>JBAWJQ010002576.1:600000-918060 GCA_037783105.1 Bactrocera zonata | reverse complement strand
TAGGGAGGGTGCTAGAGTAAGAGAACGTTACATCGTGTTTTTATAATATACATACATATGTTTGTATATATTTCCAGTGGCGTTATGTACTATAAATATATATATATATATAAAAATATATACATATATACATATATGTAAGTTACTTACTATCTGTGTACATTTTACTTCTTCTAAGAATGAATAAAAAGACATCTACATATGTTTAAATAATTCATTTTATTTAATTTATTTTTTTTACATTTTTACAATATAATTTTACATACACAAGCATTTATGAACTTACCTCCCTCCACTGGGATGCCGACCGAGTTTGACCTCTTAAGCCATTTAAATTATCTGCTAACTCCGACCAAAGTATTTGCAGCCCTTGAGGGTTGGTCGGAGTTAGCTTCCCCCGTTGCAACTCAGGATGCTGCTTGCAAAACATTACGAAATGCTGCAGCTGCTCCTGAGTTGTCCTTTCCGTTTTTGTACGCCTAGGAATATATGAAATTATTGTATATATATATATTTAAAATTCGCAAAATTACTTACATATGCTGATTATTCATTGTTGTGTACTTTTTTGTTTTCTTATTTTTCTTAAAACAGCTGTTTGACAGCTAAATGCTTTTTACCTCACGTGGTGACTTTTTTAAGCTTTTTTCTTATGAGGTTTGAGCAAGAATAGCCTCACAAAATATGCCTCACAAGAAATCTCTCAAATTTTTCCTCTCAACTCAGTTGAGAGGTTTTTTCAGAATAGGGCTGATAGTTTTAAGTTCTCTGGTTTAACGTTGCTTCCTATCTTCGTTGACCTTTTCCACTTCGTTGACGAGACACCCGGTAGTTTTGCTTCACGTTGATACGTCGATAGATGGCGTTGCTTCTGCGCTTAGGAATTTCGCTTTGTCGTATACGCATGTTGTAGTACTATTATTTTCTCACTCCTACTCATGTCGATTTTGCCTTGAAACGCGACTGATTCTTTCGCACTCACTCTTTAAATTTGATATTCAAATAAAATTGCCGATTGCCGAAATTGCGATTGTTGGAGCGCTAGCACTTGCACTTTTAGATTTGAAATTTGTATTTTTTCACAGCTTTTTTTTTTGCTAGTTTTAATGCGTTCATGTGATTACGTTCATTTTTGGCATCATTTCACACACTTTCCCAGCTTCTGAACTGTTAATGAGATACTTACTCTTAACGTATCGTGTTCTTAACGTATCGTATCGTGCCGTACATTAAATAAAAAAGCGCGTTTGGCAGGATTTTTCAATAGTATATTCAATAACAATGTTTGTTCGTGTGTGTGATTGTTAAATTAAAAATAAATACATATTTCATGTTATTTCAAAAATATAAATAAATATTTCCCGTGGTGTACGTGTTACAGCGTCGGTCGACGATTGCTGACTACTCTCCTTCTCGTTGATGTTTCTAACATTCATTTACACTATCTAGTGGCTTAATTGCAGGTAGAAGGTAAATCAATATAGATTGATAGATATAACAGATAAAAGCCTCTACAACTTTTGTAATTGCAACTTTTACCAACTATCTGCAATTACGCCTCTAGGTGGAGGTCAAAATATGAATGATCACCCTGTATACATAGGTGTACTCTGTGTAAGATAGTCCTGTTAAAACAAGTTATATAATGTCCCAAAGAATTGTATACTCTGTATAATTAAATTATTAAAAAGTTAAAAAATCAACAGGTTACTTAATTTTTAATTTTACTTTTTCAACTCGTCTCGCTCATCTTGGGCGAACCAACCTCTACTACAACAGGCTATAGACTCGCTGTATCTTTTCACCAACTTCTTAGATTTAAGAAGTCACACTTATCAATAAAATTTTATATAAGCAAGTAATTTTAAAATAAGTACAACATTTTTGCCGAAAAATGCCGTTTCTAACCCATTGTGCGACGCCTTGAGAGCTGAGCTCGTTTACTATCTCCTCCTCTGAAACGTTGTTTAGAAATGGAGCAAATATCGTTCCTTTTACTTAATTGAGAGACTCGTGAAGGGTGGCTGATATTGATCATATGGCAGTTGGGCAGTTCTTTTACTTTCAGGAATTTTTTTGCAATATCGTTATCCTTAACAACCAGAAGTAGTTTGCCATCTCGAAGGGTAGATATGGAGTGAACGTAATCACTAATTTGCTTAATGGCTCGATAAATGGCAAAGCAGGAATAGTAGGAAAGGGGTTTGGCCGAGTCAGTAGCTTCCATCACTACGAATTTGGGGCGTCAACTTTTATATCTAGGAGTTATGGAAAATCTATAACCGAAACACTTTTACCAGATTAACGTTTTTTTACCAGGTCCTGTATCGAATATGGCGAAACGATTCGCCTCGATAATTTGAGGCCCAGGGGCCATTTTGCACGAGAAGCACTGATGCGCACTTTTAATAAGATTCTGCGCGAGAACAGTAAAAGAAAAAAGTAAGAAAAAACAGATTAAACGTATATAAAAGGTCTGAAAAGAAGAAACAGAAAATGTCGAAAAAACACTCTAAGAACACTCGAAATGCAAAAACACGACTTATCGGCGCGAGAGCTAGTCGATGACTGGTGCCTAAAATAAATAAAAGTCGTCGCTTGACTGTAGCCGTTACATTCTTAATTATTGCCTTGAAGAAACCCACAGAGGAAGTTTTTCTGTTAACAATATGTAGTAATACCAAAATTAAATAAAATCAGGTCAATACTATCCATATATCTTTATCTTCCACATACCTAATATAATTAATATAAGATTTTCAAACTTTCGGTTAGATTTATACTGTCCAAATCGGTCGATATATCTTTGTCGATCTTATATCTTTGTAAAATAACTGAACAAAGAATATCGGAAGTTCTAGAGTTTAATGCTGAAAATAACTAAAATTATATTAAACTATATACATGTAATGATTTTTGTTACTCTGACAAGCCGCCTTTTATCCTTGCAAGTTGCAAGAGTAAGAAATGTTCGGATGAACTCGAAATTAGCCCTTCATTACTTGTTATATACGAAGTGCTATCATCAATATGCTTAAGTATTATATGTTGCGAATCGCCTCGTTGAAGATTTAGCAATTAGCTAAAATTTTTCTATTTTAGGCACAAAGATACACTGTTATGAGTAAAACACGCTCTCTTGTATTCAATGGAATAACTAACAGATTGGCCGATATATGCGTTAGAAAGTCACCCGGAAATTCGAAAATTTTTATATTATTTATATCGTCTAATTTACTCACCGTCTCACTGGTAGAAAGTCTTCCAGAAATTCGAAAATCTTTATATTAAGTATATCGTCTAATTTACTCACTGGATCCCATAAAGCTCTCTCATCTCATCTGGATGTTAAAAATTAATGTTTCTGGAGTATTTAGTTATTGATTTATCGCGCTTTTAGTAGATTTTAACAGAACCGTTATATGAGGAGTGAGCAAGGTTATCCTCCGATTTCATCCATTTTCACACTGTCGGTAGAAGTACTTATAAGATTTGTATTCAGCAAATTTAGTTGTTGTATAGCAGCTTAAGCGGTTTAGGAGATACTTAGATTAAACTTGTTAGTGGGCGGGGCCACGATCACTTTTTCAAAAAAGGTTTCCTGCAAATGCTCCTTGCCACTAGGATCTTCTGTACCAAATTACAGTTTTATATATTAATTTAGTGCTTAGTTATGGCACTTTATATGTTTCCGGTTAATGGTTTCGGTTTGTGGGCGTGCCCGATTACGCCCATCTACGAACTCGAAATTTTGTTTGTACTAAAGAACCCACATACCATTCAACGAGATATCTCAATTTTTACTCAAGTTACAGCTTGCACGGACGGACGGACGGACGGACGATAGGACTGACCGACAGTCAATCGGATTTAAATTTTTCTCGTCATGCTGATCATTTATATACATATATGTATATAGTATAACTCTATAGCTATCTCGATTAGTTTTAAGTGATACATACAACCGTTAGGTGAACAAAACTATAAAACTCTATAGCAACAGGTTGCAAGAGTATAAATACATATAAGTTAACGCAACAAATATTTATTTCAACATAACAACATTCATTGCAACACTGTCTTTGTTAACCCTCTCATGCACGAATTAAAATGGGCGTGGCTAAAATTTTTTTGAGTAGACATATAAGCTAGAGCTGACCGCAATAACAACTGACAAAAATTTCAATGTCCTAGGTGTCCTGGTTCAAGAGCTACAGTTGGGGTCATATATTTAAAGTCAAGTTGATTTTTTTTTTCAAATGCCGTTTATTTATGTTTATGTATGATAGGACACGAAACAATTTTTTTGAGGATTTGAGCACAAATGCACATTACATTTGCTGCATTTACAGCTTGGAAACCCAGTGCTGCATACTCTACATCTTCCTCTTGTTCCCCATTCCGGCCAATGATTATAACCATCAAGTCGTATTGAATTTGCTGGGTCTGCAACATAAGCTCTTTTACAGGGATTTGATTCGGAGCCCGTAGAAGGAGCTGGTGATGGTGGAGCGGGTGATGATGGAGCTGGTGGAGATGGAGCTGGTGATGATGGGGATGAATTCATTGTCAAAAGGAGTGATGATGGACGACCTCTCTTTTTGGCGACAACTGTAGTTTGACTTGCGTTCAAAAGCTCGGAAGCAACATCCAATTGGAAATTTATGAGCGGCATATGTTTTAATTCGCCGTCTGTATGTGTGATGTCTCTGCGGTACAGCAACCAACTGTTTACTAAACTTGAATTTATGCACCAGTATACTATCCGCATGTACCATTTATTTGAGCGGTGGTTGATTTTGTACAATTCAAGCAGAATGTCCGCAAGATCAACCCCTCAACATTCAACTATTCCTGGACGAGGTATAGTTATAAACTTCTTCTCTTTGCGGCACCATCTGTTGCATTCACTCATGGGGTTCTTCACTGCATAATTTGAAACTAATTATACGCTTTTATTATCATACCAACGACAAGCAATCAAGTTGTGCGTTGCTTCATATTTGAAATCGCTTGATCCTCGTACTCGTTTTTGAAGGTCTTTCTCACCGATTAGAGCACAATTTTTCAATCGATTGCTTCTAATTGTACCAACGGCCAATATGCCTTTTTCTTTCAGAGCAATCATCAAGCTTATTGACGAAAACCAATTGTCCAAAAACAGTTTGAAATTTTGGTTTACTGGCAAATTGGATGATAAAAATAGCACGATATCTGATGAAATACCCAAGCCATAAGTCTTGCACGTTCCATCTTCAATGTACAGAGTAAAATCATATATAATTCCAGATACACCAGCTCTCGTAAACATTTTAAAACCCCACTTGTGGGGCTTCATTGGAAGATATTGTTTCAAATTTATATTGTTTTGTTGACCTAAGAAAATAATGTACTATTGTGTTATTCAGAAATGTATTCACAAATAATAAGTTACCTTTATATGCTCATCTATACTTTGGAATTCTTCCTGCGAAATTTCTTTGAATTTTTTTTTTATGGCGTCCAACAGAGGCCGAACCTTGTACAACTTGTCATATTCAGGTGTTCCCTTCTGAGGCTGTTTAGAATTATCGTTCAAATGGAAAAACTGTTTAATTTTTTCGAATCTGTTTCTCGGTAATGCATTTGCAACGGCCGCTAGTTTGAAATTGACCGCCCACGCCATTCTATAAGCTGGTATTTTCACAACTGCAAGGTAAAGAAGTATGCCAACAAACCTTTTCATTTCAGGCACAGTGCATTTCAATTCTATGCCCTTCGTTTGTATGGCATATAAATTCGTTTCCTCGCATATTTTCTGCCACAGTTCATCCGCAAAGAAAGTACTAAAATATTCTATGGGGGTTTTCACCTCATCGCTGCATAATTCACTTTTCCAAGTGGTCTCGCTTTCCATAAATTCGGCACTCCTCCACTTCAAACTCTTCAAATCAATTTTTTCCATCACCTCCTGTACAACGTTTTCATTTTCATTCAAATCTCCATCATTTTCGCTTCTAATAAATTGGTCAATCAAACCAACTTGCACATTTTCAGTTCTGTTATCCAAATTTTTCAAAGTTTCTTCTATAATCTCGTCCATATTTCAATCTTCCTCATTTTCCTCGTCAGCCGAATCATCCCAATCAAAGTTGGCAAATTTTTCAATCTCAGCTTGAGTTAGACCTTTTGGGCGCATCTTAGAATGTGCATACAAAAAAAGTTTTATTTTTCGAAAATTACCAAAATAGACCAATGTTGCATATACGCAACACGACATTTACAAAATTATTACAGACAAACTAATAAGTATCTTCATGCGGGGTTTTTTTTTAAATAGTCACTTACCTTTCTTTATTTAGTTGTTGAACTCGTTTTTAGGATGAAGTAATTATTTTAATGTTTTTTATCACTTTTTTAAAACCACGTTTTTTTGCACAATGAATTTGTCAACTACGCTCTCGGGAGAAGAGCTACTAACTGAACGCGTGTGCAGCTGATTACCGAACAATTAGCTGTAAGCTCACTCAACACATGCAGCTATATTTCTCCGAAAGGTTCAAAACAAAAAACTGAAAATAACGGTAGTTAGAAGCTCATAAATACAATGTTGCGTATATGCAACATCGGGCAAAAGAGGGTTAAAGTTCAACAACATACAGAAATTTGTCAAAACACACATCCGCTGCAACGCCCAGAATCGATCGACATTATTGCTGACCAATAAATAATAATGAAAATAAACAATCGCCCACTTCAATATACTCGTATTGTAAATTCTGCTGACCACTCAACATCCGCTAACCTCTGCCGTTAAGAACGCCGCTGCCGTTGAACCACAGCTAGTTTAGGGTATTTTTAAGATACTATGTTCAGTTACATTTCTTAACTCAAAAAAGCAAAACTTAACTTATATGCTTTTTAAGCAATTATAGCGATTTGAGCATAGACAGTGGGCGCACGCACCGCTGGTTGCGTACGACAACATGTGTTTGCAAATTACACAGAAAAAATGTGTTTCATAGATTTGTTTCCTCTAACAACCAGTTGAAAATGTCTTAGAGAAGTTGTAAGCGAGACGCTGATTAGTTTCGCTATATTTGTGGCGAATTTATTAAAATTAGAAAGCGTATTATTTAAATAAAAATTTAGGATTTACAAAGCGTGTAAAGTTATATTAATTGCTTTTTAATTTGTGTACTGGAAAGTGAAAGAATCAAAAGGAATTTAAAATTGTGTTATATTGGAAGTAAGTGTGGTTATAGTCCGATTTCGTCCATGTTTTAAGTGTGACTTAGGAATATGACCAAAATGCTTCGTTCTGAATTTAATCGAAATCGAAATATTTTTTTTACTAAGGAACGCATATACCAAGTTTCTTCAAAATATCTCGATTTTGACTCAAGTTACCGCTTGCACGGACGGACCGATGGACAGACAGACAATTATCCGGATTTGAACTCGTCTCGTCATCCTGATCATTTATATATATAATTCTATACCTATCTCTATTAGTTTTAGGTGAGTTAGGTTTGATAAAAACTCGTGACAAGCCGATCAATTAGTAAACACTTGTGGGCTGAAAGTTAAACTTATTAAGGGGAGACGCCACGCCCTGTATATAATGCATATTTCTTCCAAGCCAGTGAAGCTATATCACCCAAAACTTACACAATATAAATCTTTTTTACCCTTCTGGCGATAGTGTGAAAATAGGTGAAATCGGATGATAACCCTGCCCACTCTTAAAAACTGCTATGACAAAAATTCGATAAATCATTAACTAGTTGCATCAGAAACTAAAATTAAACACTCAAGATGATAAGAGAATGCTTTATAGAAGCCGTGGTACAAAAAGTGGGCGTTGCACTAACTAAATTTAGGTAAAAATCCATACTTCGAGACCTGCTGGACCGATATGAGGCATTTAGCTACATTTTCCAATACTACAAACACATGAAGGAAGTTATATATAATATATACAATGTTCAGTTACACTCGAACTTAAGCCTTCCTTGAATTTTTAATATTAAATGTTACTAACACCAATGTCAGGGATATTTGCAAGTTTCAAGGGTATTTTCGGTTACATCCGAACTTAGCCCTTCCATATTAGTTTATTCTTAGTTTGAGGTATAAAATAAATCGGTTTAATACACCTACAAGTAAGCTCTTAAATGTCAACCATTTATTTACTTTAAAACAAACAAAATTATTACATACATTTTCATTAGCTAACGCAGTGTGTTATGCTTTGCATCTCAAATATTGAATTTTAAGATATTGGCAGATCTCCCAAAATTAAACGCAATATCTGTATATACATAGGGTTATATATACATACATACGCAAGAATATCAAAAGGACTGCAGGTATTGCGTCGAATACTTTCAGAGCTGGAGTCCATACGTACGGCATGACCTAGCCAGCGCAGCCGCCTCAATTCGCTGAACTATGTCAATGTCGTCATATATCTCATACAGGTCATCGTTCCATCGAAAACTCGTAACGTCAACTCATGAGATGTTGTCATCGCCCATGCCTCTGCACCATATAGCAGGACGGGAAAATGAGTGACTTATGGAGTTTTCTTTTTGTTCGTTGAGAGAGGACTTTACTTCTCAATTGCCTACTTAGTCCGAAGTAGCACCTGTTGGCAAGAGATATTCTGCGTTGGATTTCGAGGCTGACGATGTTGTTGGTGTTGATGCTGGTGCCAAGATAGACGAAATTACCTACGACTTCGAAGTTATGACTGTTAACAGTGACGTGGGCTACTATTTGTTGATGACAGGATATATTTCGTCTTTCTCTCGTTCAGCACCAGACCCATTGCTTCGCTTCCTTATACATATATCCTGGGGAAAGCATAACTAACGGCGCGGTTGTTTAGGCCAATATCATCAGCATACGTCAGCAATTATACACTCTTGTAGAAGATGGTACCTTCTCTGTTTAGTTCTGCAGCTCGAATTATTTTCTCCAGCAACAGATTGAAGAAGTCGCACGATAGGGAGTCGCGTTGTCTGAAACCTCGTTTAGTATCGAACTTCTCAGAGGTCCTTCCCAATCCAGTTTACACAGCCGTATTAGTTTTGCGGGGATACAAATTCAGACATCGCGGCATAAAGACTGTCGTGCTGTCAATTTGAAATCGACGAAGATGTGGTGTGTGTCGATTTTCACTGGTCTGTTCCAAGAACGTAACGTCTGCTCCATCGTCATTGATTTGGGAGTCAGGTTCGCCTCCTCCTGACATTCAGCAGGCTGGAGAAGTGTTCCCTCCATAATTTTAGTATGCTCTGGGCAACGGTTACTAGTTACATCTGGGGGTTCTACAAGTGTATGTTCCGGTCTTGAAACCTTCTGCTAGTCTCGCTTCCCTCTTCAACTCTCGGTATCTATCCCATCCCGTACGTGTTGTGGACGATCGTAACATTGCGAGGTAGGCAATCTGTTTTCTCTCAGCTGACACATGGCACTCATGCGTACCAACTGTGCTTTTGCTTTTTCTGAAAACCGAGTGCTCTCAGAGAGCAGGAGTGAAAGTCGAGTAGAAAATCGTTCGGCTATCTGTTGTGATTGCAGTTTCTCGACGTCGAACTTTCCTTGTGTTTGTTGACGTGCGTATTATACTGCACAGAGGCGGGGGCGAATTTTGACTGCAACAAGATAGTGGTCCGCGTTGATGTTAGGACCTCGTAGCGTACGCACATCTAAAACACTGGAGGCAAGTCTTCCATCTATCGCAACATGAATGATCTGGTTGGTGGCTTTTCGATCCGGAGACAACCTGGTAGCTTGATGAATTCTTCTATGCTGGGATCTAGTACTACAGATAAACATATTGCTGGCCCCACCGAAGCCGATCAGCCTCAACCCATTTGGGGATGTTTCCTCGTGGAGGCTGAATTTACCGACTGTTGTGCCAAAGATACCTTTCTTGACGTCAAAGTCGCCAAGCACGATTTTGACATCATAGGTGGGCTCTAAGCGTTTATAGAAGGCATATTTGGTCACATCGTCCTTCTCTTCTGACGGGGCGTGGGCGCAAATCAGCGATATGTTGAAAAATTTCGCTTTGATACGGATTGTGGCTAGGCGTACACGAGGACACCAACCAGCGGCATATTCCCAATTAAGGACCGGACATTCCAGATGCATTCCCTTAAATCGTTACCCTTAATTCGTTTTCCATGGTCGTCATCAAAAGGGTATTTCTTTTCCGAGGCTTTTTGTTCCTATTTATTAGAAGCGTTTTTAAGGTGGCGGGTCCCAACTACAGCTCACAACCCTGTGGAAGGGATATTTCGCCTTTTCACTTTAGTTCGCCTTCAGAAGGATATTCTTTGGCTACCCACAGGATACTTGGTCTACGACCGGAAGTCGTAAAAGTGGATTGACGGATATATGCAGATGCAACAGATTTATGCAAAGAGGTATATTTGTTCTCATGAATTGTAACGTAGGTTGCCTTTTATATTTCGGGATTTGGTAACCCTATTTTGTTTCTATACTTACACTTTTGTTGTTTACAGCATCTTGAAATATTCATATCGGCCGGAAAATGGATTTGAATTCTGTACACGATTATTTTTCACAACTTCCGATATTTATTATCTCAGCAACAGTTTACCGATGAACTTAATTAAATTTTTTGCGATGAAGTAAACTCAAGTCTTTCAAGAAATTAGGAAGACCAACCGCCGAATACCGATCTTTATCATGATAATGCGACCTCTCAAACACCGACTGAAACAGTTGAGTTTTTGAGCACTCAAATAATCAATTTGATGAGTCATCCACTGTATAGTTCTCACTTACGACTGAACGACTTCTTCACTGATTCTTTTGCAGGAATGAATTCGATGAATCCAGTTTTCGAGTACTTTTTCCACTAAATCAAGTTGTATGTCACGAATAGCACGTTCAATATTGACTAATGTTGTGTTAAATCACAACTTCTTGCAGGCCATCCAAAGACACAAATTCTTGAAATAATCGAATTTACAAACTTTTCTCACAATAATTCGGTTGGGAGAATGGAGTCATGTGTAGAAGTTCACGCAAGTGAGGAAAGTTCTGTGATCGCCATTCACTTGGGAGTGGCCAGAAACGGTTATTTTACATATGACTAAAGCAGCTCACCACTTCCGGTCTTTGACCAAGTATCCTGTGTGTAGCCTAAGAACATCCGTTTGAAGGCGAGGTAAAGTGAGAAGGCGAAACATCCCCTCCGCAGGGTTGTGCGCTGGGTTTGGGACCCGCCACGTAAAAAAAACTTACCAATGAAAAGGAACAACTAGCCTCGGATGAGTGACCCCCCTTTTGATGACCACCATGGCAAACGAAACAAGAACTACGAATTAAGGGCATGCACCTGGAATGTCCGGTCCCTTAATTGGGAAGGTGCCGCTACCGAGCTGGTGAAAAGCCTCGTGAAAATAAAGGCTGACATCACCGCTGTCCAAGAAATGCGATGGACGGGTCAAGAACAGAGACGAGTAGGTCCTTGTGGCATTTACTACAGCGGCCATATAAAAGAGCACAAGTTTGGTGTGGCATTCGTGGTGGGAGAGAGATTCCGTCGCCGAGTACTGTCATTCACTCCAATGAATGAACTTCTAGCCACAATCCGCATCAAAGCGAGGTTCTTCAACATAACGCTGCTTTGCGCTCGCACCCCGAAGGAAGAGAAGGACGATGTGACCAAAGATGCCTTCTATGAGCGCCTGGGGCGCACTTATGAGAGCTGCCCCCGCCATGATGTCAAAATCGTGCTTGGCGACTTTAACGCCAGGGTGGGCAAAGAAAGTATCCTTGGCGCAATGGTCGATAAATTCAGCCTCCACGACGAAACATCCCCAAATGGGTTGAGGCTGATCGACTTCGCCGAGGCCTGAAATATGGTTATCTGTGGTACTACATATCAGCACAAGAAAATACTTCAAGCTACCTGGCTGTCTCTGGATCGAAAAACCACCAACCAGATCGATCATGTTGTGATAGACGGAAGACACGTACCCAGTGTTCTTGACGTGCGTACGCTCCGAGGTCCTAACATCGACTCGGACCACTATCTTGTTGCAGCCAAGATTCGCACCCGCCTCTGTACAGTATAATACGCACATCAACAAACACAAGGAAGGTTCGACGTCGAGAAACTGCAATCACAACAGACAGCCGAATGCTCGAAAATTCTACAAAAAAATGCGGCGTCTTACAAAAGATTTCAAGACCGGAGCAAACTTTTGTAGCACCCTCAAAGGTGATCTAGTCACCGATGCTCAGAGCATACTTAAATTATGGAGGGAACACTTCTTCAGTCTGCTGAATAGCCGTGAACGTACAAAACCAGGAGAGGGCGAACCCGATCCCCCAATCGAAGACGATGGAGCAGAAGAAGTTCGAATAGCAATGCATCAGCTTCATTGTAAAGTATGGTCGGACGAAAGCATGCCCAACGATTGGAATTTAAGTATGCTGTGCCCAATCCATAAAAAATGAGACCCCACAATCTGCGCCAACTACCGTGAGATAAGCCTCCTCAACATCGAGCGTATTGTGTGAAAGATTAAAGCCCACCGTAAACAAATTGATTGGACCTTATAAGTGTGGCAAATCAACAACCGACCAGATATTCACCATGCGCCAAATCTTGGTCGATTTTAAAGCTGGGTCGAATCGTTACATCCGTTCACGGATCGGCAAACACACGAAAGAAAATTACGTCATACGTCAATCGTATGCGGCGATTGGCATTATGACATACGATAGCAAACGGATCGTAATGTATTTTGAATTCACAATAGTTTTTAAATTCCAAATTGCTTTGGATCGTATTTTGAGGTTACAATAGATGTGGGACTGTCAAAATTGTTGCGAAATTTTCAATAAACTACCAAAAGCTAATTAAATATCAAATGAATCCAACTTTGATTTTTTATTTGAGCTCTAGTGAAAGTGATGGTTATATAAAAATAGTGCGAAGATAGCTAGGAGATCGTAGCAATAGCGTGGGTATAAAAAGAATTATGAATCCTCATTAATAAAATTTTCTTTGTAGATGTATCGTTGAACAAAGCATTGGAATGTTAAAAAAATGGTGGAGAATTTTAGGATATGGCAATAGAGAAAGGTATCACCTCACAAAAGTGAAAGATTTGCTAACGTTTGTGAGTCATTACATAACATCTGCACAAAATTTACAATAACTTACGACCCTGAAAATTGCGATTCTTAACACATACAAGAAATGGACACCGGAGTAGCGAACCGCCTCACCGCAATCGACCAAACGATATGAGACCAAATAAAGTATTCTTTAATACATTTAATTCAAAAATTTATATGTCCTTAACCTAACAAACAGTCGTCGCCCTCGCGACTTGGCTCTCACGTCACTGTTGACAGTCATAATTTTGAAGTTGTAGATAATTTCTTCTATTTAGGAACCAGTATTAACGCCACCAACAATGTCAGCCTGGAAATCCAACGCAGGATTACTCTTGCCTACAGGTGCTACTTCGGACAGATTAGGAAATTGAAAATTAAAGTCCTCTCTCGAGGAACAAAATCCAAACTCTATAAGTCGCTCATGATTCCCGTCCTGCTATATGGTCCAGAGGCTTGGACGATGACAACAACCGATGAGTCGACATTACGACTTTTCGAGAGAAAGGTTTTGCGAAATATTTATGATCCTTTGCGCATTGGCCGCGGTGAATATCGCATTCGATGGAACAATGAGATGTACGAGATATAGGACGTGATTGACATATGTAGTTCACCGGATGCACGAATACACTCCAGCGCTGAAAGTATTCGACGCAGTACTCGCCGGGGTAAGCAGAGGAAGAGGAAGATCTCCACTCCGTTGGAAGGACCAAGTGGAGAAGACCTGGCTTCACTTGGGATATCCGATTGGCGCCACGTAGTGAAAAGAAGAAACGCTGGCGCGCTGTTGTTAACTTGGCTATAATCGCGTAAGCGGTGTCTACGCCAGTAAAGAGGAAGAAGAGAATTCGCTTGGTCACGTGTGTGTGGCACGTAGCCCCGTCTTGTTGAAACCAAGTGTTGTCAAGATTCAACATTCAATTGAAATAAAACGTACAAACAAACCAAAAAATAAAGGGTGCCGCAAAAGTTTGAAATTAGCACTTAAGAGATATATTTTTGAATAAGAGGAGGCTCACTTTCACTATGACTCAGTGTGTTATAAACTCGAATAAGTATCTTTAACTTCTTACCGCTGGTGTGGGAAATATAAAAACTTATATGAACTAAGAATTTGTTTCATTCTGATTTTATTTTAATATTTTCATTGCTTATTTACTATTTTAGGAAACTATCTTAAATAACTAAAAATACATATGTGTATATGTTTGTTTGTATTGCAGCTTATTGTTTAAGCTGATTGATATGGGGTTGTTTTTAAGTGTACAAGTGTGTGTGCTAAATGTTATATGATCTGGGTTTCTAAATTGTAAATTTATAATTTGTGTTTGCCCATGCATTTTTATTATTATTAGATGCGCATTGCATATAAATGCATTTGTCTGTTTATGTACATGTGTATGTATGTTCAATAAATTTAAAAATAGAATAGATATTTATTTTTAATAGTATTTCGGCTTTGCTGATACTAAATAAGTACACATGTTCAATGATACTTGAACACACTGTATATAGAGTTTTGCCAACATATGGATGTATTTCCTCGGATTTGAGCTTTTCAAGTTACAAAAGTATAAAATGTTCGGCTACACTGTTATAAAGAATATTAATTTATTGAGTTTTCCAAATAATTCTTTGTCCAAGTGCATTTTCGCCAACGAAAATGCAACAGTTAATAAAATGTACCAATAATTCCACTAACGAAAATGCAACAGTCAACAAAATGTACCATTAATTCCGAAGAATTTTAATAATTTGTATGTATTGTTCATTCAAGTGCATTTCCGCTAACGAAAATGCAACAGTTAAACAAGAAACATTTCTTAAGAATTTTTACGCAAGCATTTATTTTTAAGTTATTGCAAGCAAGCAAAATATTAGTATTTAAGAAAGCACAAAATAAAACGGAATGCTGATTATCGATTCAAACTTCAACCCAGTTGTTTAATTATTCGTTGTTCATCACTTCGGTGAAAAAAGTGACGCAGTCGGTAGGATACCCGTGTATCCTTGTGTGTAAAAATTTAAAATCAAGTTACATAAGAAAGGATATTGAATATTTCTATATTCGTAACGGGTAGAAAAAAATAAGAACAACGAATCCTTTAAAACATACAAAATAATTTTTGCAAAAAAGTTTAGTGAAAGTGACATTTGAACTTCATAAGATTGAAGAACGAATCCTTTAAAACATACAAAATATTTTTGCGAAAACGTTTAGTGAAAGTGACATTTGAACTTCATAAGATTGAAGAACGAATCCTTTAAAACACAAAATATTTTTGCGAAAACGTTTAGTGAAAGTGACATTTGAACTTCATAAGATTGAAGAACGAATCCTTTAAAACGTACAAAATATTTTTGCGAAAACGTTTAGTGAAAGTGACATTTGAACTTCTTAAGATTGAAGAACGAATCCTTTAAAACATACAAGTTTTTCGAAAATAATACAAAAAAGGGGATGAAGAAAAGGGTAAAAAAGATTTACTCTTATCGACGATAATTTCAGACAACAACCGAAATATAAAGATATACCCATATTAACAACTCATCAGCCAACTGTACATCCTAATCAACTTTAAACACAACATAGTGACAAATTTTTTTCCATCCTTGGAAACACATCCAGATCAACTTCAAACCCAACACAGAGCCAGACAGACAGCAATATAATATTCAACAACAACACCAGAAACCAACTGCACATCCTAATCAACTTTAAACACAACATAGTGACAAATTTTTTTCCATCCTTGGAAACACATCCAGATCAACTTCAAACCCAACACAGAGCCAGACAGACAGCAATATAATATTCAACAACAACACCAGAAACCAACTGCACATCCTAATCAACTTTAAACTCAACATAGTGACAATATTTTTTCCATCCTTGGAAACACATCCAGATCAACTTCAACACAGAGCCAGACAGACAGCAATATAATATTCAACAACAACATCAGAAAGTGAGAATCCGATTAACTATATTATATATAATAATTATTATTATTAAATGTATGTAACTGAAAAAATTAGCATAGAGTAAGAAATTGAAAGAAAATTACTATATACGTCTGGAAAACAAGAGAAAAAAAGGGAAATAAAATGGCAGTACCAGTTCAAAACATTCTTACTATAAACCCTTTAAAATATCTTAATAACTTACCTGAATTCTGTGGCGACTCAAGAGACCTACAGACATTCACCACACTTATTAACCGAATACACCCACACCTACAAACATATGATGAACTGGCCCAACTAGTTTTTTCGGACATAATAAAATCAAAGCTAAAAGGAAGAGCAAGACGGGCAATAGAAATAAACTGCCACGCGACCTCATGGGCAGAGATTAAAAACATACTACAGAATAATTTCGGGGATAGACGTTCTTGCGAAGAACTCTTTGACGAATTACGAAGCGTGACCTTTAGAACAAACACTTTAGATTTTTACAACGACATGAAAACCAGGTTACACAGGTTAAATAAAAAATTAGTAACCATTTTAGGAGAAACCGAAGCAACTAGAGAGAGTGCGATGAACAACAAACGCACTGCCCTCAATATCTTTAAAAACAAACTTCCTGAACCAATGAAATCAATCCTTTTCTGTAGGAACCCAGAAGACTTGGAACATGCTATGGACATACTGTTCCAAGCTGGGTACGCACATACAGGGAACAATAACGTGAACAACAGCACAGAATTAAAAACTCATTCAAGTAATAGGAATACTGACTATAGAAACTATACACAATACAATAAAAAAGACAGTAGGAATAGAATACAGTACGGGAATTCCCAACAACTATTCAACAGAAGGAATTTCCAACCAATGCCCCAAAATAACGGAAGAAATTACCAACAATCCCAACCATACCAACAAGCAAACCCACAAAACCCCAGTCCTCAAAACCCATCCTTCCAGAGACCAAATTTCAGAAACCGGAACCTATGGACATAGGAAAAATAGAAGTGGCTGAAAATTTTCAGGAATCAGCCTCAAGAATAAATTACCATTTATAATAATAAAAACAAAGATAGGTTTCATAAGACTTATAATAGACACAGGCGCAACAAACTCCATTTTAAATCCGGGTATCTGCGACCCCAAAAGAATTCATCCAACTAGCCCACTTTTAATTAAAACTCTCCAACATCGAATTTACGTTGACAAAAAGGCAATAGTACCCATGTTCGAAGAATTTAGCGACATTGGAACTAATAAACCAATAGAATTTTATTTAATAAAATTTCATAACTTTTTTGACGGTCTAATAGGTAACGATATATTGAGACCACTAAATGCCTGTATCGATTATATAAAGAACGAAATAAATATCGGTAACAAAACACTCCCTATGCACTTCGAAAACGAAAACTTAAATGAAAGAAAGATAGTAGTACCAGATGACTCTGACCTAGTATATTATAAGTAAGAAAACGGCGGAAACATTGTAAGAGAGGGAATTTTAAATGTAAGAAATCAAGAGGCAAAGATAAACTTACTATCTGGAACCAATCGGGTGACTACGCAAAAAGTAGATCACGAAAATTTTAACATAATCGAAAATAAAGAATCTAAACCATTGGCTGACCAAATTAGAATAGGGCGCTTGAACCCCGAAGAAAAGTCACAATTGTTGCAAATAATAAAAGAATATCGTAATATTTTTTACCAAGAAAATGAAGGACTTTCATTTACTTCAGCAATAAAACATAGAATTAGAACTACAAACAACATACCTATATTTTCTAAGTCATATAGGCACCCGTACGTACATAAGAAAGAAGTCACAGATCAAATCCAAGAAATGTTAAAACACGGGATAATTAGGAATAGCAATTCTCCCTACTCAGCCCCAATTTGGATCGTGCCAAAGAAGGCCGATGCCAGCGGGAAACCAAAGTGGAGACTTGTAATCGACTATCGTAAACTGAACGAAGTAACGATCGATGATAAGTTTCCCATCCCGAACATAGACGAGATTCTTGAAAAACTGGGAAGAAGCCAGTACTTCACTACACTCGATTTGGCGAAGGGTTTCCACCAAATCGAGATAGAGGAAGAAGACATCCACAAAACTGCGTTTAGTGTCGAAGGAGGGCACTATGAATTTCTGCGAATGCCTTTCGGACTAAAAACAGCCCCTGCAACGTTCCAGAGATTGATGAATAATCTACTCCAAGATTATATCAACAAAATCTGCCTAGTATACCTGGACGATATAATCATATTTTCAACATCCTTACAGGAACATATGAACTCACTTAGACTTATATTCGCAAGATTACAGGAGGCAAATTTAAAAGTGCAGTTAGATAAATCAGAATTTCTAAAAAAGGAAACAGAGTTCCTTGGGCACATAATTACAACGGAAGGAGTCAAGCCCAATCCTTAAAAGATAGAATGCGTTGTTAACTTCCCAATACCCAAAACAGCAAAACAGATCAAGCAATTCTTAGGGCTCACAGGCTACTACAGGAAGTTCATAAAGGACTACTCGGCTATAGCTAAACCAATGACTAGGTGCTTAAAGAAAGATTCACAGATAAATATAAATGACTCGGACTACGAAAAAAGTTTTAACACCCTCAAGACCCTACTATCGCATGATCCAATATTAACATACCCAGACTTTTCTAAAACATTTACATTGACAACGGACGCGAGTAATTACGCTTTGGGAGCGGTACTTTCGCAAGATAATCATCCAATATGCTACGCCAGTCGCACCCTTAATACGCATGAAACAAATTATAGCACAATAGAGAAGGAATTATTGGCAATCGTGTGGGCTACAAAATATTTTAGGCCATACCTTTT
This sequence comes from Bactrocera zonata, assembly GCA_037783105.1. Classification (NCBI taxonomy): domain Eukaryota; kingdom Metazoa; phylum Arthropoda; class Insecta; order Diptera; family Tephritidae; genus Bactrocera; species Bactrocera zonata. The sequence continues at coordinate 899,073 of JBAWJQ010002576.1, read as the reverse complement.
TGGTCGTAAGTTTATAATAGAGACAGATCACAAGCCACTGACATGGCTCTTTTCTATAAAGTAACCAAATTCAAAACTTGTTAGGTGGAGATTAAGACTATCTGAATACGATTATGATATTAGGTACAAGAAAGGAACAAAGAATAGTAATGCCGACGCTTTGTCAAGGATTGAAATTGAACCCAGCATTAATACACTAGAATGCGACAGGGGAACGATAAAAAGTACTACTTCACCAATTAATATGTTTAAAAATCAAGTAGTTATAATAAAAACTACCTCTGGATCATTAAGAATAAAAAATAAATCTGTTTTTAAAAATAAAAGAAGAATAATTTCTATGAAGGAAATGGACAGGGAAACAGCAATTACAATACTAAAGAATCATTTTAATCCAACACAACTGAATGCTATTTTTATCGAAGACGAATTTTATACTATGTTTAAAACTGTTTACGAAGAACTATTTTCAAATAACCCAAATTTTAAAGTACTTAGATCTACACTCATGACGGAAGACATAGAAGACGAAAATCGATTAACTGAAATTATTAAAAACGAACATCTTGACAAAAACCATAGAGGAATTCAGGCAGTATATAAAGAATTAATTACGCGAATTTACAATCCTAAATTAAAACAAAGGATAACTCAGTTCATAAATAACTGTGAAATTTGTAACTTAGAAAAATACGATAGGAAACCCCCGAAGATCCCTTACAAAATTACAGAAACTCCATCCAAACCCCTGGAAACATTACATATAGACGTATTTTATACTTTAGGTAAGAAACCTTTTACCCCAACATTCAAGACTCAAACCATCGACCTACAGGACGTATCGAACAATAATGGATACATACCGATAAAAACAGGAGAGACTAAAACTGTAGAACACTACATAAAGGTACTACACATAATAAACACCACAGAATACGAACGAACTATGGAAATAATCAAAACCAACATTGACATCCTAAAGATATCCAGCAGCGAATCAAAAAAATTAATAAACACAATAAATAAGAACTTTATGCTATTAAGAGCAAAAATAGAAAACCTTAACCCACATTTCCGAAGGAAACGGGCTCTCTTAAACATTATAGGAAAAGGTCTAAAAATTATTGCAGGTACAATGGACAGTGACGATGAAGAACAAATAACTAAAACTCTTAAATTACTACATACGAACGATGAAAACTTAACTAACGAAATGAACAAACTAACTTATATAAACAATGTCATGAACTCCCAAATCCAGAATATAACTAACCACATAAACTATCAGCAAAACATTATCGGGGACTACTTAAACAAAGTCAAGAATATTATAGGGAATAAAATTTCAACCATAGAGGACGAGATAACATTTATAGAGCACATATACCAGATTAACAACGACATCTCACTCCTACGGCATCACGTAGACGACATAGGACAGATTATTTTCTCAGGGAAACTGGGAATCATCCCCACAGATATTCTCAGCCAAACCGAACTCGAATTAATCACAGACTTCGACAGTTATACTAATATTAAAGTAGCCATAGCACTTCACGAAGGTAATGTTGTAATAATTCTCTCTATACCACAATATTCGCAAGATTCACTATCCATGGTGACATTCGTACCCATTCCTGACAAAAATAATAAGTCCATAAAGGTTAGCCACTCTGATGTTCTCATAGATTCAGAAAACAATATTTATAGCACATATATTAAAGATAATCTAAAAAGAAATCTTATAAAAATTAACGATGATTGTTTAAACAAAATACTAAACTTTGAAGAAGCTAATTGCAAAATGCAAACATTAAATACACAAGAAATAAGCGAAATAATTCCTGGAGTACTAATTCTTAAACATTTTAACAGCACAATATCCCATAACTGCAACAAAGCTAAATTAAACATTTCAGGAAATTACTTAATCAAATTCGAAAATTGTGAAATAAACGCGTTAAACAAGACTTTTACAAATGTCAAAATAAAAATACAAGACAAGTTTATTCTACCTAATATCATTACAAAAATTAAAGACAATAGTAATACAACACTAGCAGACATAAAAATTGAATCTTTATATCTGAAGCAAATAGAATACGAAGAAACACTGAAAAATATACTATATACAGATAAGAACTCAAAAATACTTAGTTTTGGTATAGATATCTCAATTATTATATCAATATGTATTTTAATTATTTTTATATACCTCTTTAAGAATACAAAAACATATATTCCAAATGTACAATTAAAAAATGAAACTACTATAAACAATCCGGCAAAGATAATATAATTTCGTCGGAGCCTCAAACTAACGGTGGGGGTGTTATAAAGAATATTAATTTATTGAGTTTTCCAAATAATTCTTTGTCCAAGTGCATTTTCGCCAACGAAAATGCAACAGTTAATAAAATGTACCAATAATTCCACTAACGAAAATGCAACAGTCAACAAAATGTACCATTAATTCCGAAGAATTTTAATAATTTGTATTTATTGTTCATTCAAGTGCATTTCCGCTAACGAAAATGCAACAGTTAAACAAGAAACATTTCTTAAGAATTTTTACGCAAGCATTTATTTTTAAGTTATTGCAAGCAAGCAAAATATTAGTATTTAAGAAAGCACAAAATAAAACGGAATGCTGATTATCGATTCAAACTTCAACCCAGTTGTTTAATTATTCGTTGTTCATCACTTCGGTGAAAAAAGTCTACTCCTGATCTTAGCCTTTCCTGAAATATTCAGAATAAAACCGAACTGATATAACTGATTGACTATTGACTTTACGAACCTTCTGCTGGCGAATACACCTGCAGACAATGTTACTATTAATTAACAAGTATAAAATTTAGCATTTAAAAATTTTCGAACCACGGATGTCTCTACTCTCTACTGGGATTTCTTGTAAGTTTATAATAGTTTTGTTATTTATTCGCAGCTATGAGCTATGGCCCATTACTCCCATCTACAATAATATATTTTTACGAGTAATTTTTTACTCAACTTACAGATTGCATGGCTGCCGAACGGATCAAATTCCACTCGTATCGTCATTAATTTTTACATACTTATGTATGTATGTATATAACTCGTACATCCATTGAGCAGTAACAATTGTCAACGTAGTGTAAATTATACTTGAGCTTTTTGTTTTTGGGATAATATAACTGACCTAGGGAAAGTTTAAACTTTTTAGTTCAGAGGGAATGATTTATACTTGGGGGGAACGCAATAGAACAAAAATATATTCCGGGTTTTCCAAAAGGGATGATATGATTTCTAAATTTCGTTTCGGCCATTTTTAATATGTCATAATCTGTAATTTTTTTATATTCAGTAATGTTTACAATTTCATCATGGAAAGATATATGCAAGAACATCGTTTCACCTGTGCTCGCTATTCGTCGAATTCATGAAAATTTCGAGAGTAAAAGGTACATTTTGTTCAAGGGCTAATAAGAAGTTATCGAGTTTACATAACAGTAAAATTATTACATAAACTAAAGATAACGCAGCGCTAGCATCGGAGGCTTTCGGCTGGATAATTTTAGAAAGATATTGGGCTTGAATCTGGATAAAATTGTTCTCTTTAAAGAACTGAAATCATTGGATCACTGTAAATGTCGTGAATTTGCTGATTTTGTCTTATAACAACTTGAAAACTCATTTTTTTAAGAAAATCTCATTCTCTGATGACGTTCAGTTTCATCTGAGTGGTGCGGTAAATAAACAAAACCTTCCATACTGGTGCGAAGAAAATCCATAAATTAATTCATTCACATTCGTTCGATTATTTCAAGAAAATCTGACTTTGTATGGCCTCCAAAAAGCTTTAATTTAACACCATTAGTCAACTTCTTGCGGATTTATTTGATAAGTTAATATTGAACGTGCAACTCATGACATGCGACTTGATTTAGTGGAACAAGTGTTCGAAAATTGGGTGCATCGAATTCGTTACTGCAGAAGAAACAGTGGTAGCCATTTGAATGATACTATATTCAGAACTTAATTGCATCTATTGGACTACACATTAGAAAAAATTGAATTTCCTTACCTTACCTTAAGAAAATTTACTGCTCTTTCAAGTGCTGGAAAAATGATGTGGGAGGATTTTAATTTACGCTATTTATTTGTATTGATTTATGGAAACAGCTAATTTATTTATCGAACACTGCTAATGGTTAAATCAGAAATATACACGAAAATCATTTCTGAATAACATGTTATTTAACCCAAGAAATCGATGAAAATTGTAAATTGGTATGCATTTGCTTTACAAGTACCAAAGGTATATATTTATTTGAACACTCTTTATTACCAATTATGCCAAAAATTAAATCTTGCAATATTATACATACATTATATATCGTCACCTAAAATGCAAAATAACATATTATTAAAAAAGGTCAAAATTGAGTTCTTTATTAATTACGATTTATCACATCATATTACATATGTGTCACAAATTTTATGCTTCTGCGATCAGAAATTCCCAAGTTATATTGAAAATTCAAGAAATGTATCATCACTCTTGTAAACATAACAGAGTATTTGTTTTTTTTTTTTACAACGAAGCCGTGATTTATTTTTTATGCTTATTTTTATTGATTATGTTCAATGTGCTTTGGTTAGGTTTGCACCCTGGAGCAGTAAATCTAATGCTACATTAATGGCTGCATCCTCGGCCTGGAAGACACTGCAATAATCAGGGGGTCTGAAACTGGATTTGATAGAGAGTTAATGATTGTAGACCCCTCCACCAACCTTCCAGCAAGCTTTGACCCATTCGTGAAGAAGGTCACTGCCCCTCTCCTCTGACTTCTTCCCACCCAGAACTCCTTCGTCAGTATATGGTGGAGACGGAGCCGCTAGATTTCGGTTTAGTGACTCTATGATCCAAGAGATCAAGTATGAAGTTAAGGTGAGTTAGGATTTCCAAGTGTTCAGACCCGTGTTCTTTCAGCAGCCTAAACTTTTTCACCCGCAAAGTGTAACGATAAACAAGAAGAAATATCAACATCTGCCGAACCTAAAAGCATTGATTCCAGTACTTTTTATGAATGAAGTTTTTAATAAATAGTAATTAAACGTTATTCTAATTTTATTAGCTTGAAATAATTTAATTTTTTCTAGTACTTACATACATATGTACACATTAATAATAAAAATAACATGAAACATGAAAAACTTGAAACTGTTTTTATTTAAATTAAAAGAAAACATTTATATTCAATTTTTTTTTAATTTTTATACAAATTTAGATTGATCATACGTTATTTTTTCTAGGAATAAAAATTCAAAATAACGTAAGACACCTACTATAAAATTTGCTTTATATTTTCTTTATTTTCTATCTAAAATATACTTATAGTTTCATGTTAATTCAGATTTGAAAATTTTGTTTCAATATTTCAACTGGTTTTCTTTTTACACTTTGCTTCTCCTGTAAACCTCTGAAAAGTGATTTTATAGTACGTTATTTTGTATTTCAGGTGACCATATATTATATATATTCTCATTAAACTCGTGCCATAAGTAAAAAAATATAAAAAACAAGTACGGAAGGACTAAGTTCGGGTGCAACCGAATATTTTATACTCTTGCAACTTGCTGGAATCAAAGCCAGGGAAATACTTTGAGGGGATATATACAGTTAAAATTTTCCATTTTTGTTTTAATTTTATTTTCTTAATTCACATATATCTAAGAATACACACAGAAAATTTCATATCGTTCTGGTTACACGCAAATTTGAAAAGGTATTTCATGGTACTTGGAAAAGCACTCTAAACTTTAAACGCGTTTTTCTCAAAATGGTGTTTTCAAAGTCGGTGACAATCATTACTCGAAAACGGCTAAATCGATTAGTCATAAATTTTAACACGAATTTCTTAAATATAATTAATAAACGATTTTTTTTCATCGATAAATATTGTTTTATAAACTTAAATTGTTGAAATTACTGAAATTATTTTTGAGAAACTGTCTTTTTGTCAAAAAATTTTATTCTTCTTATTCCTTCGATTTGCTTTACTAGATTTAATATTACTTTAACATCTTTTTAGGTTTTTATTTTCAGAGGATCTAGTTCAGAGACATAGTGGTCACCGCAAAACGTCTTTTTGAGAGGATCTTCCGGAGATCAGCTGTAGTTCCTTTAAAGTGGAGTTAAAAGATACGATAATATATATAACCCCTTGAGATGTAAAACGTCAACCAGAAGATCGGAATCTAAACAATTTTTATATAGTATATGTACATATGGCACTCATACATTGACCGACATATTCGATTTAATCTATTAACTGTTAACACATATGAAAATAATTGTTTTATTAAGGTAGCTCACATACAATCAACAATCATGTGGAGTAAAGTCAATCTAAATCCTCATATTAGTTATATGGGGGCTAGATTAAGTTTTTGCCAAATTTTATCTAATTATCTAACTTAGGTAAAAAGATAAAACACGCTCTGTAATTTTCATTGATATATGCAGTGTATGTGGCTTAAGTTAATATTGACCCGATTTAACCTATTTTTGATTAACAGAATTACTATTGTAATGAAAGGAATCTCCCTGAATTTCAATTTTATATCACATTTCGTGGAAAAATCTACTATAGATACTGGGGTCCACATATTTCGTACCTAGAGGCTTAAACCGTTTTGGTTGGATTAGGGCAATTTTTAGTCATAAGCTTGCCTACTCTAAAGAATTATTAGTGCAAAGTTTTATCCCGTTACATCAATTACTTCATGATTTGTGTACTGGAAAGTGATAGAATCAAATGGAGTTTAAAATTGTGCTATATGGGAAGAAGGCGTGTCCATTTTCGCACTATAACATAGGAATATGAGAAGAATCCCACATACTTAATTCATCGAAATCGGTTGAGCGGGTCTAGAGCTTTGTGATTTCATCAAAACGTGGACGGCACCACGTCTACCGTGAAATTTTCACACCGGCCCCCATAAAGCCCTCTTATACAATCTCAGGTGTAAAATATAATGTATCTGGCGTATTTAGTTATTTATTTATTGCGCTTTAGTAGTTTTTAACAGTACCGTCATATGGGAGTGTCCGTTTTCATTTTTGTAGCTTTAGTGGCTTAAGAGATATGTATGTGCATTAAACTTAGTAGAGGGCGGGGCCACGTCCACTTTTTCAAAATTAGTGCTATATGAAATTTTTATATCTTAATTTACTGTTTAGTTAATTTACATTAAAGTTTTTGGGTTAATGGTGTTTTGTAATCATGGCAGTGGTTCGATTATCTACAAACTCGTATTTTTTTTACTAAGGAATAGGCATACCAAGCTTCATCATGATGTCTAAAATTTTACAGCTTGCTCGAACGAACGGACAGGCAGACAGACAGACCATTATGATGAGATTTATTAAGTATTATTATATGTTAGTTCAAACTTTATTAACTTTTCGCTAATTTTTTACACATGTATATGAAAAATGTTTATATATAATTCAAGCTAACAAATTTAAACATATAAGATATATACATATATGTATTCCATATATAATTTCAAAGCATATAATATGTATGTGTATCTTTTACGAAGCTCGAATTGTTTGTGGGTGTTACATGTATGTATGTAATTTAAGTTTATCTAAATATATGTAAATATTAATTTAATAAATAATTCTTTATTTTTCATAATTTTATCGTATTTTATGTAAGAAAATAGAAGAAACAAAATTATTTTACATACAAATATTTGAAACTATTATAAACTGCCAAATAATAGTTTTAAGCAAACCTTATTTATATAGATTTTAAAGTACTTTAACACAAATTGATAGGATTAAATAGATTTCAGTCTATCATAAAAGCCTTTTATATTTAAAGGGACTACAAATAAAAAAAAGTTTCTTTAATTCAAAATGGGTATTCCTTATTAATTCCAAAGAATATATGTAGATATGTATGTATGTTCAGTGATTTAAATATGTGCATATGTAATTGATAGCAACAATTATTACTACCCGGAAAAGTAATAACAATTACCTATGTTAGATGGTCTTATTGTCTTCTGGGAATTTCACCCTGAAAATTACAGTTCGCAACCACATAATACATATTTATGTGCATACATAGTACGTCATATAACTTCCTATTTCATATACTGGAGTTATTTAGAAAGCGTTCTATATGTATGAACATTTGTACACAAACAATTTTCATACTTGATTTGTGGATACTTAAACCATAAAATATCAACTATTTGTTTATACTATTAATATTATAATTTTTTTTTTCACTTTAACTATTTAATAAGTGCAGGAACTAATACCACTTTGAATTGGGTTTTAGGTTTGCCAAGGCAATAATATTGGTTAGCTATTCAAAATAAATTACGTGCTATAATTTTATGGCTTTTTATTACTGAATCGTGGTTTTTTATAATGTTCTTACTAAATTCGTGTCAAATCTAATTTTCATGTTTAGATTTCGATTTATTCTAACGCAAACAATATATTTAAATTCCTCATTTTTAACTGTTTGTTTATTTTCCTAATAAATCTGAGTTATTGCATTTAAGAGCCCAGCTTTTATTGCATTTTCGTTGTATTGATCATTCGTTCTGCGTATTGGATATGGTTTCGATGGCCTTAAAACTACGCTCTTAATTTAAAGTAAGTGTACATACATGTATATTTTAAGATAAATATTTCAAAATTTGTTGTTAAATATTTTAGTTTCTATTCATTTTAACTCATCTACCTCAAGATTCTGCTTCATTTAATAATAATATGCTTTTGTGAGAAATAAGATTATCTAAAAAAAAACTTCACACAAATCACGTAATCATTGTGCCTTTCTAGTACATACCGGTGAAGATTTAGGATACAATGGTGCTTAGAGCTCTCTCTTATTCTTATATTTATCATACATACATTCGGATTAATATTTTCAACAGGTCATAAAACAAGGGAAATATATAAATAAAAAATTAGTTACAACTTTTTATAAAGAGCATTTTACAATATAACAGTAACTTAAATGGTCACAAATACTTAGATGACTTATGATAGCGAACAAATCCTTGCTTTAATTGTTTAGAAATTAATTATATTTTAAGAAAACTGACGAAACATTTTTTACAAGAAATATCAAAAGACTTTGCTCACATAGATTTCTCCAAACTTGAGCATAAACACTATCTGACACTAAAACATTACTTTTTATGCTTTTGAAGTGCTCACATGTGTTGATAACAAATGAACATAAAATAGTAAAATATACCTCATTTATCTATATGTTTTGAATTGCCTACTTATTGTGAATGAAATTAAAAATTGGAGAGCAAAGCTTCTGCATGATATTATCAGATTTATATCTGAGAAAACAATACCATTAAGGCCATCATAGAGTGGATAGAATTTACGTAATAGGCTTAAATATACTAATTAATAAATTAAAATAAATAAAAATGGGTGTCTCAAACTAAGACTTAAAACCAAGATTTACGCAGTCATGGAGACACTTGAACATTTGTAGAAAACTTGTTCAATTGCAAATAATAAATGAAATTATCATTATTGATATTTTTGTTTTTGATACGCACTCTACTGAAATTGAAAGTTTTAACAAATTACGCATAATTCAGTTCTTTTTCGACATCTGTTCAAGTATAAAGTACTAATGAATCTCTAAAATATTTTTCGAAATTATTTAATTTTAACATACTTACATATTTCATATCTCTTATTCTTATATTTATCTATATAATATTTTTTATTTTTTTTTAACTATTACTTTAATAAGCTTAATTAATTTAGACGATCCTGTATCAATTGTTGTATTCTGCCAGTTTCAGATTCCTCGACTGCTCGCTCCTCTTTTGGTTTAGTATTTACTGTTAACACATCTTCTTTTAAACCCGTCTCCTGTTTTACTATTCCATCCTCTAAATCCTCATCTGCTTTTATACTCTCTGCATCAAGCTTGGGATCATCGTTGGGATCACTTTTGCCATCACCGGAAGGGTTTCCACTCAGCTCATCAATATCTATAGCCATTGCTGAGCTTGGTCTTGGACGAGGTGTAGTTGATTCACGTCTTCTCTCAAGCTTCTTCTCAACTTCCCTTGAATCACCGCTACCCAATTCACTAGACAATTGCATTTCAATTGATTCGCTGGAATCAGAGTTTGTTACATTGATTGCGAGACGTGAGAAACGATCAGATATAAAGTCGCTATTATTAGAAATAGATGTTTCAGCAGATAGGTCTTCAGCTGAATTCATAAGAAGAGCCACCTTAGCTGAAAGTTTTGATAAGTTTTCAGTAGCACAGTCTACGCATGCTTCATAAGTTGCCGTAGATGAAACTTCCATAAATTCAACACCATTACCACTACCTTCTTCCACGGGTTTGTGTGACCTAAACACAACAAATGGGATACTACGCTGTTCTTCCTTTACGTCTGCCTCCACTGCATAATCGGCTTCATTTATCGGAAAATTTACATCTCTCAAACTAAAATCATCCTCGGGTAGTGAAGGATATGCGGGATTTGATTCTACTGGTAAAGCGGTTTCTTCCTCTTCTCCATGATGACCGTTTTCCGCAGATTGTTTTGGAGATTCTGTATATATAGAAGATAACACGGTCTCCTCTGTGCTTGTGAATATGTTATGTGAGGAAGAATTTGAATCAGTAGCTAATACTTGGGTTGTACTTTTCATATTCATTGGTGAATTAGTGAAATTTGAAAGTTGTGGTGGGGGTAGTACTACGGCGACTTGAGGATTTGAACCTGAAGCTTGTATCTCAAAGGAAGGGCGTTGAAAGTCTGTGTGGAAAATTTGAGAACAAAAATGTTAATGTCTTTCTTGCAAACATTATCTTAAAATATTGAGAATACTAAGATAGAAATGAATTTATTAGACCATATCTGTATAGGCAAACCTGTATTTTACCAAAATATGATGATGGTATTACAGAAACTTTTTTTCCGGATTGTCTTGTAAGAACCTGCGTCAAAATATTGTATGCCTAACTCACAAGGCAAAATTGTAGGACATATATGTTTATGTATATATTAGGGTGATTCAAAAAAACAAAAATATTTTTTTCGATTGGTACTCGGAAAAATAGGTTCCTATGCACCTCTAAGAAAGTCCCTCCAAATATGAGTTTTTAATTGTAACGGGAAGGGCCTCCTACATACAGTTTTCTATTTTTTCTTATTATCAGATAGAAAAATTTATATCTCGATTCCAACTACTTGAAAAAATATCTTGTTCCGTAGATTTTTTAGGAAATTGAATGCTCTACCAAAAAGGTCTCCCCGTTTTTTTGTAAACCCAACCGTTTAAAAGATATTAACGGTTGAAGTTTGATTATTTTTGGGAACATTTTTTATTTCTTTTGAATTTTATAACTCAATGAAAAAAATCATTATGAATGATTAAACTCTTCCTCTTAGAGGTATCTAGGAACCTATTTTTCCGAGTACCAATCGAAAAAAAATTTTTTTCGAATCACCTTAATATATATGTACTATATGTATATAAATATCTTAATAAATAAAAAAACATGTATTTATATAACCTTTGATTCTGTTAGAGCTATACATTATTATATGATCCATAATAAATTTTGGCAAAGCACGTACCTTCCCTTGTCTTAAAACTGACAAAACCGTCAGTGCTTCCATCTATGCGTGGTCCTGATGTGGTTAAGATAATGTGATAAACATTACCACTGCCCGCTGTTTCTGGTTCCAAATCAAAACTACCCTGTGACTGCAAATAACCACTTTGTCCACCACCGTTACCGACTGAAAACTCTGGGGAACCATATTCTTCTATGGGCTCTGCTGATTTTGATCGCTCTGTTGTTGGTAAATTTTCACGCTTGATATTTATTTTCGTTGAATCATTAAAAAATGCATCGTGTTGTAGTTCTTGTACTCCGAATTCGGGAATCGCATTATTGTCTTCATCAAGCTGTATCATCACCTCTGACACTTCACCACTATCGTTTTTACTGTTTTCAGCGCTTGCATCATTTTGTGGTATATTTATCTTAACAGTATTGTGCTCTGTACTTGGGTAAGCGACCGAAGCGCTAAGCTTTAAGCTCTCGCCGGTAATAATGCCCCCGTTCAGTGGAATTGTACTTTGGCGGTTGTTGTCTATGCCAAAGCTTAAGTTGCTGTCGTTTTTGACATTGGAACCTGTTGTAGTTACCGTTGGTGAATTTTCATTGCTGATACTATCTTCCAAGTCAATTGTTATTATAGGTGTATTTGATGATAAGGCGGGTACATTTGACGTCGGCGTTGAAGTAGTCAGTTGCGTTGCAGCGCTGTCATCAGTTATTGCTGTTGATTCTGTCGTTGTTACTCTAGTAATTGCTGTAGTTTGAGGTTTGAAAATTTGGTGAATTGGTATGGCTTTGTTATCATCGGTAATGCGTATCTCAATCGGTTTGGTGATCTCTTTAATAGTGATTTTCGGATTTTGAGGTACTGTTTCTTTAGTTTCGTATGATGGATTGTGCGATTGGTTTCCGTTATGACTTGGATCGAAAATGGAAACTTTGTTCGTTGGGAAATGATAAAAAATTTAATTTCAGTTGCAATTCCATGTAAACATGTACCATAGAAGAAACGATGGAAGTTTTTTTTATTATTAAATATTTATGAGTGCATGCTCACTATACAAATAAAATATGCTACTTAGTAAATCTACCAATAGTACAAAATCTGTTATTGAGATGTAATTGAAATAAATTTTTTACCAGGACAATTGTCATATTCCGGACAGCAGCGGCCGGGTATGTACTTTGGCTTGCAATCGTCACGATAAAAACAGGTCACAGAACTGCATAGTATTTCACCACCTGTGAAGGCAGAAAGGAGGAATATTAAATTCATGTACATACATATGTATATTGTTTAAATATTTAGGATATTTACAGGTCCGTTTATAATAATAAACATGTACTCATTTTTATTAATAACATGTTTATTGTTAATTGTCTTCTTCTTCTTCTTAATTGGCGTTGTTACTTGTCTATTTTCCAAGAATTTTAAAACCTTACCTTGACAATAGCACACCGTACATGGTGTTTCCGGATCTACTAATTTATCACCATTCAAATAAATTCTACCATCTTTTTGACAATCTACAAAATATAAAACAAAAAAATTAAAAATTATATGGGTTTTAAAAATCATGTATGTTAAGAATGTAATAAGGAATAATTGCAATGAGGAATTCAACTTCGTCGGTATAAATGGCCCAAAACAAATTTTACATAGTATGTTAATTGAAAATCTGCACTGATCGTCTATACCTGAAATTTTGGGAAATTTAATACCGTATTGATTGCATAATGAATACAAAAAACAAAAGTTACGATCTTGTTTCAGATGATAACGCTCTGAAGATGTTGTTTTTGAAACCTATGTTAACATATTCTTATAAAATAAAAAAAAAAATGGTTTATGACCCACCTAAAGGTTCTAAAAATTTATGTGTGTCTAATATAATTGTCTATATTTAGCAATCTCAATAGGTTCTCGTTTGTCTAAAAGAGGTCATTAAGGAAATAAAACTCGTATCAAGCGAGAAAGAACAATGGGTATCATTATTGAATCCGCATCGAAATCAAATTCGTTGGGGAAAGAATTTTCGATTGAAAATGTTCATGCGACGGTATAAATGCCATCAGGGTTATCAACAAATTTGAAAAGTTTGAAAAATTAAATAAATTGTCTTAGTTTTTTGGTTTGTTTTAACAAATATTTAAAATGGATACAATTGCATTATATTTAAGTGATAGTGATGATGAGAATAGTGTAAACATTCGTCGTGAGCGCAAAAATTTGAGGAATTCTTCAAAAGACGTGTTGGAAAAGGTCGGCTATAAGTGCTTTGAACTATTTAAACTAAAAAAACATAATTTTACTTACATACATACATATGTATGTTTCATAAAAAAAATCGGATCAACTAAAGGGAATTTATATACTCTTTAGGGGATTGCGAAAATGAACTTGCAAATGACGAAAAATAAGGTTCGTTCTCCAACAATAAAACTTGATGCATGTCTACGTTTCTTAGCCACAGGTAATTATCAACATTGTACTAATTATAAGGCCCAATCGACATTTTGCGTTCTATTAGATGACGTTTTCAACATTCTTGAGTAGAGGTTTGTTCAAGATGGATTTCCATTGACAAGACCTCCAGCGAGGAATTGGAAGCAAAAACATATTTTTTTGGCATGGTATTTTATTTTAAACGAAAATTATTCTCAAGTCTTAATATTATGGTGGTTAGGCTTTTTCAAAATTAGCTTTTCACTCAGTATTCTATATATACCTGTATATGTTTTTCATATGTAGGCGGTTGAACACAAGATGCAAATACGATACGTTTGTGCTAAATATCCCGGCAGTAGTCATGATTCTATATATGGGATATGAGTGATTTGAAAATCATAAGCGCATCAAATTATCGGAGAGGACATGCATATTTCATACTAATAGTAAAATATATATTTTGTAAAGGTGACAAAGGCTACCCTCTTTAACCGTGGCATAACTATATTTAGGGAACCAATAACATGCGTCCGAAAAAGGAGATTCAACACATATCATGCTAAAGGCCGAATTGTTATTGAGAAAATAATAGGTTTATTAAAATCGGTATTTCGTTATCTTTGTAGTGAACGAGGACTGAGCATAAATTAACAATGCGCGCTGCTTTATTTGGTGCGTAATACCAAATAAAGCAGCGCGTATTGTTAAATTATGCTGCGCATTGCATAATATTCGTTCGCATTTTAATTCAAATGAAAATATAAATGAGTTAAACCCGGATAAATCTGAAAATGCATATTCCAACGAAGATGAAAATGATATAAATGATATGCCTACCGACGAAGCAAATAGAATTAGAGATAGTTTTTTAGAAGGGTAGTCGAAAAAGTCTTTTCGTATTTCTAATCA
Organism: Bactrocera zonata; assembly: GCA_037783105.1. NCBI lineage: Eukaryota > Metazoa > Arthropoda > Insecta > Diptera > Tephritidae > Bactrocera > Bactrocera zonata. The sequence goes on along the minus strand of JBAWJQ010002576.1, from coordinate 884,070 downwards.
AACTTCAACTCATTTTTTTATATTTATTCTAACAAATAAATAAATAAATATGTACCATTTTGTTCGACCACTTTTTGCCATTTTTCCAGAACGGAAGCGAGCGAACCATTTTTGTGCTACACGAACTGATACAGCATCGTCTCCGTAAACTTTACAAATTTCATTGGTGGCTTGCGTGGCATTCATCCATTTTTATACAAAAATATAGCAAATTTCTTCATTATTTTCACTCATTTTGAACAGCTGTAACTTTTATCAACTTCCCCGAATTTAATTTTTTTTTTGGTTGCATGAAGCTTGAAACCTTTAAAAAACTAAGTATATGGAATGACACAATATGATTGGTAGCAATGGAGATAAACGACTGCAACGACATCTATTGACAAAATTCGAAAAGACTTTTTCGACTACCCAATAAAGTTCATAGTATATATTAATATTAAAATTACTTAAATATAAATAAAAATTCATAAACGAATTATTATAAATTGAAAATAAAAACTTATGGTTTATTTATATGTTGTAGTTCAAGTTCTAAATGCTTTTTTTTCGGTTTATAATTTATCAATGGATATTTTTTTCATCACAGAATTATGTCGCTTCAATTAATAAATTTATCTTTTTCAATTTCATAGAGTTTTCTAATGCATCGTCCATGATGTACAGATTGTGACTCTAAATATACTCGACCAACGCTGATTACATAGAAGGTTGTATATGGGATGTACCAATATATTTCTATACTTATACGACCCCAAATATACCGCGAGGGTCAATTACGAGTAATTAATAAATTAACTAATAAAATATGATTTTTTTGCATTGACTTTTATGTGCTCTAAACATGAACCCCATTGAGAATCAATTTCTAGGAGCAATTGAAATTAAAGGTTCGATGGAACAAAGTCGGAAATTTTACCGAACGATTCGAAAAGGTAAAGATGAAGAAGTTAATTTTACTGAAGTACTTATTCAAAATAATGATTTTTCCACAAAATATTGGCTTTTCAATAAAAAAAAGGTCTTAAATAAAGACATCAATCGTTGTTAATTATTTGACCGAGATGTTTTGGTAAATCCTTTACAAATAGTGAAAAAATATAGTGTAGAATAAAGTGAAATTAACAAACTACATATAATTTAAAAAGCAGTGAAATGTCGCTTATCCTCCAAGAGGATAAACTCTATTGAACTTTCCGGATATGAATGGTTACATGATTTACACAGCTGCATTGCTATTTAGGTGTATTTTTACATTTTACAATTTTATTTACTTTTTATATTTCAACATAATCGTAGATGAAAAATTTTTCTTTAACAATCCTTAAAATTAAAAAAGTTAAAAATACTGAATTGTTATATAGTTCTTAGTTTCGTTTTTATACTCACAACCATTTGCTGCAGAGTATGGTTGTACGTATCACCTAAAACTAATCGAGATAGATTTAGAGTTATATATGTATATACATATATATTATTTTACAAAAACCGCGATAACTAAGCACTAAATTAAGATATAAAACTCATATATGGCACAGCAGTTGTCATATAAAAAAATTTTAATTTCACTTGATTCGTTCAGTTTCCAGTACACAAACCAAGAAGCAATTAATATAACTGGATACAATTTTGCACGAATAATTTGTTTAGCGTGTGCCACCTTATGACCAAAAATTGTTTAAATCCAATAAAAACTGTTCAAGCCCCTAGGTACCGAATATTTAGACCAGGGTACCTATAGTTGACTTTTGATCGAAAATGTCGGTCAATGTGTGATTTTTAAAAGTGAAATTAAGTGTGTGTCAAAAACGGATGGAATCGGACCATTGATTCTCTTAGCCTCCATATAGTTAATATAAAGATTTTCGAACTTCTGGGTGACTTTGTACCGCATATATCGGGCAATATGTGAGTTATCCCAATGAAAATAAGAGAGTTTGTTTTATTTATAACAGTGTATCTTTGTGCCTAAAATAGATGAATTTGAAGGAAAACTTGGCCTAGCCCCTATTTAATTAACATCAGGATTTTCCAACATCCGGTTGACTTTACTCTATATGATTGGTTTTACACCTTAAAGCATTTACCCGGCTTTGAGCTTAGCAAGTTGCAAGGCTTGTGAAATGGTAAATATGTCGGACAGTGTATACATTATATTTAGTATATTATATAAAATTGCTTAGATTCCGATCCTCTGGTTGCTGGTCAGCAAAAACTAAATTTTCAGTCATGTTGTACAAATCGCTTTCGGACAATATTTTCCGTTTTCAAATTGTTTAGCATGTTCACTAAATCGGGCCATTTTCGTTTTCTGGAATATCGGCAAAATGTTCAGTTGCCGATAACTTAGACTATAGTGGTCTAAAATTTTATTAAACGATTCGTTTAAGTAATATTTTTTTTAATTACTATTTAGTAAAATAAAATAAAAATAAACAAATTTCTGCAGAGAAAAACACAAGCAAAGACAAATGTCAGTTCAGTTCTGCATTTAGTTTCTTCGCAAAGATGAAGAGTAAAAGTACCACAAGTTTCAAAAATTAAAATTTTTTTTGTATTTAAATTTTTTTTAATTTAAATTTTTGCGTTTTATTTTGTTTCTATTTCTATTTGTTCGAAAATTGAATCGGTTTGTTACCCCATTCCGTGTTCAATACCATCTATTTGATAACATTTACATATGTTAAGTATTGCACAACATCCAATTTTTAAATTTGCTACTTTTATGGTAGACGAAACAACTTTTTCAAACTCACTCTAAGATGTTATATGCTCTTGCGTGTTGCTGGTTGAATCTGTGTTCTAGTGATCCTGATTCCTGGCTAAGAACGGTTCTGTACCCAAAACAGTATCTTCCAGTAGCCAAGATCCTCGGTTACAAACTTCATACTGCGAGAGATAATGTTGATTGATCATACGAACCTTCAGCGAAAGGCTTGCTGCCAATTTTATTGATCGAAATATGGAGATTTCTCTTTATGTGCTTACTTAAAGGACCGTTCCAGTGTGACTCTCTGAAAAATCACTGATTTTCACAATTTTTTATAATGTTGAAATTAATTAATCAGTCCGAATGCCACGTACTAATAAAATAAAAGCTTCTATAGCGCGATATCGAATGACGTAAAAATGTTCTCTCCAAATTGAACACAGTTATCTTCAAAAATTTGAGAGTGGAAACCGTTTTGAAAAACACTATACTGAGAAAAAGGCGTTTAAAGATTGGAGTCGCCCTCACATAGTTCCCTTTCTACAAGAAAAAGCTCGCTGTAGCGACCGTAATAATTTGAATTTCGATTTCAAATTTTGAGAGAATGTTTATTACAATGCATACTATTCGATAATACAAAGAATTGCAAAGAAATCGATTTCTTGAAAATTTCACACTGAGACGATTCCTTAACCGTTAGACACAAACCCAAAGCAATAGAAAGAAGCTCAAGATGACAAGTAGAAATGTTTTAGCAAAACTCACGTGGATTACGGTGCAGACAACAAAGCAGAATGGATTCACAAATGCTGTCTTTCGGTTCTACCTTTCACGTTCATTTAACAAATGAGCGGACATAAACAACATTGTTTTTTGAATAAAATCTATTCAATTTCAAAATTTGAAAAAAAAACAAATTATAGGAAATTAACTGATTCGAACTAAAATTCTAAATTAAAAAACCAATAATATTTTTTTAAATTTTGTTTTCCATCTCACCTTGATTTGGTGTTCTTCTTTATCTTACTTAATGTATTTAAAGCCAATAACATTAATATATACGTATTAAATTTTATATTCATAGGTATTTAGTTGTTAACTTGACCTTTTCGCTGTGCGTCTCAGAAAAACAGCGTTGTTATCTCCATTAAAGCGAGCGTGCAACAATACGGTCGATTCGCTCAGAATCAAATGGTAACTTACCTATCTTTATTAGGTTTAGCTTCTACTTTGTAGCAAGATGTTGCAAGAGATAAAAACTAAAATTACTCTTTGAAATCACTTCAAATTACGAGGTTTTTTCAAGTGCGTTATCATGGTGCAAAAGCCCTACTTTCTCCACGCTCTGAGAACATTTGGTACCACTGACATTGGTTACTATTGTTGAATTTTGTTTTTAATTTTTAGGAATAGGAAAAAATCGAAAACGAACCAAAACGCGTCCAAGAAAAGTAGCTCTCAAAAATTAACTAAACATTCAAAATGACCGCACTTGTCAGCATAAGTAAGGGATATGAGTACCAACAAAATGCGAAATTTCTAACTTAGTTATATAGGGGTTAGGGAAATTTTTCGCTCAAATTTCTCTATTTTAGGCACAAAAATGCATTGTTATAAATAAAACAACCTCTTTTAATTTCCATTGGGATGACTCACATATTGGCCAAAGTCACCCAGAAGTTCGAAAATCTTTATATTAACTATACCGATTCAACCCAGTTTTGACATGTATACATACCATTATTAGAGAAGGATTATCCCTTAATTTCAGTTCTAAAAATCACACATTGACTGACATTTTCGATCAAAAGTGAACAATAGGTACTGATGTCTAAATATTCGGTACCTAGGGGCTTGAACAGTTTTTATTGGATTTAAACAATTTTTAGTCATAATGTGGCACACACTAAAGAGATTATTCGTGTAAAGTTTTATCCCGTTATATTGATTTCTTCTTGATTTGTGTACTGGAAACTGAACGAATCAACTGGAATTTTAAATTGTGCTTTATGGGAAGCAGGCGTGGTTGTTGTCCGATTTCGTTCATTTTCACAATGTGACATAAAAATATAAAAATGCCACGTGCTAAATTTTTTCGAAAGCGGTATGTCGGGTAACGAGATATGAAATTTCATCCAAAGTGGGCGGTGATACGCTCATCGTACAATTTTCAGCTACCATAAAGCCCTCTTATACAATCTCAGGTGTAAAATATAATGTATCTGGCGTATTTAGTTATTGATTTATCGCGCTTTTAGTAGCTTTTAACAGTACCGTTATATGGGGAGAAAGCGGGATTACCCTCTGATTTCATCCAATTTTCACACTGCCGTATAAGTTCTTATAAGATTTGTACTCAGCAAATTTAGTTGTTGTAGCTTAAGTAGTTTAGAAGACGCATATGTACATTAAGCTTGTTAGAGTCACGCCCTCTGCTACTACGATCATCTGCACCAAATTACAGCTTTATATTATATTTTAATTTAGTGCTTAGTTATGACACTTTATATGCTTTCGGTTAACTGTGACAGACAGACATTCAACCGGATTTCAACTTTTCTCGTCATTCTGATCATTTATAAATATATGTATAACCCTTTATCTATCTCGTTTACTTTTAGGTGATACGTACAAGAGTTAGGAGAACAAAATTCTGTGGCAACTGGTTGCAAAAGTATAAAAACAAGAACATAACTTCATTTGCTTGTATATATAGTGTTCGAATAAAGTCTTACTACATCACCTAATAAAAAGTTTATAGTGTTTTATAGGGTCCAAGACGTTTCCTTCTAGGTACTTTAAACTGCGCCGAAAATTTAATTTAGCCTGTTCAAGGTATACAAATATACACATCTTGTGTAGTTCTAAGTTCGTAAAGACTTTCTGACTTTTCTAAATCATATAGATATACATATAGGCAAACAGTTTTCACTTACCGCATTTGTAATCAGGACAACACTGTCCTGTCTTCTGTATGGCTCGACAGCCCACTTGCTTTTCGCATGTTACATTCATTTCCATCACAAGCACACCGTCCAGCAAACACTGACCTACGACGATGAACGAATGGAAAGGCGACCAAAACAGAGTTATACATTTGTTAACAAAAACGAATTTAATAAAAAGAAAAAAAAAATGAATGGAAGACAACACAACAGTAATCTGACGTTTTCTGTGGTATCCGGAAGCTCGATAATGGGCAAGTGCGTAGCTCTTGGCATTCTCTAGTTACCGTACGTTGTGGCATCTTTCGATTTGTAATTAACTTTGTTGGTGTCACATTATACGCTCACCTTGAGGATGGTCGACCACGGGTGGTACTAGCTCCACTGTAGAGCTGATATCTTTTGTTTGCTCCTGTAGTATCTGTTTGGCGGAAAGATCGCGCTTAAGTCTTAACACTGACGAATGGTCTCCTCCATTTCCTACGGTTACCTTTGGCAGTATGTGGTAGTAGTTCATAGCTATTGGCAGTGTTGTTCAAATATAAATTATTGTTGTTACAGTTGAATTGTTGGAAATATGAGTGTACGTGGAGGTTTTAAGACATGTAAAGAAATGTAAATGAATTTCAAAAAATTAGTTTTGTGTATGATATTGTATTTGCGGTAGTAGGTAAAACTTTATGTAAGAATTATGTAAGAAAACGTGGAAGAATATATGGAATAATCATTTTTGACCAGCCAGGTTGCGAACAAGAGTTTAAATAACTGTACAAGCCCAATTTCAATACAAACTTCTATGAATCCATTTCGAATTATCGTGTCTGTGAAATTCTGCGACTGACTGTGAAAAATTTAATGGACCGATTTAACATCTGCGATTCTTTGCTAAAACGAAATTAAAACGAACCATATCTGAAGCGAATGGTAACAGGAGACAAAAAGTGAACCAAACACAACAATAATGTCGAAGAAAATCCAAGCCTGGTGAAGCTCAACAAATAGTCGGAAAGCCAAGATTGACGCCCCGAAAGGTTGTGCTAAGTGTTTGGTGGGATTGAAAAGGAATCATCCACTATGAGCTCCTTCAGCCTGGTCGACCGATTGACTCTATATTTAACTGTCAAAAACTGATGAGATTGAAGCAAGTAATCGAAAAAATCAGGACAACGCTAGACCACACACATCTTTGATGACTCGACAAAAACTAGGAGAGTTTATCTGGGAAGTTTTGATGCATCCACCATATAGCCCTGACCTTGCACAATTCGGTCAATGCAGAACTCCCTTAATGGAGTAAAGTTGGCTTATTGAAATACGAATAAAAAGCGTAAGAGAATCCTGTTGCTTAGTGAAGTTTCTAACTTAAAATTTGAGATACATAAATAAGTTTGCGTCGTTCGTTCGAGGTCTCCGTCTAGGTTATGTGGACCTCATACAATGAAACTAAAGGCCGAGAGCTATTAAAATTTGTTTATCAAATAAATATTTATTTGCTCGCTCATCTTCTACGGTTTTAGAATTAGGCACACAGACTAATTTTATTAATAAATGCCGGTGAGAACATCTCCGTTATACCAAAGTGTAACATACTGGCTAAGTTGCCCGAAAAACTAAAACACTGCAAAAGTGGAGTTTGATTCGCTGATGAAACTGTTTGGTCCATCCAATAGTATCTGGGTAAGCCTACTGCACTAGATACGTAAACTGTGCGTTCAGTAACCGTTCCCTATCGATACTCGTTACCATTTCTGCACGATTTCTCTAACATTCTTGCTGTAAAACACGTATTTTCTAAAATCGATTTGAAAAGGGCCATTCACCAAGCGCCAATAAATAACTTTACAATTTTTGACTGTAAAGCGGCGATAACGACTCCCTTCGATCCCTTCCACTTTGCCTATATGATCATTGGTTTACGGAATGCATTACGCACAGTCCAAAGCTCAGTTTTTCGTGGTTTAAACATCATGTTTATTCATCTTGATGCTGTATATACCTACGCCAAGGTTTCCAACAACTTAGGGATTGTAACTTTACGACCACCTTTAGCAAATCGGAATTCGGCGTCTCGAAACTATGATTCTTTGGACATTTTATCTCCACATATAGTAAAAGTCCATTGTTAGAACCTGTTGAGCCACTACGTAACGTTTTTAATGATGACTAACTTCTACCGTCGTTTTATACCGAACGCGCTGATAACACAAAGCTGGAGGGGATAGAATAGACACCTTCAATGGAACTTTCTTTATTGTTGGATGCGTCAGACATGCTTTTATTCCAGACGGTCTAGTGTGACCATCGCTATCGCCTTCATCTAAAAGGCTATACAAGGTCTTTAAACGATTTCCAAAACACGTTTCAGTGCAAGGCAACAACAGCATTCTTAAAGTTCCGATTGATCGCTTAAAATTTGTCATTGCACAAAGTGGTAGAAGTATTATGGCGTTTAATTTCAATCCTGGCTGCTTAACTCTTAAAATGCAACTCTAGCTGTGATATATTTTTTATTCTTCATTCCTTTTTATTATTACGTTCATGTTACTCCTTAAGTCAAAACGAATAAGCAATCTTTTTATAAGTAGATAACAATTATTTTATATTTTTTTTTTTAATTGAAAACATTTAATAATGATTTAATAAAACTTTGGTAAAAACTAGACAAATTTAATATTTATAAGTTTTAATAATCGACAAATCTTTGAAAATGTATTTAGTTTAGTTAGCATACTTAAAGTTATAAATTCTATAGCATAACACGGCACAACACTATACCAGAGGTCAGTTTGAGCCTCTTATGCGGTCTCACAAATTCCTGGTTTTTGCCCTGAGTCTTCCTTATTCTAATGCATGTTTATTGTATTTTCTTTCATTTTAACAGTATTCACCTGCGTAGGTTTATGTGAACATTTTAGGATTTACGTTTGTAACATGCGTCGAACATAACGCATCATCATCTTTTCAATCAACGGGGTGTGTTTTTAAAAATATGTACATACAGTATATATTCATTCGCCTGCATTAACGTCGTCACCTTCCACATAGTCCCTAATCGATATTATGCATTTAATACTATGTGCAAAAAATAGTAACTTTGTTCATAATTTTAAAATTCTTAATTTATTCTTTGAAATATATGTCGTCCCCCTCAAAGTAATTCTCCTTGGCCCCAATATATGTACTTTTGACAACATTTTTTCCAGTCCTGGCAACAGTTGTTATGTCAATGTGCATATCGATTCACGTTTAATGACTCAAACCGGTTTCACCGAAGCAGTTGTTTGAGTTTGCTGAATAGACAGGAGCCACATGGAGCTAAATCAGGCGAATACGGTTGTTGCAGGATACGTATATTGGTTGAAAATTTGGCAAAAACTGATGAAGAGACAATGCAGTATGCGACGGTGGATTATTGTGGTGCAACAATCAAGAGTTGTCGGTCTATAATTTCGGCCCCCTTTTACTTTTTGTACTTCAGAAATACAAGCGACAGCCATATCAACCTAGTAAAAATATTTCGACAAATGGGTTTTCACCCGAAATTTCAATTAAAAAAGTTTACTATATATTTTTAAACTCGATTTTTGGGATAGCTTTTAGCTCTTTCATCTATCTTGTAAAACGATGGCCCTTTAAAGTTCTCTTTATTTTTCGAAATAGGAAAATGTCTATCATCAATGTCGTTGTCTGTCGAATAAAGAAGCACGGGCATCGTTACAGTATTATTATTATCTTTGGCTAAGAATTAATGAACAAATTCTTTGATATATGTACATATTACGCCATAAAAGCAAGTCTAATCTTAGCGGCTCTTACAACAAAAAAGCAATGAATACAGTTGAACAATTTATAATATCAACATAATAAAAAAAATTCGACTGGGCTCTCCGAAGTCCGATAAACTATAAATTTTAATGTGTTAGGCGGTGTTCAGACAAGGCATCATTTGTTGCTATCGGCAAATTTACTTTCCCTGTTGCTCATTGCTCTTATTGTACGCATCATAGAGATGGTGTACAAAAATATTTTTGATTACTCGATTATTATCCTTAATCACACTTTTCGTAAATTCAAAATTTCAAACATAATGTAAATATTAACTTGGAATAGAGCAATTGCAACCATCAAAAGATTTTCAAATTGATAAAGAAATGCTGAATTGCTTGGCGGCGAAATGTTAGGACAAGAATACGGAAAACCAAGTTGGTCGAGAAAATAGTCCGTGTATGTGAACGAAGACTATGTTTACAATGCAATTGGATTTTTCGACCAGCACTGTTATTTTCACTTGATATTAGATTATACACATCTCTTTTCTTTAAATATCATATCCGCCCCAACTGCCATCCTTTGTAAGCTTATATTCATTATTCGCTTTTATTTATTGCCTTCTGCTTACATTATTTTTTGCTTTTATATTTATAGTTAGTTGTATGAAACTTGTAGCGCTTAGATGGCATTCACATGGAAACGCTTTTGTCGCTCATTATCGGCAAATTCTCTTTGTGTGTCATCCTGTGCGTTCACGCGAGCGAAAAGAGCAACTCGAGTAACTCGAGTAGAGTTTTCCGTCCTCCTATTCACAAAATTTTCAAAGAAAATACTTATGTCGGGAATTACGCAAGCTATCAGAATGTATTGACTAACCGCTGTTCAAGGCCAAATTTTTGACGGAAAGTATTAAAAGCCCACAATTTTGTTACTTTATATTTTTTCTATTTAGTATAAAATCTTTATGAATTAATTACATTTACTGTTTTAAATAACATTATATTCGAACTATGTAAATCCTTTGTGGTTAAAAGAAATAACTCTGAAAGCATCTTACTATTTTATGTAAATTTAAAAAAAATAAAAGTAGCTGCATTTTTGTTAAAATAATTATGTATTATTAAATTTAATACTGCTAAATGTTATTAAATTTTTTAATTAAATATTGAAGTATCGTATTTGTATCCTTATTCAGCATTTTCTAAAATACTATTATTATACTATGCATATTACTTCGAAAACATATACATCCAACTCTTTTTTTACATGGTATATACATGCGTTCCTCAGAAATCTGTGTAAAAAACCGTGTAAAAAAAGAGGCGTTTTCTATAGTAAAACGAACGATACGTTCCATGTGATCTGAAAACCGTGTAAGATGAAATAAAGAACTATATTTACTTCGAAAAACTGTGTAAAAAAATGTTGAAAACTATAAAATTTCAGATATGCATACAAAATTTATGTTCATATGGCATTTTATTGAGCATTAAAACTTAAAATACATATTTCATATAGGTGAAAAATTGGTAGGTTAAGCAAACAACAAAGGAAATCTGTTAATTCAGAATTAAGAACAGAAAAATTGGAATAGAAACAAGGAAAAAATATTTACCTAGCTACATAATTATTCGTCGCTACTTGATAACAAGCGCAATAGTTTGCGACGAACTGGACTAAAGTCGGTATCATCGTTGGAGATATCCACTTCAGCAATGTAAATATCATGCGAACAAAATGTGTAGGTAAGAGTTATCGAATGTGAATAAGATTTCGCTATTACTATTATGTATTGTCATTTCAGAAATGGTGCTAAGTGTGGTTAAAACAAACATAATTATAAGACAGTGATTTTGAAACCGTACTAGATTAAAAAATTGTGCACAAAAATTTTTTTTCCAACCGTAACTTCAAATCCGTGTAAAAAGAAACCGTGTAAAAAAGAGTTGAGTGTATAACAAAATTAAAATTTCTGAACATATCGTATATATTCATTTGAAATGAGGGCTGAAATACATAACTGGGAACTGTTATAAGCAAGAACACAAAGTCTGCTAACAGAGCACGAGCGGCACGGACAAAAGAGCCCGTGTGTGAACTGGCATTTATGCAGAAACAGTTATTTTTTCAAGACAGTGTATACATGCATACAAATTTGGATGTAATAATATATGTACTTATAATAAACAATTTGTGTCATCTTTCTTCTTTTACCATATTTCCTTGCCGTGTGGCTCCTTTGTTGCTGCTTTGTTGTTGCAAACTCATTTCCTATTTTATCTCAATTGCGGTAATTTGTCGAATGAGCTGCGTGTCTTGTGAATACGATTGTGTGTTACTGCATGCATAATATGTATCACATTATGTATTTACATATGTAAATAGGTGTGTATGCCAGTAACTTGGTATTTGAACGAAATTGATATAATTCAACCGTTTCATGAGATTGAGACTTGTTGCCATCCAAATGTTTGTTGTCGAAGCAACGAATGAAAAATTATGATTGGCTCAAATGCTTTGAATTAAGCGTGCTTTTTTTAAAGTGTACAAATCCATACATGCTTATACAAACAATAAGCGTATGTACGTGTGTGAATCTGATTGCATAAGATATCACAGATGTACCTATACATATGTACATATGTATATATGTATGTATGTATGTCGGAATACAATGTATTCTAGTATATATAATACATAAGTAAATAATCTTAGCTAGTTACTTTATTTAGCACCAAACAGTTATTACTTTCATATCTCCACTTATTTACTTTAATACCTGCTCCATTTTCATTTTGTATTTTAATATTCAAGACGAGGGTATCTCAGAGAGACTTGTATGTTCTCATATGTATATCTATGTACATGTACATACGAGTATACATACATATGTGGTTAGTCAATTTAAGACGTACTTATGTACATATGTAGACACAGTCAAAAATAAAAGTGCAAATACACTAATAAAATAAAAATTTAACTATTTTAGTCACAAAGATACACTGCTATGCGAAAAACACGCTCTCTTATTTTCATTGGGATAACTAACATATTGACCGATGTATGCAGTCACCCGGAATTTCGAAAATCTTTATATTAAGTAAGTATATCGTACAATTTTAACATTGGCTCCCATAAACCACACTCATTCCATCTCGGTGGTAAATTTTAATGTTTCTGGAGTATTTAGTTATTGCTTTTAGTAGATTTTAACATTAGCCTTATAAGAAGAGTGAACGGGGTTTATTCTCCGATTTCATCCACTCTGTCTATACATAAGTTCTTAGAAGATTTGTACTTAGCGAATTTAGTTGTTGTAGAAGCGGTTTAGGAGATATTTAGATTAAACTTGTTGTTGTTGTTGCTACTACGATCCTCTTTACCAAATTACAGTGCTTAGTTATGGCGCTTTATATGTTTTCGGTTAATGGCGATTTGTGGGCGTGGCAGTGATCCGAACACGCCCATCTGCGAACTCGAAATTTTCTTTGTAGTAAGGACTTTTTTGCGAATTTATTTCTTAAATATGGGTTGAGTAATTTTACTCGGACCTTTTGCACATTGTTGAACATACTTTTGACAATCTAGGGTAATTTTTTCATGCAGAAATATTGAAGCATAAGCCGGTAAGAGAGCTTCTCTCAGAACGTCTTGAGAAAAAAACACTTTGCGGTGTTCACCATAACTCGGCTGAAAATTTTTCGAAAATAAGAAACCAAGAAAAATTAATCAAATTATAATCAAATCTTCCCCCCATCATTTTCTGTAAATTTTTTTTTCATTTAGAATGTTTTGGCTGCGATTTTAAGTGAAAACTGCTATTTTCTACTAAAAAAATTCCGTCATTTTGTTGGTGGAAAACACCTTTCATTTTTTTTAATTACTAAACGGTAGGCCAAGTAGTTTTGAAATAACAGTGAGCACGGACTTTCAAAAAGTACTTTTGAGAAAATCGCGTTAAAGTTTATAAACTTAAAAGTGACGAAAAAATGTCCCTATATATTCAAAAGTGTGCTGAATAATGTACAAAACTTCCGATTAAAATTACTCAATCCATATTTAAGAAATAATTCGCAAAAAAAGTATATTTTTTTTACCATGAAAACCTTACTCCTGCCCTTAAATACAATGCATAAAGTTTCATATTCTGACTAACTTAAACTAAAACAAGTAAGGAAGGGTTAAGTTCGGGTGTAGCATCGACTCGGTTTTATCTTATTTTCCCAATACCACTTACTATTGACATGGCACTTACTAAAAAACTAATTATATGGAGTAAAGTCGACCGGACGTTCGAAAATCCTGTTATTAGTTATATAAGGGCTAGATCAAGGGGTCTTAGGGGCTTTAATGGTTTTTGTTGGATTTGAACAATTTTCAGTCATAAAGTGGCATAAACTAAAGGAATTATTCGTATAAAATTTTATCCCGTTATAATAATTGTTTTTTGATTTGTGTAATGGAAAGTGAAAGAAGCTAGTGGAATTTAAAATTTCGAGATAGTGGAAGTGGACGTGGTTTTTGTCCGATTTTGATCATTTTCACATTAGGACAGTGGAATATGAAAATGATACTACGTACAAAATTTTGTCATTGTTGTCACCAAAAAGTGGGCGGTGCCACTCCCATCGTCCAATTTTCACACCGGCTCTCATAAAGCCTAAAATGTCTCTGGCGTCTTTAGTAGTTATTGATTTATTGTTCGCGCCCACTTCTTCAACATTTTATGACCATGCTACTATGATCCCCTGTACCTAATAAAAGTTTTATATCACAATTCAGTGCTTAGTTATGTCACTTTACAGGTTTTTGGTTAATGGCATTTTGTGGTCCGATTACGCCCATCTAAGAATTCTTATTTTTTTGTACTAAGGAATCCTAATATTTAGTTTCATAAAGATATCTCAATTTTTACACAGGGTACAGCTAGCACGGACGGACAGACAGACAGTCACTCGGATCTCAACTTTTTTCGTCATCCTGATCATTCATATACTTATGTATATCAAACCCTATATATCTAAGTTTTTGGTGATACGTACAACTTTTACATGAATAAAACTATAAAACCCTGTAGAAACAAGTTTGCAAGAGTACTATATAATAAATAGTAAAAAATAAACTTACGGGCGTATCTAAATATAAGCGCTGAGCGGTGCGTTTTTATTACGCTCCACGTTAATGCCGACGCGGCATCTCTAAATAAATAAAATAAGAATACGTCAAAATCAAAATTCATTATTGTATAAGTATTAAGCATCCCGCGACAAGAAATTAAAAAATATTACAATTTCATCGTTCTTTGCAACCAACATGAGGAATTTTAGACCGTAATTTGCTGCAGCCAACATGAGAAATTCTTGACAGTAATTTGCCGTTCCGAAACTGCAACTCACACTCTACTGAATTAAGAAATACGAGCTGACGTTAGGAAGGAGTCAATGACTGACAATTATAGCACTAGTTTCTTTTGAGCCACTGCGAGAAAAACGCTTGCGTATTGTTCTTAAAAAATCTGTGTAAAAATAACTCAAATTAATAAGAATTTAAAAAAGCGGAAACTATAAATTGTACACAATTTTACTGACACATTTGATGAAATATTGTCTGTTTATCAGAATTTGAACGATATTATTATTATAGTTTCCATGTCCAGCCAATGGAACGTACCTATGTCCGGTTATAGGAATTGCTTTTGTATGAAAATAATAATGAAGACGTTTTGTTCATCAAGAATGTTAGAATACATGATTACGTCAATGATTTACAGTTCTTTTTTTCGGTTTAGACTGTGATAACTGACACAAAAAAAAATTGCACTATGCCGACATCTTATGACTTTTTTGAGTTGAGAAGAAGAATCCTAAAATAGCATGTACATATATTGTAAACAAAATGATAAGCACTTTTGTTAATTCGTGAAATAAACTTAATTAATTAGTTTTTGATGAAAAAATTGAGTGAAATAAGTAGAATAATTTTGCGTAAAAATATTTGGGTCCTTTTCAAATATATACACTTAACAAACAAAAAAAAAATGCCCATTACGTGAATGGTTAAAAAGAATTGTGATTGCAACCTTATTTAAATTTATGTGCATAAAATACATACATAAGTATATTGATTTCAAAATTGAAGAAGAACCATTAAAACGAATTTTTTCATTTTTCATTCAGATTTGAAAATTCCTAAAAAAAGGGTAATTTGGTGCAGGCCAAATTAATTTAATAATCATAATATTTATAAGTTCAGAATCTTCTCGCTATAAATTCACTTAAATACATCAGAACTGTTACACGGGTCAACACAAAATTTGACCTTAACTTTAAAGCAGTAAATTTCCATGTTTTAGGTCGTAATTAGACGAAAAAAAAATATATGCCATGAAAAAGTTTGCTTTTTTATTTAGGAAACCGCTTTAACGATAGTATTGTTGTATGTAATTATTATATAGTATTATTGCTATAACTTTTACAAAAGCAAACTTTATACGAAAAAAATGTATTTTCTTATCGTTTTTGTTCATAATTAATCAGAAAATCATAAAATAAACTTTAGAACAAACAACGAAAATTTTTTTGTAGAGTCGTGTTATTAATTTGTGTATTAAAATAAAATACTGCTGGATACATCGTAATTAATTATGAAAAGTTAAAGCCCACCGTCAACAAGCTGATTGGACCTTACCAGTCAGGCTTAAGACCCGAAAAATAAACGACCGACCAGATATTCGCCATGCGCCAAATTTTTCAAAAGACACGTGAAAGGAGAATCGACACACACTACCTTTTCTACGATTTCAAAGTTGCTTTTGACAGCACGAAAAAGAGCTGCCTTTATGCCGCGATGTATGAATTTGGTTTCCTCGCAAAACTAATACGGCTGTGTAACCTGACGTCGAGCAACATCAAAAGCTCCGTCAGGATTGGGAAGAACCTTTCCGAGCATTTCGATACCAAACGAGGTTTCTCATCGTCGTGTGACTTCTTCAATCTGCTCTTGGAGAAAATAATTCAAGCTGCAGAACTTAATCGAGCAAATTCAATCTTCTATAAGAGTGTACATCTGCTGGCGTATGCCGATGATATTGATATCATTGGCCTCAACACCCGCGCCGTTAGTTATGCTTTCTCCAGACAGGACAAGGAAGCAACGCAAATGGGTCTGGCAGTGAACGAGGGCAAGACGAAATATCTCCTGTTATCAAACAAACAGTCGTCGCACTCGCGATTTGGCTCTCTGTCACTGTTGACAGTCATAACTTCGAAATTGTAGATAATTTCGACTATTTTGGGACCAGCATTAACATCAACAACAACCTCAACCTCGAAATCCAACGGAGAATATATCTTACGAACAGGTACTACTTTTACGAACAAAAACCAAATTCTATAAGTCATTCATTAATCCCGTCCTGCTATTTGATGAAGAGGCTTGGACGATGACAACATCTGATGAATCGAGGTTACGAGTTTTCGAAAGAAAGGTTTTGCGAAAGATTTATGGTCTTCTGCACGTTGACAACGGCGAATATCGCATTAAAAGACAGCGGCTGCGCTGGCTAGGTCATGTTGTCCGAATGGTTGTCCAGCTCTGAAAGTATTCGACGTAGTACTCGCCGGGGGAAGTAGAGGAAGAGGAAGACCTCCGCTCCGTTGGAAGGACCAGGTGGAGAAAGATCTGGCTTCGGTTGGGATGTCCAATTGGCGCCACGTGGCGCACTGTTGTTAACTCGGCTGTAATCACGTAAGCGATGTCTACGCCGGTAAAGAAGAAGAATTTCAATCCACATCAGTTTCAGAACGGTACACTTGAAGTAATCAAAAATATCAGAAAATATTATTTTATAAACCATTTTCCAATTAATATTTAATTAAGAAATGGTCCTCATGCCAATGATACTGTCAGAAGTTACGATAGGAATAGAGTCGATTTAAATTGAATTTGAATGTTTACAATGTCATAATGCTTATAATTAAAAACTATAATTATTATTGTTAAAAAATTATCTCTTTCATTATTACAAATATCATCAACTACAAACTTTGAAAGTTACTCAGCAATCATTTGCAAGTTTGGAAGTAATGTTAAAATTTAACCCCGTGGATTTTTACACCGGCTAACGTTTTCATTAGAATATACGAGAAATACAAAATACTACTTCTTCGTTTTTTTATAACATAAATAATTTTTTTTATAAAATTTTTCTTCTTCAAGTTTTTTGCGCTATCAGAAAGAAAAAACAAAAAATATTATTCCCAGCTTATGGATATATGGCTGTCCGGTAACTCATTCGCAAATAAAAAAGCTGTTTGACTTAATCATCTATATGAATGGTGTTTTTTTAGTTCTACGAGAACATTTAGATTTTGAGGTTAAGTAGAAAATGAAAGCAATAGAGCGTGCATTAGTCCTCTATGGTGTGTAGTCTCCATGTTTTTAGAGTATGGTTCAGCCAATAATTGCTTAAATCTTTGGTTCTTGCCTCAAGCAACTATTTTTATGCCATTCCCATTGTTAGCGAAATATCTTTCCGATGAGGGCATGTACAACCTGTGGAAAAATGTGTATTATATTGGGGTAAGAAAATTGTGATATGTTCTCAAATAATACAAGAATCTTTGGTCAATATTGCTATCAGTTAATCTATTAAGGGTTGGGCCACGTTCACTTTCAAAAATGTTTAATCCATAAATGCCCATTCATAGTTTTATGTTTAGTTGAAAAAAAAGGTTCCATGAAAATATTTTAAAATTACAGTCTGCAACAACGTTCAACATAACCTGTATGTAGGGGTGGGCATTTATGGAAAACTTCATATTCAAAGCATAGTAAACACTTTGTGTGAATAAAGCTCGATCATAAATCATAATTCCTGCCCGGAAAAATGAAATATACTAACCACTACCCACTTTCAGTCGATGAGCATTTGCTGTTAGAATTGTTTGAACGTTTTATTACAATAAGCTCAAGTTTCTCACTTCAAGCAGCGCGAATAGAAACAATTCTAAGTAAACAAAATATGTTAGTGGTAAGTAAGACATTTTTCCGCAAGCTGCGCGGAGATTAATGATATCATGTGTTTTGTCGATTATATGCAACATTACGTTCATAGCAACTCCTACTGCTATTTCCAACATTAATGGTATAACACTTTGCTTATTAATGTGAGTGCGCATACGAAATGGTCCTTTATATCGTCCTTACTTCGAAATAATTCTTCATGATATTAAATTTAATGCAGGTATATGATATAAAACCAGGCAGGTTACTTCGTGTAATTAAGATTTGGTGTTATTTGAGCGCTTAAAAGCGCAGTTTGGGATTGGATATTATTAAATATTCGATTCGGATGAAACGGTGAGCGTATTCATTTCGTTTTTATATTTATACTAGTTGACCCGGCAGACTTTGTACTGGCTCAATCTCTAAATAAAAGACCTAAATGTTTGTATAGCACGTCTGAATTTGATATCCTCGATATTTTTTGTAAACTGACGTTGAGCAATATCAAAAGCTCCGACAGGATCGGGAAGGACCTCTCCGAGCCTTTCGATACTAAACGAGGTTCCCCTTTCGTGCGACTTCTTTATACTACTCTTGGAGAAAATAATTCTAGCTGCACAACTAAATCGAGAAGGTACCATCTACAAGACTGTATAACTGCTGGTGTATGCTGATGATATTGGCCTTAACAACCGCGCCATTAGTTCTGCTTTCTCCAGGATAGATAAGGAAGCGAAGCAAATGGGTCTGGTGGTGAACGAAAGCAAGGCGAAATATATTCTGTCATCAAACAAATAGTCGCCCACGTCACTGTTAACAGTCATAACTTCGAAGTCGTAGGTAATTTCGTCTATTTTGGCACTAACATCAACACCAACAACAGCGTCAGCCTCGAAATCCAGCCTCGAATACAGTGACTCCAGTCCTGCTATATGGTGCAGAGGCATGGACGATGACAACATCTCATGAAGTGACGTTACGAGTTTTCGAGAGAAAAGTTCTGCGAAAGATTTATGGTCTTTCGCGCGTTGTCTACGGCGAATATCGCATTTGATAGAACGATAAGACAGCGGCTATGCTGGCTAGATCATGTTGTCTGAATGGACGAAAACACTCCAGCTCTGAAAGCATTTGACACAGTACCCGGTGGGGGGAAGCAGAGGAAGACCTCCACTCTGTTGGAAGGACCAGGTAGAAAAGAACCTGGCTTCGCTAGGAATCTTCAATTGACGCCACATAGCGAAGAGAAGAAACGACTGGAGAGCTGTTGTTATCTCGGCGGTGTCTACGTCAGTAAAGAAGAAGAAGAGAATAAATATAAAGTTAGAAAAATATACAAATTCTAAGAAACTTTTCTCCGAATATGATTTCTGAACCGCAGGGGAAACATCAAAGGAAAAACAAAAGCATGCGTGAATTTCCATATTTATTCGCTTTTTAAACCTTCTCTGGACTTCCACAATAAATTCAAGACAAAAACTAGCAAAATCGGTCTAGCCCTTCCCGAGCTTGAGGATGTATATAGATTTTGAAATTTTCCATTTTTTATTACTTTTTAAACCTTAATGGCCTACGATGAACAATTCAAACCTAACATCGGCTATAACGATCTTGCCTTTCTCGAGTTTTAGCGAGGAAAACGAACAGCTAGTTTTATATAGTATTTTCTTAGCGATTTTCCCATATTTTCTTACCGCTTAAATCATCCCTGGACTTTCACGAATAATTCAAGAGTAAAATTAGCTAAATCAGTGCAGCCGTTCTCGGGTTTTGGCGACACTAACGAACAGCAATTAATTTATATATTATATATGTATGTATGTATATATAGATATGAAAATTAAAGGAAAAAGGAATAGCATTAATTCAATTGGTATGTAATGGAGGATGGAGTCATGTGTAGAAGTTCACGCAAGTGAGGAAAGTTCTCTGATCGCCATTCACTTGGGAGTGGCCAGAAACGATTCTTTTACATATGACTCATGCAGCTCACGACTTCCGGTCTTTGACCAAGTATCCTCTGGGTAGCCTAAGAACACCCGTTTGAAGGCGAGCTAAAGTGAGAAGGCGAAATATTCCCTACTTAGGGTTGTGCGCTGGGTTCGGGACCCGCCACGTAAAAACCGCCCCAATGAAAAAGTTTAAACAGCCTCGGATAAGTGACCCCCCTTTTGATGACGACCATGGCAAACGATTTAAGGACTATGATTTGAGGGCATGCACCTGGAATGTCCGGTCCCTTAATTGAGGAAGGTGCCGCTGCCCAGCTGGTTGATGTCCTCGTGAAAATAAAGGCTGACATCACCGCCGTCCAAGAAATGCGATGGACGGGACAAGGACAGAGACAAGTAGGTCCTTGTGGCATTTACTACAGTGGCCATATAAAGGAGCGCAAGTTTGGTGTTGGATTCGTGGTGGGAGAGAGACTCTGTCGCCGAGTACTATCATTCACTCCTATGAATGAACGTCTAGCCACAATCCGCATCAAAGCGAGGTTCTTCAACATATCGCTGATTTGCGCCCACGCCCCGACGGAAGAGAAGGACGATGTGACCAAAGATTCCTTTTATGAGTGCTTGGAGCGCACTTATGAGAGATGCCCCCGCCACGATGTCAAAATCGTGCTTGGCGACTTTAACGCCAGGGTGGGCAAAGAAGGTATCTTTGGCACTACGGTCGGTAAATTCAGTCTCCACGAGGAAACATCCCCAAATGGGTTGAGGCTGATCGACTTCGCCGGGGCACGAAATATGGTTATCTGTAGTACTAGATTCCAGCATAAGAAGATACATCAAGCTACCTGGCTGTCTCCGGATCGAAAAACCACCAACCAGATCGATCATGTTGTGATAGACGGAAGACACGTCTCCAGTGTTTTAGATGTGCGTGCGCTCCGAGGTCCTAACATCGACTCGGACCACTATATTGTTGCAGCCAAAATTCGCACCCGCCTCTGTGCAGCAAAAAACGCACGCCAACAAACACAAGGAAGGTTCGACGTCGAGAAGCTGCAATCATAACAGACAGCCGAACGATTTTCTACTCGGCTTGCACTCCTGCTCTCTGAGAGCACTCGTCAACAGCTCGGTATAAGGAAACTGTGGGACGGCATTTCAAACTCTTTACGTACAGCTGCAACCGAAACAATTGGTTTTCGGAAAGTGCAAAAGAACAGCTGGTACGACGAGGAGTGCCGGAGAGAAAACAGGCTGCCTACCTCGCAACGTTACGATCGACCACAACACGTGCGGGATGGGATAGATACCGAGAGTTGAAGAGGGAAGCAAGACGCATTTGTAGACAGAAAAAGAAAGAGGCCGAAATGCGTGAGTACGAAGAGCTTGATAAGCTGGCCGACAGGGGTAATGCTCGAAAATTCTACGAAAGACTTACAGAAGGTTTCAAGACCTGAGCATACTCTTGTAGAACCCCCAAAGGTGATCTAGTCACCGATGCCCAAAGCATACTTAAATTATGGAGGGAAAACTTCTCCAGCCTGCTGAATGGCAGTGAACGTACAACGCCAGGAGAAGGCGAACCCGATTCCCCAATCGATGACGATGGAGCAGACGTTCCATTGCCCGACCATGAAGAGGTTCGAATAGCAATTGCCCGCCTGAAGAACAACAAAGCGGTAGGGGCCGACGGATTGCCGGCCGAGCTATTCAAACACGGCGGCGAAGAACTGATAAGGAGCATGCATCAGCTTCTTTGTAAAATATGGTCGGACGAAAGCATGCTCAACGATTGGAATTTAAGTGTGCTATGCCCAATCCATAAAAAAGGAGACCCCACAATCTGCGCCAACTACCGTGGGATTAGCCTCCTCAACATCGCATATAAGGTTCTGTCGAGCGTATTGTGTGAAAGATTAAAGCCCACCCTCAACAAACTGATTGGACCTTATCAGTGTGGCTTTAGACCTGGCAAATCAACAACCGACCAGATATTCACCATGCGCCAAATCGTGGAAAAAACCCGTGAAAGGAGAATCGACACACACCACCTCTTCGTCGATTTCAAAGCTGCTTTCGACAGCACGAAAAGGAGCTGCCTCTATGCCGCGATGTCTGAATTTGGTATCCCTGCAAAACTAATACGGCTGTGTAAACTGACGCTGAGCAACACGAAAAGCTCCGTCAGGATCGGGAAGGACCTCCCCGAGCCGTTCGATACCAATCGAGGTTTCAGAAAAGGCGACTCCCTATCGTGCGACTTTTTGAATCTGCTGCTGGAGAAAATTATTCGAGCTGCAGAACTGAATCGAGCAGGTACAATCTTTTATAAGAGTGTACAGCTACTAGCGTATGCCGATGATATTAATATCATCGGCCATAACACCCGCGCCGTTAGTTCTGCTTTCTCCAGACTTAACAAGGAAGCAACACAAATGGGTCTGGCAGTGAACGAGGGCAAGACGAAACATCTCCTGTCATCAAACAAACAGTCGTCGCACTCGCGACTTGGCACTCACGTCACTCTTGACAGTCATAACTTTGAAGTTGTAGATAATTTCGTCTATCTTGGAACGAGCGTAAACACCACCAACAATGTCAGCCTGGAAATCCAACGCAGGATTACTCTTGCCAACAGGTGCTACTTCGGACTGAGTAGGCAATTGAAAAGTAAATTCCTCTCTCGACGAACAAAAACCAAACTCTATAAGTCGCTCATAATTCCATAATTCCGGCCTGCTATACGGTGCAGAGGCTTGGACGATGACAACAACCGATGAGTCGAACTTAAGAGTTTTCGAGAGAAAAGTTCTGCGAAAGATTTATGGTCCTTTGTGCATTGGCCACGGCGAATATCGCATTCGATGGAACGATGAGCTGTACGAGATACACGACGACATTGACATAGTTCAGCGAATTAAAAGACAGCGGCTACGCTGGCTATGTCATGTTGTCCGGATGGATGAAAACACTCAAGCTCTGAAAGTATTCGACGCAGTACCCGCCGCGGGAAGCAGAGGAAGAGGAAGACCTCCACTCCGTTGGAAGGACCAAGTGGAGAAGGACCTGGCTTCGCTTGGAATATCCAATTGGCGCCACGTAGTGAAGAGAAGAAACGAGTGGCGCGCTGTTGTTGACTCGGCTATAATCGCGTAAGCGGTGCCTACGCCAGTAAAGAAGAAGAAGATGTACGCAATTGCACATCTTACCTTAGGTCTTAGGTACTCATTTGTTCAACCCATTATTATTAATATAAACTTTGCTTTCGGTTCCTTGAAATATTTGAATTTGGAAAATACTCGTACTAAAAGTAGTCCTGCCTTGCATGTGTTTTTTTCTACCGATCTTTCCATAAGGGATGAAATGATTTCGAAATGTCATTTCGAACATTTTTTATATGTCATGAACTGTAATTGTTTTTTCATTGTACTCAGTAATGTTTACAATTTCACCGTGAAATTTTCTTTACATAATGTTTAAGTCCAATGAGACCAAAAACCGCTCGAAGTAATAAAAATATCGCTGCCGCTCAAGCAAGTGTTGCTGAAGACCGCTCTTTGTCAATTCCTAGACAATATTGTATTATATACTGTAATAACTACCATAGAATTT
Organism: Bactrocera zonata; assembly: GCA_037783105.1. Taxonomy (NCBI): domain Eukaryota; kingdom Metazoa; phylum Arthropoda; class Insecta; order Diptera; family Tephritidae; genus Bactrocera; species Bactrocera zonata. The sequence goes on along the minus strand of JBAWJQ010002576.1, from coordinate 860,071 downwards.
GATTGAGGTGTGCACTGCGACCTTGGGTCTATTGTGCCCTAATAACTACCATACACTCTACTATATAAATATATTTACTTTGGAAGTAATCACTCTATATCTGTGGGCTGAAGTCAGTACTAATTTAGTATTATTCACAAACCAAACAAGGCATTTCTGAAATTCATTGTATAAACGCAAAATACTCAAGATTGTTTATTTATGGCATACTTGTGTAGCCATAGCTGCACAAGCAATGACATCTCAATTATGTATAAGAGACGAAAAACGTCTTCACAACAATAATGAGAATAACAATTATTATAGCTTAGAAATATATCAATTAAGAATTTTTTCTACTTATAGGGTTTGTCCGGAAAGTAATAGGACTGATTTTCTTCCGCCGCACCTGTACTTCGGAGCGTGCGCGCAACGAGGTAGAGGGCGTTCCTAGTTAACGAATAAGCGGCTGGTCATTTCTCTGAGCACCCGGAGAGTCAGGACAAAGACTTTCGCGCTACGTGTTTCTGTGAGTGGTGCAAGCTGAAAATGTAGCGTTCGATAGAGCAAAGGTACGCGATTAAATTATGTGTGAAACTCGGTAAATCTGCGGCAGAGACGTTTGATGTGATTAAATAGGCTTATCCAGATGTTGCTGGCCTTTTGGAGGGTCGGGAAGAGGTCGCTGATGAAGACCTTGACAAACACCGATAATGTGACTCGTGTGTGCAAAGTTTTGAACTCCGACCATTGGCTAAGAACTCATTTAATTACCCAGATATCAAAGTTATGAAAATCTGTGATGTCTGACATTGTGACGGAGCACTTGAACATGCGTAAGGTGTGAGCGATGATGGTCCCAAAAGTATTTATTAACGACCAGAGAGGTCGACCAAATTTCAGCTTGGGCTACGAGTTATGTTTGCACACCAAGCTAACTATCGGTTAATTCAATTGATCAACTCCACAAATTTGGTGCTTGCTTTTACATGTTTTTTTTTTTGTTTTACAAGAGAAGAGAGCGGGCGAAAAAATGGCGAATTGAAGTCAACTATTATAATATAATTACTTGATTTTATTCTTGCCATAGTTTCTATACCTTGAACAAGACATATTATGTTTGTCACGAATTTCGTTAACTTAGAAGAAAACGTCGGAGATGATGGAAAATAAATGCTTATCATGGCGTGCTAAGTAGGGATGCAAGTCAAAAATATTCATCAATGTTTTTTCCGATATGATGCATCAAAATATTGCATCGATGCATTTCGATATATCGTATAAATACATCGATATTTTCGATGTATCGAATAAAATTACCAATAGATTCTTTTAATTTAAAAATTACAATAAGAAAACTATACAAAAAAATTATATAAAAAGATTTTGTTTATTTTCATATGTATAAATTCCAGACTTTTTTTATCGAAGCTTTGTAGAAATAAAATTTTGTTTACACGTTTTCCCTGAAATAATATATGAATATGAAAGAGTGCTGGAAATTGCTGTTTAAAATCTGTCCAAATTTCCTAAGAATTTTCATTCAACCGAATGATCCTTTTAAGTAGACCGATAGCTCATCGGAAACGCTTTCCTCGCTCCTGTTTGATTTCCAATTTTTTGCACTAATTTGTGGTGTTCACTCCAAAAACTGAATTCGATAAAGTTTTCGCCAAGACTACACCAAATTATATCTCGGGATGTCCTAAACTCTTTCGCGTACCACTTTTTTCGTATTGATGGCCTTTGGTAGCGCTTTAAAATACTTAATATACAATACTTATAATTCGTCAACAAGGAACTCTTTTGAGAATTGTGTAAGAAGTGAAATGCTTATTTAAAGCAAATCACAAAAGAAGCAGATCACCTCAATCTAATCATACCAAATTTAATCCTAAATTCGTAGGATGGTATACTAAAGCCAACTCCGTTGCTATCCTCTTACTTTTTTATGTAAGTACTAACTTCTTTTATAATAAGCTCCTCCAATGGAATGTTGTCCTGCTGTATGGACACTATCAAATTTTTGTCGCTTTAAAATTTCTCCCGTTTATTTTTTTTCTCTATTCTTAAATGGTCTGCCAATCCTAGCGAGTGACTCGTGATGGTTCATAGCTACCTCTCTGATAGGCGTAGTAATAAAATGAAAGCAGTTATAATTGTAATAAAATCTTGTAAACGTTGCTATCCTCTTTCTCTTTTACTGAAGTATTAATTGCGAGTATACATATGTATGTTGTTCCAAATATTTTTAAAAAACTTTATAAATTGTCTCACTACCACTAGCGGATGCTTTCAAATACTCTTTACAAAACGTTAAAAATAGTGCAAGTATATTATAATCACAAGTCGGGGCCTCGAAAAAAATACATCGATATATCGATGCATATCCGAAGGTCCAAAACAAGGAGTTTCTTCAATGCATCGGATAGCAAACCTCGATGTATCGATGTTTTTTTTTAACATACATATAAACGATCAGCATGATAAGCTGGGTTGATTTAGCCATGTTCGTTTGTCTGTCTGTTTCTACTATATATACGCGATATACACACATCATTTAATCTTTAAGAAGCTGCTGGTCGGCATCGCCGGCATCGGACCATTATAGCAAATAGCTGCCTTACAAACTGAACGGTCGGAACCAAGCGAGATTTGGCCTGGATTATTGTCTAAAGTATAATGCAATCTCCGAATAAATTGTTCTGATCGGATCACTACAGCATCAGCAACTGAACAAACGGGGTGAAGTGTTTGTAACGAATGTTTTGTATATGTGAATAGTATTAGCGTCGGTACATTCGAGTTAACGTTTTACAATTACATATATCTAAACTAAAATATATATTTATTAAACTTGAAATGAGGGTAAGCGTAATATGACATTTATGTAGACAAACATAAATCATTTTGGAATGTTCCCACATTTCTCACACGAGTGTCAACTAAATCCTTGATTTTCATAAGTTGTGTATTACGCATATATGTATGTATGTACATAAATGAGCATCAACTTTGGCCACTAGAAGAGTTTAGTGTTTAGTTCAATACATACTTGTTTGTATGTATAAGATGGTAAAATATCCCATTATACATACATACATATGTGCAGAATAAATTATGTGTCTTGTAATACAATATTTTTGTATGTACATGTGTATATAAAAGCAACACCTAAAGTAAAGATTCTAACACTTAAATTATTTATAACTTATGTGAATTCGTCTTGGGTATGTACAGAATTATTAAAGACCAAATGTGTTGGCGATAGATAAGTAAGTTTACACATGTATACATTTATACATATATGTAGTACATATGTAGGCAGTAGAATTTTCGGATGCATACAATACACATAAACGCACTGTATGTATCCGAAACTCTATTATCTGAGACATAAACTGTGCTCAATCCCAACCACAGATACTCAACACGTCGCTAATGGAGATTTACGTATGTAAGAGTTAAGATTCACGAAATATACTGCAATTAAATTCTGAAACAATTTTAAATTGCCTGAATTAGGTATACTATAAATACATTCTATATATATTAATTTTCTGTTATGTGTGAACTACAGAGTATAATACAATAGTTTTGTTCCCCTAACAGTTGTACGTTTCACCTAAAACTAAGCGAGTTAGAAATGGGGTTATATACATACAAGGTGCGTTCCAAAGTAAACAGGACTTAAAAAACAGAACAAATGGTTTTTTTCGGCAAAATCAATTTATTTTAATCAAAATAGTCTCCTTCTGCTTCAATACAGCTTTTTGGTTGGTCTAAAAGCATGTTGAACGAGTGTTTTAGCTCGTGGGCCAGTATGCCGGTGCAAGCCTTTTGAATGGCCTTTACGTCTGCATAACGCCTTTCTTTCATCGGCAAATGCATTTTTCCGAAGAGGAAGAAGTCGCACGGTGCCATATCAGGTGAATACCGGGAGTGATTAATGGTTAAAATGTGATTTTTGGTCAAATAATCGTCCTTCGAATGTTGGATTCTGAGCAATTTTTGGTTGTCAGCCAATTTGTGCGGAATAAACCGCCCCTTTCGTAGCCCAAATACAACTTTGTACGATATAAAATATCGGTCAATATGCGAGATATATTATCGAAGATCGAAAGCCTGATATTAGTATTCCCATATATCAATGAAATGGGTTGAATCGGATCAACATTTCCCTTTTGTTATATAACTTTTTTCTAAAGAACTCATAGCTTTACTGGAAATCGAGATACACCATTTTTAAGCATTTAAAACTCAACCACACCCTCCCCTTCCTTTTCCCAACCTCAGATCGCTGGAAATTAATTTTTTTTCTGTTTATTGTTATATATTTGCAATGCAATGTGTTTCTTCCTTTTTATCATTTACAAAGGTTTCTACGTGCTTTCTTTTGAATCAAGAAATCTCCTATATAATGTATCTAGTTCAAATATGCATATGTACTATACATCTTGTTTTCCAATTCGATTTTAATATGTAATAATTAGCAGCTAAAATATCTATTTTAATAGATTGTATGTATCTATACACATTGTATGTACATTAGCGTTCTTTTTAACTATTAAGTTTTTTCAGTCCGGTCACGAAATTTCCTTGGAAATATCCTAAATAAAATTCCCTGAATATTTTAGCCCTTAATATTAACATTAAGAACTGGACCAAGGCATGTAAAAATTTTCCCTACAAAATACACCACGATCGTGATTTTTTATCCTTAAATTCCTACAGATCAGAAGTATTTTATGCCATCGCTTCGACTTCAGACGCATATTTCTCAGAATTGTTCACTCTACAAAAGTGCCCAGTGCAACAAAGTCGTAACTCACAGCGGCGAGGTAGTACGGAGCTCTAAACCCGATTTTTCCACGAATTCCGCATTTTTTGTATATATCTCGTAAATGACAGGAGCTGAGAAATATGCGTCTAAGGTCGAAGCATAAAATACTTCTGATCTGTAGGAATTTAAAGATAAAAAATTACGATTGTGGTGAATATTTTCCAAAAAAAGATCCAAATTATAGAATGAAGTAATTACAAAACAAATAAAATTTAACACTTGATTGTGGGCGGATGCAAATGCAATGTACGTACATATTTATCTGTATAAACACAAGCAAAGCTCTTACAGGAGGTACGTTGAGGAACGAGTAGTTCTGAAAAATACTAAGTGACGGTAGTACTTTTCAGCACGCTACGCTAACTAACATGAATTGTGTTTCGATATAGTATAAAACAGTACTCAGCAGAGGTGAAGAAAACAACAGTATTTCAATTGTCATTTTTAATGTGTGAGAAATTTAGAAACAACAACACTAAAAAGTGAAATAAACAGTAACAAAATATAAATATACATAAAGTCTGACGACGATATCATATTTCAAAAACTGATTTGGAGAGGCAGACAAAAAATTAACCGATTGTAGTTGTAATGATGTACTTCGCGTTAATGTGTGATTCCTCATACATACCTACGTCCTCCATGACTACAATCTGTCTACCGAGTGAAGCAGTGTTTGTCGTCTATATCAGCGCCAATTATCATAGAGTCTATGGGTGAACACAGCAGCCATAGTTTTAGATTTTTTAATTTTTGCGCAACCCTTAGTATCAGTTCGACTATTTGCTTTTCCTCTAATTAATAACTGACAAAATCAGTCGCTTTTGTAAGGTCAAATCATTTTAAGGAGTTGTATCTATTATTAAATTTCATTTAAAGACAATAGCTAAAATAAATATTATTTACAAAGAGTTTTAATTTGTATTGTTTTTCTTAACAACACTAAATGTTAAATTATTTAAATATTATATTACAATATAAATTTTTTTGTCATAAAATATTTGGTTATATTTAAGTTTATACTTATGTTAACTTACCTATGTCTGTTGTCTGTGCGAACTATAACTTTAAAATTGAAATATTGAATGAAACTTCATACACGTTTCCTTTGGAAAAAAGCGGAGGATGAGTTCGACGATGGGTGTTATCAGACTACTGCCACATACACAAAACGCAATTAAGTGAAAACATATAAGGTGCCGTAACTAAGCACTAAATTAAGGTGTATAACTGTAATTTGGCACAGTAGCAAGAGGCACCTGTGGGCTAAAAATTTAAAGAAATGGGTTTGGCCCGCCCTGTAATTAGTTTAATGTACATACATATGTATATCCTGAACCACTTAAGCTGCAATAACCAAATTTGATGAGGCGAAATCCCTTAAGCATTCTTATCGGCGTTGTAAAAATGGGTGAAATCGGAAGATCACCATATCCACTCGCCATATAATGGTACAATAAATAAATATCTCAATACAATCGAGAAATTCAAAAATGGTACGAGAGAGTTTTGTAGCAGCCGGTGGGAAAATTGGCCGATGAGAGTGGCACCGCCAACTCGCCCGACCGAATTCAACCAAATTTTTTACGTAACATTCTTTTTAGATAAATCAGTTGCTTTTTGTAAGGTCTTATCATTTTAGGGACTTAAGGAGTATTATTGATAGTATGCATGGCCAATTGCTAAGTCCCCGGCCTACCTCGGTAAAACATATTTTTTTTTTATAAAATTCGTTCTTTTATTCAACATAGGTCCGAAAAAAGGCGAAAGCGGACTACAACCACCACAACTTTCCATATAATACAATTTTAAATTTTACTTACCACTTTATAAATCAAGAATTAGTTAATATAACGGGGTAGAACTTTGAACGAATGATGCCTTGAACTATGCCACCTTATGAGCAGCAATTGTATAAATTTAACCAAAATAAACCAAATCCCATAGGTACCGAATATTCGGACCTCAGTACTTTCCTTAGTTCCCATATAAGTAATACCTCACACAAAGATTTTCAATTTACCGGTTGACTTTATACTGCATATTTGGCAAATTTATCTCGTTTATCTCATAGGGTGTTTTACTGAGAACATTGCATCTTTGCATCTAATTTAGATAAAATTGGATGAAAACTGAGCGTAGTACTCATACAACCAAAATCGGGAGTTGTTTTTTGAACTTTTTAGATGTTTTCGTAGGTAACAAACTTTTTTGAGCCTCGTTAAAATTATATACATACGTGCATTTTGAAGGTTAGAGTTAATTAAAAATCTTATGGACTTAACTTTATTAGCACCATCTTTGTCATTTTGTACATTAGGGGTGGAAACAGGAATATAAATAAATAAGTTCTCAAAACTTAGTTGTCTCTTAGCGGCGAAACTGTCAAATATTGTGTTGTTATTCTTGAATCGAATAAATTGGATATGTTTTTTTTCCTTTCTGTTTCTGTTGAGGTGCAGATATTTCATTGCCAACTTTGTTTTAAAGTGTAATATACATCTAGAATTTTAAAAAAATCTTTTTTTTCTTAATCTACATACATATATTTAAGAATTCTCACAGAAAATTTCACATCGTTCCCGTGAATATTTTTGAAGTTACACGCGAATTCGAAAAGTCATTTGAGAGTGCTTGGAAATGAATTCCAAACTTTAAACGCGTTTTTTTCAATATTGTGCTTTCAAAGTCGCTGACAAACATTAATCGAAAACGGCTAAACCGATTAGTCTCCAATTTTAATTAATCCGATAAATATTTTTTTATTAACAATTTAAGGCCGAACTTTGGTCAAACTGCCATTTTGTCAAAACATTTTATTTTGCTTATTTGACATTACTTTAACGAAATATTTTTAGTTCTTTATATTCAGAGGATCCAGTCCAGAGATATAGGTGTCACCGCAAAACGTCTTTTTTGAAAGGAGCTCTCGGAGATCAGCTGTGTTTCCTTTCCAAATAAATATTTTTACTAACACTAAGTCATAAAATACAGGAATGTATGCCTTGATGCTTAATTTGTGTACTGGAAAGTAGTGAAAGAATCAAATATTTAAAAATGTTCTAAGGAAGTGGAAGTAGCTTTGTTTGTATTCTGATTGCACCCGCAATGTAAAGTATGATCGTCAGGATAATGTTATGAACCGAATTTTGGTTCGGAAACTTACACTAAACCAATTAAAGAGCGGATCCACACCCATTTTTTTTAATTTTTGCGCTTAGGTGTCTCTTGCTAATCCATTAAAGCCAGAACAAAAAAATGTATAGAGTTCAAATTTTACAAAACCTCTTACCGACAGAGTGAAAATGGAAGATAACCCCGCTCTCTCCTCATATAACGCTACTTAAAGCGCGATATATCAATAACTAATGGGAGTCGGGGTAAAAATTGGACGATGATCGTGGCACCGCTCGTTTTTTGGCGAAATCACATATCTTGGAAGCCGACTAACCGATTTAGACTCAATATAATATATGACATTGCCCTCATATTCCTACGTCACAGTACGAAAATAGGCGAAATCGAACTATAACTACGCCTACTTCCCATATATCATGTTTTAAATTCCATTTGGTTATTTTACTTTTTACATATTTAGATAAAAATTTACATCAATAATTCTTTTAAAGTGTGCTACCTTCTTACCAAAAATTTCCCAAATCCAACCAAAATTGTTCAATCCCCCCATACCGGATTTGTAGACTTCAGAATCTATTGTTGACTTTTGATCAAAAATTTCAGTCAATGAATGGGGTACAATTGAATTTCAGAGAGAATCTTTTCTTGGCAATGTTATCTCTGCGTACCAAAAACGGATTAAATCGCGTAAATACCTGATATAAAGATTTTTGAACTTCCGGGTGACTTAAGCTGTATATGTACATACATATATTGACCAATTTCAATAAAACTACAAAGCGTTTTACCCATAATAAAAATAAAAAATAGGGGAAACTTGACCCCTTATAATTAATATCAGGATTTTCGAACATCCCGCTGACTCTACTCCAAGTGATTGGTGATTGTATGTAAGGTATCTTAAAGAAACCGAGGGAACATATTCTTAGTATGTGCTATGATAATAGTGAATAAGTAAAATCGAGTCGATACCATTTAACTCCCATGTACTACATACATATGTATAATAATTTTCGTTTTTCTAACAAACCTTATGCCGAATATGTCAGTCAGTGTATGACTTAGTATATATAATTGGATTTTACATCTTAATTCTTTCAAGTTGCAAGAGTATAAAAAGTTTCGTTAAAATATCTCAATTTTTACTCTAGTTGTCGTTTGCCCGGACAGGCACACGAGCAGATAGACAGTAAATCGGAATTCAACACGTCTCGTAAATCTGATCATTTTTAAATAAATAACGTCATATCTATTTCGATTAGTTTTAGGTGATTCAAACGACCCTTAGGTGAACTAAACTATTGTACTCTGTTGTGACATGTTGCACAAGTATACAAATATGAATCCAAAAGGGACAAAAATGTAAAAGTAATTACCTGTCACAATAAGGAAAGTTTGGTTGATTGTTACGCTGAAAATAAATTCAATCGGCTAAATTAAAGGTTCAAAAGTACAAGGCATCCTATAGTCAATGGGGTGGATTCCTCAACAGTTTTTCAGTATTCTTTAATAAGTAATAAATGCCTAAATTGTGAGTGAAATAAAAATGGGTGTTATTAAGAAATAAAATGCAAATTATTTAGCAAATGAGCACGGAGACTTTGGTATTTAATTAAATAAGCTGCGATCTACCCTTTTTTTTAAGTAAATCAATTGAACCATGTGGTAATTATTTTGAGAAGGCCGGCATCTTTGGGTGCCATTTAATTAAAGGGCCGATTATATTGTAATGTGTTTAATTGTTGGAAATTAATAATTATAGTATTAAAAGACTGGTCTACTTGTCGACTATTCTATATAAATCAGAATTGGGTGGACAGTGTTTGGGCCTGAAGAAAAACGTTATCCCAATTACATAAATAAGGCAAAAAATAATATTGTACGTAATTCAAAATTGTTTTATGGTTTCGCTAACTGCAAATGAAGAGTTTCTAAATTTTCCTTCGCGATAAAATATTAATAAATCTGTCTTGTGGCAAGTCATATACCTCCAACATATTTAAAGAATTCTTCAAGTCAAATTACTGTAGCTTCTTTCCCATTAGATGTTTCGCAATGTAGTTATTGTGGCTTAGTTCTGTTTTTGTTATTTTTTTTTATTTAAGATCAAGTCTTCCTCTATATACTAGTCTACTTAAATTTGCTAATCATAGGGAAGTGTTTGGCATAATATTCTTAGTGAAAATCCTAAAAAAAATAATATTTTGCCCTTCTTTTCTTTTTTCTGAAGTTAAATATAATATACATGTCTTTGATATCTTAACTTTTAAAATATTGTAGATCAAATTTTGAACTTAAATATCCATTTCGAGGTTTATTTATCCATTGTGGAAGATGTGATTTGTTTTGTTTGATTGTCAACAAACCGTCCTTTTCAGGTACTAGGAAAATAACGGTTTGTTAACCAATTGTGGAACCTTCAGAAAAAAGTTTTTCCACCACATCAATGAATTTTTCACTTACTTAGCGGTTTTTACTTTTCTTCTGCCGATTTTCCAAATTGAATAGTTTTCCTTTGCTCAAAAGTTTTTATTGCTTTTCTAATACCTATTTCCCTCCAACACCTATAAACGTGAACACAGTAACATGCTTGCAGTTATTTTAAGGGGCTATGCCAGAGTGATACTTTCAAAAAATAATATATTTCTTTATTTTATGGATATATTATATTTCCAAAAATATCCAGTGAAATCGACAAGGTCGTATCTTGAATAGTAATAAAATAGCAGCGTTCTAAAGAGCGACAGCTCGCAGGTATAAACAGGTATAGTAAGTGAAACTTTTGACGCGCTTTACTTGAAACAACATTTTTCAATATTGCTGACATCATAATTCAACGAGAAATTGAGCGGTGGACTTCAAATTAAAACTGATTATTCGGTCTTTTTGATTCACTGAAAAATGTCAATTTGGTATTAAAAAACGACATTTTTTCAGAACCACGCCATTTTGTTAATTTTTTATATTTTTCAAAAACTTTGGTCATTGCGTAAGAAATACTTCAACATTAATAACCTTTTTGAATTTGTTTGTTTCAGCTACTCATTCGGCTGGAATCATGTCAGCAGTGGGGGGAACTGGTATATCCCCTTAATGTTTCCATACTTTACTTCTCATAGCCAGGCACGTAAGATTTAATGCAAACCAAAGTTCATATTATATAATGCAGCATAAAACTTTGAAAGAAGTAAGAAAGTAATAAAATACTTCTCATTTCTTATCAGATATTACTTTATTTAGCTGAGGCTTATTCTTTTAATAAATTAGTTAATAATTAACATTTAAATTAAAAAATTGAAATGTGTTGGATAGAAAAGCTCCTAAACAATTTTTGGCCTGTTACTAATGTCCAGAAATATTCAGCTTGATAGAGAAAACACTTATGAGTATCTTTCAAGACTTTTTCACATATATAGTATGTACATATATGTCTATGCTTTAAGACTGAAACAAGAACATATAATCTTTGTAAATTCCTCGTAATACAACAAAGCATTTACAATGCTATGATAAGTTATGAGTAATACGGTCATATAAAAATTTTGGTATGTTTAATATATTTGTGTTTGTCGACCATGACCATTGAGCGTAGCTTTGCACATTCAAAATAGTAAACAGACTAACTCGATGCATTCATCAGTGAGACCTTTACACTATTATGGCCCCCAAGTAAGAGCGGAAAATGAAAACTACAAACTGCTTTTTCAGATTATACAAGTGTGTACCATAAGCACGTCTATGCAGCCAAAAATGGTCAGGATGACCCAGTGAATATTTGAGCTCGAGTTAAAATATAGTATATAGTAGTATTTCTTAATACTGTTTCTATAATATTATTAAAATTTTCTTATCGTTCTGTGAACTATCAAAATCATAGGTAATGTGGGGAGGGAGAATTTATTATAAGTAGTAAACTTTTAGATCAGTCTAGCTATAATAATAGACAATTTTGAAAAAAATAAATATTCAGGAAATATAATTAATTTTTAATTGTCAATAATTGAAACGCGAGGTTCCCAAAATTGGGAGACTGCCGAGTGGAGCATATAGACATACTATATATTTGTATTTGGATTATAATTTTAAGCATTGTGATTCATAGGCTTCGGGAAAATGTTCCGAAGCACAATATTCAATGGTATCGTAAGCTTCCTCGTAATAGTAGAAGCTCTACTGGGTGTTATTTTAATCTTTTCCACAATTTTGTGCTTTCGATTGTTTTTGGGATAGTTTTTAGTTGATACTCATAGTATGTATGTATTTGGCAGTATAGCATTTTGCACTGTTACTTGTTTATGCTGTGGATATTTGCAACGCCGTTGCTTTATTCTTTTCATATTTGTTGCCGATGCTTGCTGAAACCAATGCAATATTTTCTTTGCTATGATTTCCCCTTAGTAGAGTATACAGGTTTTATTGACAGACTTTTCTTTTCTGTCCTATATGCATACATACCTATGAGAGGAAGAAGTTATCAGTATGAGTACTGTTTGATGCACCGCTTCACTGTTTGGTTTTGAAATATAGAACTATGAAGATTTCATACGTACATATGTATGTACTATATATGTGTACATTGAAGTACATGAGTACATTGCCATTCACGTCCTTAACCTCGGAACTGTACCGTTATGTGTGTCATTCCATTGAGTCTCATTTATTTTAACGCTGGAATGTTCCCAATAAGGTTTGTTCATATTCCTGCACTTTTCGGACAGAATACTTGCACGCACACATATGCAACTTGTAAGTCGGATATCACTTTGAACGGGAATGAACTTTCGGTTAAATCTTCCAAACATTTAATAACGAAGTGTGGGATTTAGGTAACTTATCGTTTGTTTTGTAACTTAATCCTTATATTATTACGGTGTGACATACTTATATGTATGTCGATAGCTACTAGCGTATATTTAAACTTTCTTATGAAGTTACTGTAACATTTTCTTCCCTTTCTTTTGATAATTTTCATACCCTTGCAACTAGTTGCAACAGAGTATTATAGTATTGTTCACCTAACGGTTGTACGTATCACCTAAAACTAAGCGAGATATATATAGAATTATGTATATATAAATGATTAGGGTGACGAGAAAAGTTGAAATCCGGTTGACTGTCTGTCTGTCCGTCCGTTCGTCCGTCCGTGCAAGCTGTAACCTGAGTAAAAATTGAGATATCTTGCTGAAACTTGGTATGCAGGTTTCTTAGTACAAAAAAAGTTAGAGTTTGTAGATTCGCGTAATCGGACCACTGCCATGCCTAAAAATCGCCATTAACTGAAAATACTGCCATAACTAAACACTTAATTAAGATATATAGTACAACTCATATTTAGCAGAGGAAATCACAGTAACCAGACGCACCTGTGGAAAACTTTTTTTAAAGTGGGGTTGGGCCCGCCCTCTAATATGTTTAATGTACATATGTCCTAAACCTAAAGCTACAACAAAATTAGCTTAAATATTACAAGAACTATCTATAGACAGCGAAAATGGACGAAATCGGAAGAATCGTTCACTCCCAATATAACGGTACTGTTCCAAACTACTAAAAGTGCGATAAATCAATAACTAACGTCGGGATAGTGTGGAAGGCTTTATAAAGACCATGGTAAAAATTGGACGATGGACGTGGCTCCGCCAACTGTTTGGTGAAATCCCATATTTCGGGACCCGACTAACCGATTTCGATTAAATTTAGAACGTCTTTTCTTTTCATATTACCTTGTGAAAATGAGCGAAATCGGGCAATAAACACTCCTACCTACTTCCCATATAGCACAATTTTAAATTCAACTTGATTCTTTTATTCTTCTTGAAATCAGGAAGCAATTAATATAATAAGATTAAACTTTGCACTTTGCACTTTGCCTTTAGTGGATGCCACTTTATGACAAAAAATTGTTCAAACCAATAAAAGCTGCTCAATCCCTAGGTACCAAATATGTAGACCCGTGTACCTATAGTTAACTTTTGTTCGAAAATATCGGTCAATGTGTGAGATATATAAGTGAAACTGAGGGATAATCCTTCTCTTACAATGATAAGCCAAAAATTGGTCGAATCTTCAATACTTCCCTCAGCCCCCTTATGCCTAATGTAAAGATTTTCGAACTTCCAGGTGAATTTATCCTGCATATATCGGTCATTATTTGAATTATCTAAATAAACGTTGTAGAGCGTATTTTACTCGTAACAGTGTATCTTTGTGCCTAAAATAAATAAATTTTAGTGAAAACTTGACTTACCCCCCCATATAACTAATATCAAGGTTTTGGGACATCCGGCTGACTTTACTCTATATGATTCGTGTTTAGTATGTGACATGTTAATAGTACTGGGAAAAAATAAAATCTGGTCCATACTACCCCAACTGCCATACAAGTATATGTACTACATATAATGGTTTTCGTTTTTCTCAGGTTGACGTTTTACGCCATAAAACATTTCCCTGGCTTTGATTCTTGTGAGTTGCAAGAGTATAATATGTACGGTTGCATCCGAACTTAGCCCTTTCTTACTAGTTGTATATGTTACGCTTCTACCGGTCGTAAGTTACTAGCATGTTTAGTTTTATACTTATTTTGGTCACGTTTTATTGTAAATGCTTGTGGATTACCAGAACGTAAAGAGCTATAGTTGATTTAATTTTTTTATGCCGTCGAACGCATACTTGTAATCTATAAAAAATTTTATATATCGATTCACTTTTCAAATTATCTAAAATTATCTTTATATATAAAAATTACGTGTCACGTTGTTTGTCCGCGATGGACTCCTAAACTATAGAACAGATTTTAAGAAAATTTAGCACACTGTGTCCAGTTCGAACCAAATTAGAAGATAAGATAGTAAAACAAGTTCATAAATAAAAAATACGGTGAAAGCTCTATTAAATGTGCGCTCTATTAAGCGGACATCTTCATTAACCATTCATATTGGCCGGTTCCACAATTAGTTGATGTTCATTAAGTACAATCTATTAAGCCGACAATTCATTAACTGGTAAAAAAAAATTATCGAGTTCGTAGATGGGCGTAATCGGCCATTGCCACGCGCACAAATCGCCACTGACCGAAAACATATAAAGTGTCATAACTGAGCATTAAATTAAGACATAAAGCTCTAATTTCGTACAGAGCATCGTAGAAGCAAGGGGCACCTGTAGGCAACATTTTTTGAAAAAGTGGGCGCGATTCCGCCCACTAACAAGTTTAATATATGTACATATCTCCTAAATCACTTCAGCTACAACAACTAAATTTGGTAAGTACAAATCTTATAAGAACTTCTACTGACAGTGAGAAATAAATGAAATCGGAGGATAACCCCGCTCACTCCCCATATAACGGTACAGTTAAAAGCTACTAAAAGCGCGATAAATCAATATCTAAATACGCCAGAGACATTAAAATTTGTCACCGAGATGGTATGAGAGAGCTTTATAGGAGCCGTTGAAAAAATTGGACGATGAGAGTGGCACCGCCCACTTTTTGGTGAAATCCCATATCTCGGGATCCGTTAAACCAATTTTAACAATAGTCAGAACGCGGAATTTTTCTTCTTATGCCAAATTGTGAAAATGGACGAAATCGGACAACAACCACGCTTACTTCCCATGTAGCACAATTTTATATTCGACTTGATTCGGCCACAGTACAGCAAATAAAAAAGGGATAAAACTTTGCAAGTATAATGTATTTAGTATGTATCACATTATGACCAAAAATTGTATAAGTCCAGTAAAAACTGTTCAAGCCCTAGGTACCGAATACTTGGACCCCGGTACCTATAGTTGGCTTTTGATCGGAAATATCGGTCAATGTGTGATATATATAACTGAAATTAAGGGATAATCCTTCTCTTACAATGGTATGTCTGTAGGTAAAAAAATGGGTTGAATCGGACCAATACTTCCTTTAGCCCCCGTAATAATATAGTATAAACATTTTCGAACTCCGGGGTAAATTTGTACCGCATATATCGGCCAATATGTGAGTAATCCCTATAAAAATAAGAGAGCGTATTTTATTTATAACAATGTGTCTTTTTCTAACATGCGCCTGATTTTACTTTATATGATTGGTTTTATGCCTTAAAATATTTCCTTGGCTTTGATTCGTGCAAGTTGCAAAAGTATACTATAAATACTTGTATACTTGCTTGTTCCTTATTTTCTGCTGATCAACTTTAAAAAATGTGTAACAACATAAAACAGATGCTAGACTTAAACGTGACCACAATAAAATTACCCTCCCCATCAGTTTCATAGTTTCCAACATTCCGCCTCTTCTTGGAAAATATGGCCCCT
Source organism: Bactrocera zonata (assembly GCA_037783105.1). Classification (NCBI taxonomy): domain Eukaryota; kingdom Metazoa; phylum Arthropoda; class Insecta; order Diptera; family Tephritidae; genus Bactrocera; species Bactrocera zonata. The sequence goes on along the minus strand of JBAWJQ010002576.1, from coordinate 843,801 downwards.
TTGGTGTGGCCTGACGATAACGGTGGCTAGTTGTTTCTTTGATGGCATTAATTCAACGTTGACTCTAGCAAACAAGTCTGCCAGCATGTCAGTACGATATTTGTATTGTAGTCAAGGGTAGTAGCAACTTCCTACATTTCCTTTTCATTTTGTTTTACTTCCTTGTTTTCATACGTTTTCTGCGCTCCATCCATTTTCAATAGCTATGTATGCTTCATTTGTGTTTAAAGTGAAAAACATTCAGCGATATACAGAATTGATTGAATTTTCATAAATATGATAAAAGACCATGCCAATTTTCTCTTAGTTAGATACTAGTTAAGGAGGGTGTGTCTATAATACTCGGAAAGCTGATAAATTATAAATTATTAATTATTAATAGAATTGGTTCTTTATTGGTTTATTGACGAATGGAAATCAAATGCCAGAGAATTCGATAGCCACTCATTACTTATCAAAAGTAGGAATAAATCATTTTAGACCATGTCCGTTTTGTAATTTCACGTTATTTGTTAGCCCATAAGATATTCGAGGGAATTCTTCTGTCAAATTAACTTTTATATAAACAATGAGTAATATCGCAAAAGATGGAGTCTACTGTAATACCACTTAATGGCAACTATTTCTGATCTGAAGAATTTGTTCTCTTTCTGCTCCCTGCAATTTTTTTTGAAGATATCTTCTTAGCCTTCATTAAAACTTTTTCTGGAGGAAAAAGGACGCGTAAAAATTTTGAGATCGATATGTGAAAAACTTATGGACTAGTACGCGTATATACCGACAGATAGGCGGATATGGCTCATATGATCATTTATGTACACATTTACTTGACCAGGTTTCCGAAGTTTCCTTTTGGATATTCCAAACGTGATGGTCAAATTAATATACCTTGTTCAGGGTATAAAAAGGAACAAGTAATATTTTCCGCCGATAATGACCATATTCTGTCAATTTGTAGGTAGGAAGTAAAGGAATATTTTATTGTAAATGCCAATTAATTCATGGAAGCTAGTTATATAATATATGGTGGTAAAGGTGGTAGAGGAAGTGGAAGACCTTTGGGGCCACCTTGCGAAAAGAAGAAACGTCTGGCTCTTTGTTAATTCGGATAAAACCGAGCGAGTTCGTAGATAAATGTAGTCGGCCTGCTGCCAGACCTACAAAACGCTTATAATCCGAAACGTATAAAGTACAATAACTAAGCACTAAAATAAGATATACATAAAGGTCTGTTTTGCCATAAGGATCGTAGTTGAAAGGGGCATCTGTGGGTTAAAAATTTTGAAAAAAAGGAGCGCCTAATTGGTTGAATGTATATATCCCGTAAACCATTTAAGCTACAATAACCAATATCGCTGAGGAAAAGTCCTTTTTGTACCCCTATCGACATTATTAAAATGAATGAAATCGGTACCCCGTTCACTCGCCATATAACGGTACTCGTAAAAACTGCTAAAAATACAGAACTCAATAATTAAATACTCCAGAGACAAACATTTAACATCCGAGATGATATGAGAAGCTATTATGGGAGCCGCGGTAGAAACTGGACGGTGGGCGTGACTAAGTTCCTAACACATCTTCATGTCACTGTGCAAAAATGGACGAAACCGGACTACAACCACGCCTTTTTAGCGCAATTTTATATTCCATTTGATTCTTTCACTTCCCAGTATACAAATTAAGAAGCAAATAATATAACGAGATAAAACTTTGCCCTAATATGTCCTTTCAAGTATGTAACATTATAACGAAAAATTGTCCAAATCCAAACGAAACTGTCAAGCACCTATTTATCAAACATGTGGACCCATAGTTTTGACCGAAAATATCGATCAATACAATTAAAATTCAGAGAGAAACCTTTCCTGATAATAGTATCTCCATGTATCAAAAATGCGTTGAATCGGGTCGAGGTCGGCTAAGGGAAGCCCCATACAGCCAATATAAAGATTTTCGCACTTCCGGGTGACTTTAAACATATCGCCCAATATGTGAGTTATCTCAGTAAAAATGAGGGAGCGTAGTTTTCTAATAACAGGGTATCTTTGCGTATAAAATAGACGAAATTGGGGGAAAACTTGGCATAGCTTTACTCCAAATGATTGGTGATGGTAAGTGAGGCACTTTAATGAAACCCAGGGATCTTTTTTGTTATGTGGCATGTTAATAGTATATGGTATTGGTAAGAATACCAGCCAAACCCATATATACCAATACATATTTTCCATTTTTCTAACAAACCTTATGCCGAATATGTCGGTCAGTTTATGAGTTATATATAGTTTTTGTATATATACAATTTCTCGGATTCCGATAAATTGGTTGAGATTTTACACTTTAGGATATTTCCCCAGCTTTCATTTCTGCAAGTTGCAAGAGTATAAAATGTTCATTTGAACTCGAAATTAGTCCTTTCTTACATGTTGTAGTAAGATTTGACTTTTAATTTAAAATAGGTCTCAGTTTCGACGATTACGTCCTCATTTGACCAAAATTTTTTCCCAGCGAGCATTCTTTTGAGATTTCAGAACAAGAAATAGTCACCGGCCAGATCTGGAGAATACGGTGGAAGCGGACACAACTCGTAACCCAGTTCATGGATTTTTGCTTTGATAAAACAAGGTTGATTTACCTTGCTGTTGAAAGAATTCGCAAACTAAAGAGGGCTAGCTAAAAATCTTATCGATTTAATTTTATGAGCGCCATTTAGATGTCAGGTCGTGGTCTTTTCAAATGTGGAACTTACGCCGATATTTGTTACCTCTTTCCAGGTTTATTTTGTTTTTTATTTTATAAATAATGCATGAAGCATAAGAAAGTTATTTTGATAACCGTATATGAATACATATATATAGTATATATTTCTATGGATGACAGTAAATATAACCCTAATATTTACACAAGCTATAGTGATTCTTATTGCGAGAATTGAGCTATTGACATATTTATTGGCATGTTTAGCAAATTTCCACACCACTTAAAATTTAATACATTTTCAGTTTCAGGAATGTCAGATGTAAAGATGGTGTGCTAGTTATGCTGATGATACTGCTCTATTGTCGTCAAGCCAGACGCCAATTGAAGCAACTAATTTAGTGCAAAGAGAATTGATCAAGATACAGACTTGGTTAGATTGCTGGAAAATGAAAGCAAACGTGAGTAAATCCGTACATGTTTTATTTACATTAAGGCGAAGCGACTGCTCTCCATTGCTTTTAAATGGCAATACTATTCCTAAAAGTTTTTAGCGTTAAATACCTCGGCATGTACTTGGACAAACGATTAACTTGGAAACAGCACATACAAGCCAAAAATAAACAATTAAAAATAAAAACCATTTTTAATTACATATGTTACTACGATATTAAATGTATAATTAAAATTTTTTATATAAAATGTTGTATTTAGAGCATATTGTTATATTGTATATTATTATGATACCATGGGAGATCAAAAATATAAGTCAAATTATGGTTTTGTTATCAAATTTGCTTATTATTTACTAAAATAGATTGCAAATAAAATGTATGTATTTAAAACAAAACTTAAAATTTAAAGTTAAAACCGAGCAATAACAGCAACATCAAAATTTGTTTCTGTAAACTTACTGTTCTGTCAGCACGTTTGGACTACTATAAGTACATCTTACTTGCTTACTTACTTTGCTCGTACGCTTTGAAAATACTCAAGCACCCAACATTGCATAAAATTTACAACCCATATCTCATTAGAGCCAACTTCATAAATCTTTGTCATAAGAATTTAAGAGAGCCGTAAGTAAGTTTAGGGGACAATATACTGGCTAAAATCTAGCACATACATACATGGCTACATATCTTATACTATATTTGGTCGTGCGATTTTGCAAAACTTTATGAGTAAGTTGAAGTCTGTAGCTATTTCCTTTTTCGGCACAAAAATTAATCTTCATCTCCCTCCTCCTACACCCTCTTAAGAAAATAACAAAAATAGTTGGCCAGTAAGCAAGAAAGATCTTTTAGAAAACGGAAGGGCAGACTATTAAGCTGCGGTGCTTTATATAGAACATGCGATGTGCATATATTGTACATATTGTGGAATTCATGGGTGTTATATGCTTCAGCTACAGTTTGGAACAGTAACAATTTCACCAACATTCTTGTCCTTTCTCACATTTGCTCCCACAAAATGCTCCTTCACAATTTTAAGGTCACTGGTGCAAGAGTCTTGTCATATTAATGGCCTTTTATATTCGAAGTGCAATGTTACATGCAACATGTTGCAGTGTATATGTGTAAATGCAGCCTTTGGACGATAATGGTAATGTCCCAAAAAGTCGTAACCCATTGCCGTACTACTTAGCCCTACGTGCATATGATTTGGATAATACTACCTCTGCCTATATACCATGTGCGGTTGTGCATTTAATAATGGTAAAGATGAGCGCGAACTTCATAAAACTATTATTACCGTTACTATTATGAGCAATAAAGTTATTAAGATTCACCCATATTGCTGGGGTAGAAAAGCATGAGCTAATGAGTGGATGGAGTGATCAACGTGTTATTGTAAATCAAATTCGCTGTTCACTTATATGAGCTTTGTTCAAAAAGTATCGTGAATTTTGTATTTCTTAAGAAAGTGCTTATTTATTCATGAACAACTATTTTGTCTCCTTGAAAGTAATCACCCTTACTTTTTTTCAATCCTCAAAGCACTTAAAGAAGTAATTTTTTGTGATATTGTATAGCTCATCCTTTTATGAAAGTTTTTATTTTAAAGTTATTATTTTCAACCGTAGCGTACCGTTTTCTTTTCATGGGTCTGTTTAGTTTTGGGAATAAACAAGTCAAAGAGGCCAGGTTTAGGTGATACGGTAGCTGCGGCACCATTAATGTGCTGTTTTTCGACACATTTTCGCCCACAAATAACAATGCCTGAGCAGTTATCATGATACAAAAGCCAAATTAAATTCTTCCATAAATCTGGAGATTTCTGACGAATTACTTCGTGCAAATTAATAACTTACAGGTAATATTCTTTATTGACCGTCCGACTCTTTGACAAGAACTCATGATGCATGACGCCTCTGTAATCGAAGTAATCGTTTTCGTCTTTCTTGCCGTGCTTGGTCGACCTGCACGCTTTTCGTCGTTCACATATTTTCGACCCTCTGAGAGCATTGTGCTCCACCGATAAACGTTGCTTTTGCCTAAGGTAATTTCTCCATATGCCACAACATTCCGAATGCGTCGCGTACTTAATTTTGTTTTTCTCATAACATTTCATACAGATCCTTTTATCGATTTTTTGGAATAAGCAAAAATCGTAGACGAACCAAAATGTATCTGTTAAGCATAAGTAAGAGATATGAATGCTAACATAACCCAACAAAACAATCGAAAATCGAATACACAAAGCGCGCGAAAATTTACAATTCGCGATACTCTTTGTGTAAACTTTGTATTGTAGTTAGAAGGTGTTGCCGGTGCCCAATTGGTTGTTGTCATTGTAAGAGTACAGGCCGATGAGACAAGGAAAGAGACGAGTAGGTCTTTCTGACCACTACAGCGGCCATATAAAGGATCACAAATTCGGTCTTTGTAGAAGGGAGACTTTCTTATTAAGAACTGGCATTCACGCCGGTGGTTGAACGTCTTTGTCAAAACTCTCACTGAAGTGAAATTCTTTTGCATAACACTGATTTGCACCCAGCTGCCATATGACCAAAGTTGTCTAATGCTGTACTAAATTCCAATGAAACCCATCAAACTACTTGGTCGGATGGCAAAATTCGAAACAGATCGATTACGTTGTGATAGATGGACTAAAATGTTTTTAGGGATCTTGATCGGGTGTTGGGTACTCGAGTTGCACTCCTGCTCTCCGGGAGCATTTAACAACAACTCGGTATAGGAAAACTGTGTACCGGCATTTTAAGCTCCTTAGGTACAGCTGAAAATGAAACTGTTGGTTTTCAGAAAGATCAAAAGAACAGCTGGTACGATAAGAATTGTAGTATTGCAGTGGAGAGAAAACATACTGCCTATCTTGCAATGTTGCGATCGACCAAATACGATTCAACCCCTCAGAAATCAGACTCAAAGAGATGAATGTTTGCAACAGCTTCTTTGCAGGTTATGGACTGAAATAATACCATACGTTTGGAGTCTAAGTGTGCTCTGCCAAATCTACAAAAAGGCGGGCCCACAAACAACGCCAATTATCTAGGGTAAATCTCCTTAATAAAGTCCAGCGCCAAAAAAACTAATTGGACTCTATCCGAACGGCTTAAGACCTAGAAATTGGAAAGAGATGTGTTAGTCGATTTTAATGCTGCCTTCGATCGCACGAAAAGCATTTCAGCACAACTAATACGGCTGCACCAATTCCTGCCCAGATCCGGAAGATACTTTCCTTACCTCGATGTAAAACTATGTTTCGGACAGGAAGACTCCTTATCGTCTGACTTGATATTGATGTCATTCGCCTCAATAGCCTGTCATCAAACAAACAGTCATCGAATTTCCAACTTGTCTACCACGTCGTAGATAATATGGTCTATCTTGGAACCAATATTAATACCAAGAACAAAGTTAGCCTTGATATTCAACGCATAACCTTGGAACTGAGTAGGCAATCGAAAAGTAAATATTCTTTCGACGAACAAAGACCAAACTCCACAAATATCTCATCGCGTCCTGCTACCTTGGCTAGGTCATCTCCTGCATTCTCTATGAATATTGAAAATAATAGAAATTTACATTTAAATAAAAATGCATCCTTCCAATATTTTCTAATGACACAAGTATTGCCTCTCATATATTTTTGATTGTTCCGATTTTAATCGATAAACCACAATTGGACTCAATCAACCGGTACAAACTAAATTATACTAAAGCGAGCCAATTAGACTTGGCTTGCAACCAGAACCTTTACTTTGAAAAACTCCCTCTTTTATAACTATTTTTGCTTATCCCTAGATCTATGTCAACATCAACATCATTTCCACCTCAAAATCATTATTATCATTAATCTGTGTAAATAAGCGGAAAAGTGGTACGATGCTATCGTCACTGTGGTTGTGGGTCATTTGCAGATTTAATATTGGTAGTGTACATTTGACACTTTTCCATGTGACAGTGATCATAATTCATGGGTGTTGTTAGTTTCTTGTCTTAGTTTTGTTGTTGGCGAGATGACTACGAAGAATGAGTGGATGCAAGTACAATCGAGCCATTGTAAAACAGTATAATTATAACTGGTGTAGATACTATATTATGAACAAATAATCGAAAATATTCGAGAGGCAATACATATCTGCATTCAGAATACTTAGATACAAGTATTCGTTACTAAATTTCTTTTTAATTTAACGGGACATTCATAAATATGAACATTCCGTATGCCCAAAAAATTTTGTTCGTCTTCCCTTGACGTTTAGCCTAACTTTTGAGCGTACAGAGAATACTCGTATAGATTAGAAGCAAAACCAAGGACTCAACGAGTTAACGTGGACGGAGGGCGGAAAAGTCATATTTTTGTCGTTTGAGAGCAAATAAGGCAAAATCTATGGGGCTTAAAGAGAGCATGTCTAATAAAGTGCTCTGCGTATTTGGTTTCCATTACGAACCATTCTTCCATTATATAGAACTGCCAATGTTATTAATATTTGCGAATCCATATACATGTAAATTGTTCCATCCGCTGTTTATTTTGCAAGTTAGCGCTGTTGGAAGGACTAGTTTCATCGATGTTTCCGATAAGCGAGAGATAGAAGTATAGTATATGCTGAAAATAACTGCCATCCTTAGGCATATAAATCCACACTGATATTTTATATATTAGTTGTTTCAATAGAGAATATAAATATAACTTAAATTTATATTTCGCTGCTTTAGATTTTTCAATTAATTTAGAAGTCGAAGATGTTGATCTAGTTGGGCGAGTATTTGCATATGTAAAACTAAGAATTTTTTTTCATTTTTCTATGTATACGCGATTTTGCAAATGCAATATTGCTACATTTGTTTTTATAATTCAAGAGTGATTTTTTAAGCCCCCTTTACAGACAGTTGTTACTCGAGCTTAGAATTCGGATTTTAGTATTTATTTTGCATCGTACTTGCATTCATACAAAATCATATTACTGTGAATTACTGACAACTCAAACGGATGAAAGAAGTTAGTATTAAAATGCTTAACATTTAGAATTTGATATGTTTTCAACTATAAAAAAAATAAACTTTCATTATCATATTCTTCACATTTGAGGAATAAATTACTTTTAAAATTTCTAGTTATTGCGAGTTCACTGTAAATTGGATATACAATAACACTGTAGCTTAACCGCAAACCATTTCCGTTTCGATGTGTACTTTTGCGGATATTAAAATGAGTGGGCACCCATCTGCAATAGTTGAAATTATGTTCTGTGAAGGTGCACACCAACCGTACATCATGCACGTATGCATTCATTTCTTTTCTACGAACTTATCACCAGATATTGGAAATGATTTTAGCCCTTATATTTGGCCATATCATGCTGCAGATACTTGTAAATCCATGACAATAAATCGCTTTGTTTTAGCTGTACTGAAAAAGGTAAATAAATAAAGCTTTAAGGGCAGAATTGAGCGAATATAGTCAATGTATAGTATCTTAAGTGGTTTAGGTCATGTGCATATTAAACCCCTTAATGAGTGAGCCCACGCCCATTTTTTCAAATTGTTTAAATCACGTGCTAGGCGCTACTATAATTCACCGTGTCAAATTACAGTTGTACTCTGTGCCCAATAAATTAAACATTTGAATTTAAACTGCGAGCGTCGAAGGATTTGGAGAATTATTTTTTTTTAGGTTGGTAGTACTGTCAGTCACATTTATGTCAAATTTCATGTCAAAATATTCATTAGTGTTTGAGGTACGTGTCGTTTTATGAGCTGCTAAAAGTGAGTTTTTCGTTTTTTGTCGTTGCTTTCCGACTACCAGGGTGTCATGAAATGCATTATAACTGGCGATGAGACTTGGATCTATACTTACGACCCCAAAACAACCGATCAATCGAGCGAATATCGTGCCAAAAGAGAGCTGAGACCAAAAAAATCGCGCCAAAGTCGCTCAAAAATCAAGGTCATGTAGACTGTTTTCTTCGATTATCGTGGTGTTGTGCATTATGAATTCCTTCCAACCGGTCAAACAGTCAACAAGGAATATTATTTGAACGTTATGCGTCGTTTTCGTAACGCTATCCGCCTGAAAAGGCCGGGATTGTGGAAAGACAATTCTTGGTTTTTACACGACGATAATGCACCATCCCATACTGCCCTCGTAATTCGTGATCATTTCGCCAAAAACTCAACCCATATCGTTCCGAAACCTTCGTATTCACCTGATCTGGCGCCGTGCGACTTCTGGCTGTTCACCAAGCTCAAAAGACCGCTCCGGGGACACCGTTTTTATACGATAGAGGATATTCAAGCCGCAGCGAAGACGGAACTGAAGGCGATCCCGGAAAGTGACTACAACCAGTGTTTCGAAGATTGGAAAATCCGTTAGCATAAGTGCATTTCATCGGGAGGGGATTACTTTGAAGGGGATGAAATTGATTTGGAATAAGAAATAAAGAATTTTCAAAATAAATACAATGTCATTATTTTTTGGCACAGAGTCTGTTTAATTTAATTAAGGCACTTTATAAGATTAATAAAATGGCGTTTTGTGAGCGTGGCAGTTGTCTGATTACGCCACGCGTCCTCACTTCTTTGCTAAGGAATACGTGTACCAAGTTTCATTAAGACATCTTAATTTTTACTCAAGTTATTGTTTGCACAGACAGACAGATATATAGTCACACGGTTTTCAACTCCTATTATCATCCTAACCATTTATTGAAAATAGTTAACTGCTCTTAACTTTTTCTTTAAACATTTGTAAAGATAGTGAAAAGTACAAGTTTCCGATAACAAGAACAAAGTTAATCAAATTTGCATACTTTGACACTTTGTACACAAACATATACTTATGTATGTATGTACATACATGTATGTAGAAGTGAACAATTAGATATTAAACATATCTTCTGGGGTCCAAACAAGTATAATAGTTTTGTTCATATAACGGTTAATTTATACCTACCAGACCTAAAGACCACTTTTTGTCACTTTGCATTTTATTATTCCATCAGTGTAAAAGTTTTCTGGCTTCTCTGCGCAAACTGCAACAAGTAATTTCCACAGGCTTCTCTTGAAGCCAACTTTGCTCCATTAAGGGAACTCTGCATTGACTGCAACTTTCCAGCCAAACTCTCCTAGGTTTTGCCGAGACATCAAAGATGTGTGTGGTCTAGCGTTGTCCTGTTGGAAGACGAAGTCTTTTCTGTTGATCAGTTCGGGCCGTTTTATACGATTGTTTGCTCGAATCTCACCAGTTGTTGATAGTAAAATGTAGAATCAATCCTTTGACCAGGCTTGAGCAGCTAATAGTGGAAGATTCCTTTTCAATACCACCAAACATTCAACATAACCTTTCGAAGTGTAAATACTGGCTTTGCGATCATATGTTGAGCTTCACCAGATTTGGACCATTATCTTTTTCGTACATTATGGTCGTATTTGATCCACTTTTCGTCTACTGTTACCATGTGCTCCAGAAATGTTTCGATTTCATTTCATTTCAGCAAAGAATTGCAGATTTTAATTCGGTCCAATAAATTTTTCGCAGAAAATTCATGTGGTACCCAAACATCGAGCTTCTTTTTGTATCCAAACTTTTTTAAATGGTTCTAAACCGTTTGATAATGAAAGTTGGGTTCCTTAGCGATGTCATGGCTGTTTATGTGATGGTCGTGGTCAATCTTTTCTATGATTTCATTGACTTTTTCAACGATAGGTTGACCAGAGCATCTCTCACATTGAAATTTCCAGAAGCGAGCGAACCATTGTGTGCTACAAGAAATTATGTAGCATCCTCCCCGTAAACTTCACAAATTTCATAGGTGGCTTGCGTGGCATTTTTTCCATTTTTATACAAAAATTTCGTAATATAGAGAATTTCTTTATTATCTTCACTAATTTTTGAACAGCTGTACATTTTTCCAACTTCCCAGAATTTATTTTTTTTGGTTAAATGAAGCTTTAAGTCTCACCTTTCCAACACTATATGGTATGTCACAATGTGATTCGTAGTACTGGAGATATATGACTGCAACGACATCTATTGAAAAAATTTTTTATTTTTAAATTGAGCCCTCTACAAAAGTGCCCAGTGCGACAAAGTCGAAATTCACGCCGGCGAGGTAGTACGAGGCTCTAAACCTGATTTTTCCACGAAATTCGCATTTTTATACCTTGAGCAGGGTATATTAAGTTTGCCACGATGTTTTGTAACACCCAGAAGGAAGCGTCGGAGACCCTACAAAGTATATGTATAAATGATCAGTATGTTGAACTTCGTCGATTTAGCCATGCCCGTCTGTCCGTCCGTCTGTCTGTATATTTACGAACTAGACCCTCAGTTTTTAGGATATCGTTTTGAAATTTTGCAAACGTCACTTTCTCTTCAAAAAGCTGTTCATTTGTCGGAACTGCTGATATCGGACATATAACATATAGCTACCATACAAACTAAACGATCGGAATCAAGGGCTTGTATGGAAAACTTTCGCATTTGACGTGGTATCTTCACGAAATTTTACATGGATTACCGCTTAAGGTTATAATATAATCTTTGAAATAATTGTTTAGATCGGATTACTATAGCATATAGCTTCCATACAAACTGAATATGAAGTTACTAAAAGAAATGCACCTGTGAAGGGTATATTAGCTTCGGTGCAGCCGAAGTTAACGTTTTTTCTTGGTTTGTATGTATCTTGTAAATGAGCTATAGAATAAAAGAGCTATAGAAAAAATGAGCATGACAAAGTCCGACGTCGAAATCGCTATCATTAATACTTCTCGAGATAATCGGTTTTTTAAGTAAGGCTGTATGCAATTTTCATATTTTTTTTATTGCATACCATCTATGAAAATTCTATAAATCTTAATAAAAAACACCCTAATATACATACGTCGTATGTATATGTACTATGTATTGTGGAAGAACAATTCATGGATTTTACACAATGATACATCATCGCACCGAGCCATAATTGTGACCGAATTTGAAGCCAAAAAGGCATTGAATAACATCCATCAATCACCGCAGTCACCCGATTTGGCTCTATATGATTTTTTTGTTCTCCTAATCGAAATTGCCACTCTGTGGAACCCGTTTTCAGTCGATCGAAGAGATAAAAAAATCGCTGAAGGAGCTGAAAGCCATCTCAAAAAGTGCTTAGGAAAAGTGTTTCGAGGTCTGGAAAAATCGTTGGCAAAAGTGTATTAAATCTGGTGGGGATTACTTTATGGGCGACAAAATAAATTTTGATGAATAATTAAATATTTTGAGTTTTATTTAAAATTTTCGGGTACTTTTATGCACGGTAGAATAGTGATGGAAATTTTCGACAAATGACTGCCAACGTCTATAAGTATTACGTCTGTTTGGAAGTTGCAAGAACATAAAGAGTTCGGTTACACCCGAACTTAGCCCTTCCTTACTTATTTGCAAACTGAGTTTAATCAAAACCACGTTTAACAGAATTAGGCGTAAATATATTGTTGAATTAATAAAATCGATCAAATAACTTTCCGTTCAGTTTGCAATTATGACCTGTATACAACGTGAAGCAAGAACTATTGAATTAAGGTGTACTATAGGTGTAAACCGCTAATTCCCGCACTAGAAGAGAGAAATTAGAACGATCAAATTTGATGTGAGAAATATGGGATGTTGGGAGATTTTATAATCGATTTGCGGATGGTACGGAAGAAGGGATATTTTTTTATCTGTGTATTAGGTAAAATAAGTTTTCTCAATTTTCTTGAATAAAATTTGCAAATATTTTTACAAATACTGTATAATTTAATTATATAATATAAAATAAGACTGCTAGTAAATTCTTAATTTTTACTTTTTGAATGAATTCTATCATAAAAAACTTGATTCAACAAGCAGCTCAAATATAAAAAAGAAAACGAATTGACTCCATATATTATTTTTGTTAAGATTATTTCAGCTTTTTTATTATCATTTAATGTCAATTAACAGCTTCATCATATCTATGCGTATATTTTAAATTTGACGTATTATTATGAACAGTGGAATGACATTTTTTCGCTTTCAAATCCCAACCTGACCAGACCTTACGTCTTTGCAAATGGATCTACGCACGGATATTCGCTCTCTACTCTTATAAAACTGTGTTTTTGCAAGTATGCGCATATGTGTGTACGCAAGTAAGTATTTTTCTTTTCAATCCAGAAAGCGCAAACAAAGGTACCTTTGCGCATGCAAACGTTGCCTTTTATTTGTGTTAAATTCATACAATCCCGGCCGTTTTCAATGCCTCTCACATTAGTAGATAAATGAACAAATGTGCGCCGATATTCTTATACGACAACCATAATAAAAGACAGGTGCATTCAAGTTTTAAAGTGCAGTCAACGGAAGAATTGTTTTACATACGATACGATGCGGTACGATATATAATACTGTCACATCTTTAATGAAGTAAACTGTAGAAGTTTTGTTATTGCAACATATCTTTAAAGTTTCACATTTTCAGCTTTTACTGAAGTTTGCGTTTGCCATAATAGAGTGCTTAATTGCCTCTGCGCTTTATTATAAATAAAATATAATTGTCGACAATTTCCTGCTAACATTAAAGAATTTCAGTTTTTACCCAACATTTAATATCGCCAAATAGTTTAATTTTAATTGTATGTTTAAGCTAACAAAGGTTTTTGGAGTAATCGAATTTTTACAACACTGCATTTATACATTTTATACTCTTGCTACTTGTAAAGTCAGCCTGATGCGGTGTCCAAATATTCGCTTCCTAAGGGCTTGACAAGCTTTTTATTGGACTTAAACAATTTTTAGTCATAAGGTGGCACTTACTAAAGACATTATACGTGCAAAGTTTTATCCCGTTATATTAATTGCTTCTTGATTTGTGTACTAGAAACTGAACGAGATCTGGCACTTTATATGTTTTCGGTTAATGGCGATTTGTGGGCGTGACGACGGTCCGATAAATTTTTTTCTATATTTAAAACTTATTTTAAGGACACCATCTTGTTGGCTTGAATATAATTTTAGCAACAATCTCACAGTGCACTATATAACTGCAGTATAGACAACAGCAATCACAGTGACATCTGCTCCAACATGAAAGCTACTACTTCAAAATGTCAGCTGTTAACTTTTCTAATTGATGTGATTTTAATTGTGTCAAATGGATTGCCGGGTGCACGATACCAAATGACATGAACACGAACGGCGATTGCTTGTGCGCAATTGGCACATCATTGACACATCGTTATCTATAAATTACTTTGTACAAGTATGTATGTTTTAGACCCATCGTCTAATTTAACGGTTTACCTGTACAAATGGGCGCTATGCTCAAAATATCTTTTGGAATGAATTTGTATTACCACTGCAAAAAGTAAATGTATAGAGGTAGCTTTCCTACATATTTATGGTACAGTATGTGCTTAAGGCGACAATGGTAATTGTTTTCAAATTTAAAATTTCAGTTCAGTTGACTTACCGGCATTTGTACAGACAAGGCCACTGCACATCAAGCAAATTAAAATGGCAAGGCTATTGAACCTGAGACGGCTGTTTCGTCTGCTGTTACACATTTTCGTTTGACGTGAGTGTTGTTTTCTTAGGGCTTGCAGTCTCGTATGGAGAATGTAGATGAAAAGCTAAAACAGAAGAAAAAATAATACTTTAGGTTAACGGGATATGCACGCAGACTTAAAAAACTGTATTTCTTTATATTAAACTCATTTTAATCCGGAAGGGAGTTTTCTTTTCAACACTGGCTGCTTAAATCAAAATATCGAAGCCAGCATAAAACTATAGTAAATTATCGTTAACATGTTTGTTTAGCAGCTCAATATTAATGAGGTGTATTTCTTATGACATAAAAGGGTATCAAAGATATTTATCTTGATTTTGATCGATAGGTTTCTACGTTAGCTACAAGCTATAGTGGTCCGATCTTAGGAATTCCTTCGGGGAATGCGACGTTAACTTGGGCAATAATATGTGCAAGATATTTTTTAAAAAAATGTTTCATACAAGGTGATTAAAAAAATTAAGGGACTGGTTGGCGTATATACATCCAAACAAACGGACAAATGCGCATGGCTAAACCGACAGGAAGTTACGCTGATGACTTACTATTCTATATTGTATACTTCATAGGGTCTCGAGCGCTTTTTTTTGGGTGTAATAAACTTCATGGTTATATGAGCTCTGTTCAGAGTATAAAAAGTACAAATAATTCTTCAATGATGAATTTCACACAAATCAAAAACAGACTTTTTATATGCTATTTTTTTAATCACTCACTTGAACTGGAACACCATTACCAAACGAAAGAAGATTTAAAAGAAAACCCTTCATCACTTTGTTGATAAAAGCATAACGTTTAAAGTGGTAAATATCTCTAAAGAACGCCTAAGGACAAAGGCAAACGGTGTAGGAGGTATGTATGTACATCTGGACATATGTAGGTAGGTAGAATGTTCATCATAATTTAATTTGAAATCAAGTCAATACTCGTTTTTAATTTTAAAAGTTATTTATACATAGATATATACTAAAATATATGCATGATATAACTTAGTTTTTAAAAATATTCCACAATATACGGCAAAAAAATATAATAGCGTTTGCAATTTGTACATTAATCTATATCCTGAACTTTATAGTCCTGACGGAATGAATATTTGCTATTTCAAATATCAAATCAGATGTATTTTATTGAAAATAAGTAAATGCGATTATAATTCCATTACGTAGTTTACCTGAAAATAGCGCAATTACATTTGTTTATAATTTTTTTTGAATTAAACCTTATAACGGCAAAATTTGTGCAATTCATTTTTCGTTTGCTGTTAAAAGAAACATAATTGGTGCACAAACGATATTAGTAACATTCTCTTCGGAGAAAAGAAGTGCATGACATCAAAACATATTTTTATGAACCAAATTTAGTACCAATCACCTTATTGTATTTATACTCTTGCAACATGTTGCTACACCGTATAGAGTTTTGTTCACTTAACG
Source organism: Bactrocera zonata (assembly GCA_037783105.1). Taxonomy (NCBI): domain Eukaryota; kingdom Metazoa; phylum Arthropoda; class Insecta; order Diptera; family Tephritidae; genus Bactrocera; species Bactrocera zonata. The sequence continues at coordinate 827,628 of JBAWJQ010002576.1, read as the reverse complement.
GTTGAATTTATCATCTAAAATTAATCGAGATAGATATAGGGTCATATTTATAAATAAATGATCAGCGTGATGAGGCGAGTTCTAATCCGGGTGACTGTCTGTCTGTCCGTCCGTGCAAACTGTGACTTGAGTAAAAATTTAGATATCTTGTTGAAACTTGGTAGAAGTGTTTCAGGGCAAAAGAGTAAGGCGGAGTTCGTAGATGGGCGTAATCGTATATATTATAAGTGATCAAGGTTGAAATCCGGGTGACTGTCTGTCTGTCCGTCCGTCCGTGCACGCTGTAACTTGAGTAAAATTGAAAATATCTTGATGAAACTTGGTATGCAGGTTTCTTAGTACAAATAATTACGAGTTCGTAGATAGGCGTAATTGGACCACTGCCCCGCCCACAAATCGCCATTAAACGAAAACATATAAAATGCAATGACTAAGTATTCAATTAAGATATAAAACTGTCATTTGACACAGGGAATCGCAGAAGCAATAGACACCGGTGGGCACACTATTTTGAAGAAGTGCGGGTGGCCACATCTTCTAATAAGTTTAATGTACATATCATCTAAACCAGTAAAGCTACAACAACTAAATTTACCCAGCACAAATATTACAATAACTCTCACCGTGAGAGTGAAAACGGATGAAATCTGATGAAAACCCTGTTCACTCCTCATATAACGGTCCTGTTCAGAACTACTAAAAGCGCGATGAATCAATAATAAATGCGCCAGAGACGTTAAAACTTAAGTCCGGGATAGTATGAATAGGCTTTACTGAAGCCAGGGTAAAAATTGGACGATGGGCGTGGCACTGCGCACTTTTTGGTAAAATCCCATGTACCTCTGGACCCGACCAACCGATTTCGGTAAAATTTAGTAAATTGCATTCTTCTTACATTATGTAATAGTGTGAAAATGTGAAATCGGACAATAACCACGCCTATTTCCCATATAGCACAATTTTAAATTGCACTTGATTTATTTACTTTCCAGTACACAAATTACAAAGTAATTAATACAACGGGAATAAACTTTGCGCGAATAATGGCTTTATTGTATGTCTCCTTACGACTAGTAAGTGTTCAAATCCAAAAAAAACGTTTCAAGGTCTTAGATACCGAATATTTGGACACCAGTACCCATAGTTGACTTTTACTCGAAAATATCGTTCAATGTGTGAGATTTATAATTGATATTCAGGGATAGTCCTTCTCTGGCATATGATTGTACATATGTCAAAAAGGAGTTGAATCTGGCCAATACTTCGCCTAGCTCCTAATATAAAGATTTTCGAACTTCCGGATGGCTTTGGCCAATATGTGAGTTAACTCAATGAAAATGATTTCAATGAAAATGAGAATTTTCAAACATCCGCCTGACTTTACTCTATGTGATTGGTTTTTAGTATGTGACATATTAATAGTACATGGTATTGAGAAAAATAGATAAAATCGGGTCGATACTCTATACCAACTGTCATACACTTAGGGTTACCATATCGGTCTCAGTCAAAATCTGTCCCGTTGCATATGTACCACAACCATACAATAATTGTAATACCGACTCTACTTGAGAACTATCACTAAGCTGCGGGTTGTTCGCTGTTTCAGCTACAAGGCGTAAAAAATTGCCCATTCCGGATTCGGATTCAATTTATGATATATAATAGTTGTGATGTATGTATGTATGATGGCGATATCATATGGTGTGCATTCCAAAACTCAACCAAGTAAAACTCGCGCAGGAATTTTATATCGAAAAAAACCTGCTGGAGTTGAACTCGGTCGAAGTTTTGGAACGCAACCATTAATAATATAATTCACTCGCTCAAAAAAAAACAAAAATAATTTAATAAAATACTCCGATTCAGGAGGAATCCAGGGAATCAGTACATTTTTCACGATAATCAGGAAATCAGTGCCGAAAATCCAAATCAGGGAATACGGTTACCCTATATGTTATGAATTTCGTTTTTCTAAGAAACCTTAAGTGCCTGTCAGTGTATAGTATGTGTTATATAATATATAGTATATGTATATATAAAATTGCTTGCACTTCGATCTTCAGGTAGACGTTTTAAACCATGCCTGGCTTTGATTCTTGCAATGTTCGGTTGCACCCGATTCTCCTTACTTGGTTTATGTTACATTTGTGAAATGGCCAAAATTTTACTAAAATTAAATTTTCTTCTTTTCATAAAATTAAGCGGGCATGTTTTTGTAACCATAAAATAAAAAATGATGAAATAATATGGGTGGGTCTTTTCGTTTTAGACATTCCCCGGTTGTAATCGTATTTTTGATACTCGATTTTAAAATGAATATAAAGAAAGATATAGAAATGAAGTATTCGGCTGTTAACGAATGGTTTCTTCCTTACTAGTTATACCCTGAAGAGGGAATTTTAAGTTGCCACGAACTTTGTAATACCCAGAATGAAAATGGAGGAGCTAAGTCAATGTCAATATGTACGCGAACTAGTCTCTCATCTTTTGCGATATCGACCTGAAATTTTGCAAACCTTATTTTCTACTTAATACCACTTAATAACCATATCGGAACACTTTAGTATATAGCGGTCAAGCTGATCGATAAAAATTAATTTCAGAAAAACCATTTGTTTGGGGAGATACCTGCACGAAATTCGACATACATAGATTGTTTTCAAAGATTGCGTTTTAACTTCCGACTACATTGTTTAGATCAGATCTCTCTTATATTTCGGTATTTGACAACCGTAGTGTTGCTATCTGGCAAATCACAATTATCGTAAAGGTTGACAATTTTGAAGTTATGCATACTCAGAACGTTTTGACATACAGGTACGACCGCTATTTGTGTTGTTTACAGTAACCAAAAATTCAGAACGAATGTTTTGGCGATAACTTAATTGGTTCAAAGGGATTTAAAAAAAGTATACAGATCCTAATAGAGAATATTTTGGGAAAAAATAAAGCAATTTTCAATGATTAATATTTGTTTTGGTTTTCTAATACCAAAATATAAAAGCAACCTACGTATAGCACATAGCTGTTATTCAAACTGACCGATCAAAATCAAGATGCAGATACTCATAAAATCGGAGGATAATCCGCTCTCTCCCCATATAACGGCACCGCTAAAAACTATTAAAAGCGCGATAAATCAATATATAGATGGTATAAGAGAGCTTTACTGGAGCCGAGGTAAAAATTGGACGATGGGCGTGGCACCGCCCACTTTTTGGTAAAATTCCATATCTCGAGACTCGACCAACCGGTTTCGACAAAATTTAGTACGTGATATTCTTCCTATATTCTTACATCACAGTGTGAAAATGGATGAAATCAGATAACAACCACGCCTGCTTCCTATATAGCGCAATTTCAAATTCCTCTTAATTTGTTCAGTTGCGAGTACGCAAATCAAGAAAAATCAATGTAACGGGATAAACCTTTGCACGAAAAATGTCTTTGGTGCGTACCACCTTATGACCATAAATTGTTTAAATCCAGCAAAAGTTTTCAAGCCCCTAGGTACGAATATTTGGGCCCCGGTACCTATAATTAACTTTTGATCGAAAATGTCGGTAATTTTGTGAAATATACAATCCTTTTTTTCTAATGGTATGTCGAAAATGTGTAGAATCGGAGTTGTACCCGAACTTAGCCCTTTCTTACTTTTTAAATTTAATTTCAGAAAACAATTGCAAAGGACGTAATATTCTCAAAAAAATAAAGAATTTAAATAGGGGATGTACAGGACGTACATTGTATACAAAATAGTTATACTAGATATTTACGTATTTTAACTTTAGTCACATGAAATATTACTCACAAAGTAGTTTATTCCTGTCGTTCGTGTGTGTAATAATGGATTATGTAGAGTGACACGAATCGCGTGTACAAAATACATAGTTAGCATATTTGTATATAAATACTTATTCAAATAGTCACTTAAATTATAATTAATGAGCTTATTTCAAACATTCTCTAATCAATTACAGACAAATCTGTGAAGTACATACTTACATATTAATGGATAAGTGTGCATAAAACTTTTCAATGGAATTTGTATTTTCTAACCAAGGTTGCATTTTTTCCAAAGGCTTTCACTTTTCTTTCCTTTTGGATTTTTCATAGAATTATTTCGTATAAATGTAACTCCAATTGAGATGTGTTCATCATTGCTTAATTTAAATATTGTAAAGCGAAAGAATCATATTAAATTTAAAATCAATCCTCTCTCTCACGCCATCTCAAGAGTGAAATTTAATGCTTTGACGTATGTATTTAGCAAGTTATCGGTCATCTCTTCATTGATTTCGACATAACATTTATATAAGACGTAGGCTTGGTTACCATATACAAGATATTTCATATTTTACATATGTATGATATCACTCATTATCATGGCGTATAGAAAGAATTGTTGCTACCAAGTTTAGTCCCTGTAGATTTACTGCTTTGTCGGTTTTATATGAGATATTTTCGATAAACGTCATTGTGGGTGGGTGTGGCAATGGTCTAATTTCGCTCATGTGAAACAGAAACTTCCTTTGTTTCATGAAGACAGCTTAATTTTTAATCAAATTGTCCTTTTGTCAACCGACCCTTTATAAATAAAAGTCTATGTACAGAGAATCATAAAAGTTTAGGCACAACGTAAACTTAAATGTTTATGCAAAAATTACTGGTTTCTCTTTTAATTTAATATTAATCAAATGCTTCAATTTCAACCCTTTTATTATATTTTAACTAAAAGATATTTCATATTTTACATATATTTATGATAATGAAATTATAATAAAAATATTTCATATTCTACATAAAAAAAGTTTAGGCACATGTATGGAAAATATTGTTTAGATCAGATTTATTAATTCTAATATTTTGTTAAACCTCCTTTCTGTTGTAAATGGCCGCCGCCACAGTTGATTGTCATTTGAGCCCTTTTTATGGCATTTTCTCCCACAAAAAGAAGTCTAGAGCGGTAAAATCAGGCGATTTTGCTGGCGAGTGCAAATCGACAAAACGGGAGATTAGGCGCCCGGGAAATGCATCCTTCACATGTTTTCCAATCTGAATTCATTAAGTTGCGGCAAAAAGAACTCGTTGATCCTTGTTCTGTAGCGCTCATCACTCACAGTAACCGTCTTCGAAGAAAACAGGTCCGATGACTCCTCAAACGAAAACAGCACACCGTACAGTGACTTTGAGCGGGTGTAATGGCATTTCGTGGGTTACATGCGTATTTTCAGTGCCCAGGATAAATTTTGCGCATTTACGTACCCGCTAAGATGAAAATGGGTTTCATCACTCATGATTATTTTTGATGAAAAATCATCTTCCTCTTGGTGGTGACTAAGGATAGCTTGAGCATATGTTAGACACGATTGGCGGTCAGCAGCTAACGGCTGATGCACCGTCTGGACTTTGTCCAGAAACATCTTCAAATCTTTTACCAAAGTTCGCTGTAAAAACCGTCGACTGATACCCATTTGCGTGGTAAATCGTCTGGTCGATGTCGACGGCGCTTCCATGACATTCTCGACAACAGCAGCAATATACTCTGCAGAACGGCTACTACGGGGTCTGCCACTCCAGTCTCTTCGAGGCAAGCGGCAAAACGTCGCAGTATTTCACTAGTAGGCGTCGGACGGCCTGGAAATCTGGACGAAATCCACGTTGTGCCAAAGTCACGGACCGATTATTGGTCAAATAAGTAGTCACCAATGACCCGCGTTCTGAAGCAGTGTAGCGTACAATTGTTTATTTACGTGTATTTCGCATGTGTTTTCTATACAAATGTCAAAACAGAACTGACATTAGAGGTCAATTGCAAAATTTGCAACATCTTCTTATAGGAGGATTACTTTGCGCCACCCTGCATTTTCCCATTTAGTCATCTTTAAGTGAATCCTTCGATGGTATATGATGAGTCCGTATTTTTTCCAGTAGATGCCAAATATGCTTATAAGGGTTAGTGTCTGGGGATTTTGGAGGTTTTTTTATTTGCCATTCTTGTCATTGACTTGTTGGAACAAGAATGACTGCTCATTTAAGCCCGACTTTTCCACGTTTGGAGCTAAATTTTTTAAGATTTTCAAAATATCAAAGCATTGTTGCATCTCTTGACACAGCTTTACTGCTTAAATCTTTGGATTCTGAGTCACTGCAGCTATTATATTGAACAACTTCAAAATATTTATTTTTGTTTAAAATTGAACAACTTTAAAATATTTAAAAGTAATAAGCCGAATAAAGCAGAAAAATAAAAAAAGGTATTTATATTTCCAAATAACTTAACTTACAATTTATGCAGAATCCTCTTCATGAGCGTTTAGCCCTTTTTTACATGCAATTCGCTTTTCTTATGAAATAAAGGAATATTTCTTTGCTTTTTACGATGTACATGTATTTATGCTAATAGTACGAACTGCGTCGAAAAGTTGGGTAAAAGAAATGTCATGTCAATTCTGAATACACTTTTCAGTAAAGACAACGCCTGCGAAAAAACTTGTTTGATTCACTGTGTGTACGTAGATATGTCTCAATTAGTTTCAAGTGTTACGTTTTACTTCGTATTCAATTTACGAAGTTAAATACAGTTAAAGTTTTCTGATCGTCATTCTCTTGGGAGTAGCCAGAAACGATTATTTTACATATGGCTCAAGCATCTCTGGGTAGTCAAAGAACATTCGTTTGAAGGCGAGCTAAAATGAGAAAGCGAAGCATTGTAAAAAAAAACAATCCACCTCGGATGAGATATCCCCCTTTTGATGATGACCATGGCAAACGAAATAAGGATAACGATTTGCGGGCATGTACCTGGAATGTTCGGTCCCTTAATTGGGAAGGTGCCACTGCCCAGCTGGTTGATGTCCTCGTCAAAATAAAGGCTGACATCAGCCCCGCCCAAGATCGACTATATATAATAATATGTAGATAAGTTCTCGAGCATACCTAAACATATGTTGATGCAATATACCCTGGATTTTCGACTTTCAACCTGGCTTTAAACCGTTTAGATTAGAAATTGATTCATGTGCATGTATTACTTAATACATTGCACTTCTGCAGAAAACGAACACGACCTGTAAATATTTGATTTCACTGCGTTCTTATCATTCTTTGAACTCAGTGAAATGAATTTGACGGAAATCAAATCTTTACAGGTCATGTTTGTTTTTTAGCAATGAATGCGATTTATCGTGACGTTCAGCAGTTCCGCTAAATTAATTAGCCTTTGTCCTTTCATTGCATTCCATGGCGTTTGCATCGAATTGCTTTCACAACCATTGTTACTTTATAGTTAAATAGCATGTAAATTCAATGAGCTCTATTCCAATTGAAAAGCGTAACGGCAATCTGTATCCTTTTTAAATATTTGATTCGTAAAATGTTGTCATTGAATCAGAAAATGTTGTGGGACTACATATTCTGCACAAGTTTGACATCAGACTGAACTCTATTAGTAATAATAATGCAATTATTACAACAGTATGCAGCGTAAGCATACAATGAATCAGTAAAGTTTACATTCGAACCAAATATATTAAATTTTGATTTGTCGGTGAATTTGGGATTTTCCCAAAACCAGTACGGTCTTTTCAAATATTATTTAGCAAACATCGAACTTTTATTTTTATTAACCTTACTTATGTAAGGCTTACCATGTGCGAATCGTCTGTGAAATCAACACATTCCTTAATGTTTGGGGATTTATTGTTTTGTGTACATTTCAAAAATGAATAAGCACATGTATCTGAACATTTTAACAAAATAATTTACGTCGAAGTGTGCTTAAACCGACTGCTAATAGCAGGGAAATCAATTTCCAATAGGATAGCAATCCAAAATACACATCGTATTTATGTACGTGAAGGGATATTATAATATTAAAATATGAACGGCAATCACTAGAAATTAATCCTATGCAATACATCTGGAACTTATTGAAAATCCGTATTCGAAAACATCGAATTTCATTTAAAAAAAAAATGCCTAAAAACTACCCTATCAACTTAGTGGATCAAAATATCCGGAAATAATACCAAAAATTGCGCCGACATTTGGGGGCAAGAATTGCAACCAAATGAAGGCCAAAAATTACAAATACATCTTAAACTATTTTAATTAAAAGAAAGAAACCATATCGATATTTTGAAATAGGTATAAAAAACACAAAATATATTAATTTTCAAACAAATAAACGTGTCGTAGATTCATAGAACTAGGTGTAAGTAAACTTTATTGATTGATGATGTGTATGCTATGGTAAAAAAATATGCAGGTGGGTGTGTGTTTATGATGCCTCCCTAAGTAACGAACTTACTTTCAGCCTCAATTATTTGCAACCTTTGTCAATATTTGTGAGGAGATGGTTTTTGTAATTGAATGGAATTTAAATCACTGCCATGTTTCGAGTTGTACCATTTCGCTATGAACATTTTTGCATTTGTGACGAAGTCTAATCGCTGCACTAGGCATGGTCACGCCGTAGCTTATTGGTTTCTTTATATTCTTGTACTTTTTGGTGAAGTTGGATATAATTTTATTGGTCACACCTGCTCTCGATAGCAGTAGAAGCACAGAAACGCGGCCAGATGTAAAACGATTTATTTAATTTAATTATTTGTTTGGATACATATAAACAGAAAGTACATACATAAAAACCATATATACGTTTGAACATAAGTATGTACTTATGTAAACATAAGCAGTGAAGTGATTTATTTGAATTTATTATGTTTTATTAGCCTGTGGTAAAATGTTACTTTAGTTAAGCTTTTAATTCTGGTTTGCAATTACTTAAGTATATTCCCACATCTTGTATTTCCACGTGCTTTCTATATTTTTTTTAATCTTTGAATGCTTATTGATTTACTTCTTGATAAGTGGGTTTATTCTATTAATTGCTTCATTAGTCAATTTTGAGGTTGCAATATATTATAATTATTTTTTGAAACAAGTATTTAAGCGATTATAATAAATGAAGGTAGAAAATGGGATGTCTAAGGTTAGTAGTACAATCGATCGTATTTATTTAATTTGAAATTGAATCCTTTGATATCAGTAAGAAGTACTGATGAAAGTTTACCTTAAGTTAATCCTAAGTCTGGGAGAGTGTATGATTTTCAGTATGAAGATCTACATGGGAAAGTTTATGTTTTTTCCTAGTTATGGTTTTAATAGCCTTGTGGAGTACAGCTTAGCTAAAATAAAGCCGTCGAATCTAATTTGCAAATAGTACATCGGGTACGTTTTAGTTTTAAACTTCAGTGTTAAGAAGCACCTTTATATTAATTCGATTTAATGAACGATGAGACAAAATTCTCCGCGGTCATCGCCCGCCGTTGTACCTGTATAAATTGTTTGCACCGCTTTTCTCTGTTGGTCATACTTAAATTCAAATAGTTGCCAATGCACATGTGTGCATAGAGGTACACATTTTTAAGGTTATTGTTTTGAAGCAACTATGTTTGTTCGTTATACTAATTCTCTTTTCATTGTTAAAATTCAACGCATTAAAAATAAATTGGAGAACCTACTTAAGCGGGACCTATCCATTGACTAAGCAACAGTAGTAAGAAACAGTTTGCGCTATATCTATTCATCTGCGTTACACAGCATATAAAATGATTGCCTTATAAATAGGCTGAGGATAATAGGTTTGATTTTTAATTTGAAGCCAATTTTTTCCCAAAAAGCTTTTTTTTAACTCACGAAACTATCAGAACTGAGCGAGAGTCGAAAGCGTAAGAAGTGTTGTAAAAAATGTGCTGGCAGATATTAGTTACTGCCAATTAAAGAAACAGCTGTTAAACAGTTGTATAAACAAGTTCACATTTATTTGGAATTTTATTTAAAATTGGAGCTTTTGTCATTTTAGGAGGTATATTTAAAAAAAGAAAATTATTAAGTAAAGATAAATGTTTAAAAATGTATTCTTTGCACACATTTGAACTGAACTTATATGTACTTATATAAATTGTAAAAATTTAAAAATATATCAATTGTTATGTTGCTTATCTTGCCGTAAGAATTTTTATTTAACTGTATACTTTGAAGAGATCTTGGTGAGCGATCAACTCATTTATTGCATTATTTTACTTTTTTGCAGCTAACTGCTTCTACCAGCACAAAAACAAAGCCAATAATAATCAGAGCTAAAATTTGCTTTTTAATAGAGTATTCTGAGAGTACTTATGAACCCATTTATGCGTGTTCGCAGAAGGCTTTTAGCTCTTGATATGTATTATATTATTTATCTTACACTTTTTATGTAAGGGATCAAATTTTTCTTTTTCTGAAAATGTTCTTTAAAGTAAAGACGTATGCTTACAATTGATTTGCACTTGGAAATTATTATATAAAAGCACAAAAACTCAAAAATGTGTATTTTACAAATACAATTTTGTACGAATTTTGGATAACAATAATCTTGTGATTGACTTATCACTAACATGTAAATTACGAAATACGATAGCACATGTTTCGATGCTAGTGATCACAAGGATCCATAGGAATGAAGAAAAATTCATTTATTCCGAGAGCTAAGAATCTAATAAAGTTATGGATTGCATTTTTTATTGAACCACTCCAATCGGATGAGGGATTTCTAACAGGTAGCTCAAATATTTAAATATATAAACGAGATGAACTTATTTGATGAACGAAATTATTGTATTCAGTAAAACATTTTCATTAAGTTTTGTTTTAATGGCTTTATCGTTGCTCGCTTTATGTTGAGAGCTAAGATAAATGTAAATGTAAATCCTGTCTAAAATACATTACTCCTAAATGCTTACAATACGGTGCCAAACATCAATCGAAATTCGAAGAATGTTATGGCAGTGACACGGAGCGAACAGAAATACGAGGTTTGCCAATTAAGTAATGAGACTGATTTTATTGCTGCGCTTGTGGTAAACCTGTGACTTTGAGATTCTCTTTCTCTTTTTCCGGCATCTCTCCCCTCTCCACTGATATATACACCATCACTCTAGCTTGTTTAGTTCGCCTGCTGCGTCAAGTTGAGTAGACGTGTGTTTGTAGGGCTCGTCACGAAAATGGAAAAACCAAATCAAGAGCGCGTCGCGAACAAATTTTGCGCTAGATTGGGCGAAACAGTTTCGGAAATGTACGCTAAAATTGTAAGAGTGTATGGTGATAGTGCTCTTAGTCGTGCCCAGGTGTTTCAATGGCACAAAGAGTTTAAGGAGGGGTGTGAAAGCGGGGAAGACCAGGCGCGGAGTGGAAGACCAGTCGAGGTGCGGACTGACCCGAATGCGCAGCGTGTTCGAAAAAAAAAAACTGTGAATCCAGTCTACTATTGCCAAATACTCGAAAGATTGCGAAAACGAATCAACAGGGTGCGCCCAGACATCGCTCGTAACTGGATCCTTCATCACGACAACGCGCCGTGCCACACCGCCCTCAGCGTGTTCCAGTATTTGGCCTCTAAAAGGATCGCCGTGTTGCAACAGACGCCTTATTCGCCCGACATGTCACCCTGTGACTTTTTTGTTTCCAAAACCAAAATCGGTGGTCAAAGGAACCCATTTTGAGTCGATTACGGACATGCAGGCGGCCTGGACGAGAGTACTCGCGGACACCCCAGTCAAAGCGTTCCAGAAATGTTACGAAGCATGGCAAACGCGCTGGAATCGCTGTATAGCTGCCGAAGGGGACTACTTTGAAGGGGATGGCAGAATCGTAGAATAATTTTCAAATATACAGTTTTTATGGAATCAGTCTCATTACGTAATTGTCACACCTCGTATGTACATATGTATTAATTTTAATATTTTGGAAGAATATGTATATAATTTTGTTCAAATGAGTTATGTAGTTTGTGTGAATAAATTAAATAAATTAAAATAAATTGCAAACATCGTTTTACGACTTTTTCAGATTTTAAACTAGTATGACAGTTCATATTACATATGCATATAACTGTAATATATAGTTAGTTTCTTCTTCTTAATTGGCGTAGACACCGCTTACGCGATTATAGCCGAGTTAACAACCACGCGCCAGTCGTTTCTTCTTTTTGCTACGTGGCGCTAATTGGATATTCCAAGCGAAGCCAGGTCTTCTCCACTTGGTCCTTCCAACGGAGAGACGGTCTTCCTCTTCCACTGCTTCCCCCGGCGGGTACTGCGTCGAATACTTTCAGAGCTGGAGTGTTTTCGTCCATCCGGACAACATGACCTAGCTAGCGTAGAAGCTGTCTTTTAATTCGCTGAACTATGTCAATGTCGTCGTATATCTCGTACAGCTCATCGTTCCATCGAATGCGATATTCGCCGTGGGCAACGCGCAAAGGACCATAAATCTTGCGCAGAATTTTCTCTCGAAAACTCGCAACGTCGACTCATCTGTTATTTACATCGTCCAAGCCTCTGCACCATATAGCAGGACGGGAATTATGAGTGACTTATAGAGTTTGGTTTTTGTTTGTCGAGAGAGGACTTTGCTTCTCAATTGCCTACTCAGTCCGAAGTAGCACCTCTTGGCAAGAGTTATCCTGCGTTGGATTTCTAAGCTGACATTGTTGGTGGTGTTTACGCTGGTTCCAAGATAGACGAAATTATCTACAACTTCAAAGTTATGACTGTCAACAGTGACAGAGTGCCAAGTCGCGAGTGCGACGACTGTTTGTTTGATGACAGGAGATATTTCGTCTTGCCCTCGTTCTCTGCCAGACCCATTCGTTTGCTTCCTTGTGATATCAATATCATCGGCATACGGCAGCAGTTGCACACTCTTACAGAAGATGGTACCTTCTCTATTTAGTTATGCAGCTCGAACTATTTTCTCCAGAAGCTGGTTGAAAAAGTCGCACGATAGGGAGTCGCTTTGTCTGAAACCTCGTTTGGTATCGAACGGGTCGGAGAGGTCCTTCCCGATCCTGACGGAGGTTTTGGTGCTGCTCAACGTCAGCTTACACAGCCGTATTAGTTTTGCGGGGATACCAAATTCAGACATCGCGGCATCAAGGCAGCTCCTTTTCGTGCTGTCGAAAGCAGCTTTGAAATCGACGAAGAGGTGGTGTGTGTCGGTTCTCCTTTCATGGGACTTTTCCAAGATTTGGCGCATGGTGAATATCTGGTCGGTTGTTGATTTTCCAGGTCTAAAGCCACACTGATAAGGTCCAATCAGTTTGTTGACGGTGGGCTTTAATCTTTCACACAATACGCTCGATAGAACCTTATATGCGATGTTGAGGAGGCTAATCCCACGGTAGTTGGCGCAGATTGTGAACTCTCCTTTTTTATGGATTGGGCATAGCTATCACAACATGATCGATCTGGTTGGTAGTTTTTCCATCCGGAGACAGCCAGGTAGCTTGATGAATCTTCTTATGCTGGAATCTAGTACTATAGATAACCATATTTCGGGCCCCGGCGAAGTCGATTAGCCTCAACCCATTTGGGGATGTTTCCTCGTGGAGGCTGAATTTACCGACCGTAGTGCCAAAGATACCTTCTTGCCCACCCTGGTTTTGATGTGGATTGTGGCTAGATGTTCATTCATAGGAGTGAATGACAGTACTCGGCGACGGAGTCTCTCTCCCACCACGAATCCAACACCAAACTTGCGCTCCTTTATGTGGCCACTGTAGTAAATGCCACAAGGACCTACTTGTCTCTGCCCTTGTCCCGTCCATCGCATTTCGTGGATATCGGTGATATCAGAATTTATTTTCACGAGGACATCAACCAGCTGGGCAGCGGCACCTTCCCAATTAAGGGACCGGACATTCCAGGTGCATGCCCCCAATAGTAGTTAGTTTAGAAACCTTAATAAAAACCAGATAAGTTCGTTTGGTTATAAGATTGGTAGAGCTGCCTTCCTAGAGTTGAGAGTATCGAAAATCCGATACACCAAGATAATTTCTATGCTTCGAACTGAGTAAACATTATTAGGAAGTTTCAGACGATCAACTATCAATAGTTTGAGAGTCAATATTTCCGAATATTTATGAGATAAAAAAACTATTGAAGGGCAAACTTAAATTTAATCGAATAACTCAACAAACTTAAAATATCCTATATATTTTATTGTAGGGTATAATTACTCATACAACGATTAATGACAAAATTGTGTAATGGAATAAAAACGACGAATACAATAAATATTGAAGTAATTGCGTGCTTTACCTTCTACTTGACTCTGGATCGAGCTCGTCAGGCATACGCAATAAGTATTGCGATAGCAAATACAAATTTAACTTACAAACATATGTATGTATGCATGTACATTCACTGGTGTTTGATAAAGCATAACTCGCTGATTTGTGAACAACGCATATTTCTGCGTTCGCATAAGCTGTAATTTTAGGTTTCAGTTTGTGTTTTAAACTTATGTGACTGCGCCCCAGGTTTGTAGTTTGCTTGTTCCTCTAGCTATCTGCCCATTTGAACCCCCTGCTGGTATACTACTGTTGTCGCTTTGTTATCGTCATTCCGAAAACGTGACTAGGTTTACCGATAAGAAAGACTACAATTTATAATACAATCAAAATAAACATTATGCAAGGTAGGGCTAAAGTTTGGCAGAACCGAAAATTAGTAATCAACGCTTTTTTTGAGAATATGCAAGTGATTTTTATTGTACGGTTTAGTACCTATATATTTCAAACTTTTAAAAATATTATCAACTTTTAAAGTCTGGATCTATCAATCATTTTGTATAATGTTCAACTCTTTCGGTATTATTGGAGAATATCTTAATGTAAAAAGCGGATAAATTTGCGAGCCCATGCTGTAAAACTTTTTCGTTTTTTACACAAAATCAATATTTTAGATTACAGAGTGAACGTCACCAACGAAAGAACTTAGTTAACTTTGCTTATTTGGTGTATTAGTAATGAATTAGTCGAATAAGTATTTACATAAAAGGAAATATTTTGAAAAACCATAAAATAATTCAGCAAATCGATAATGTTATTAGATATGTTGATAATAAATAGACCTAGTATTTTACAATTCAGAGTGTTTTTTGTGTGATTATTTTATTTAATAAATACAAACGATTACAAAATTTTTTTGCAGGTGGAAAATATTACGAGAGAGAATGGTCAAAAGTGATCGCTGAATTGAATAAGTAGTACTTAATTAGTTAACCGTTGACAAACGGAAAAGTGTTATTTGTTTTTAATGCAAAGACTCAAATGTAATGCGGTCTGATTGAATACAATAAAATTTTATTAAAGTAGTTGGCTCAAAACCATCTACTATAATAACACCTTTCCTAAAAGTCCTAGTTTCGAATTATGGTTTTCTGAAGTCAAAAATGGTTTCTCGATACCAAAATCGGGCATTACTTGTTATAAAGGTATAGAATCGAACGAAGCAGATTAATGTGCCTTTTCCGAAAATACAATACGAACTAAGTTTCTTATCAGCTAAGTATGTATTATGTTTAACCGTTATTCTTGTGAGTAATATCACCAAATGAATATGCCTTTTAATATAAATATTAAAAATTTTTTTTTAGTGCATTTTGGTAAGCGAATATTTTTTTCCACCGATTCCATATTACCGCATTGGTATCCTACTTTAGTAATCAGCGACTACCAGACATGGTGACAGTCACTAACCTTAGTTAAATGGTCGTAAGCACGTCTTGCTTGCGCAAATATGTGGTATGCATGTATGTATGTAAGTATGCATTCATATGGGTCTAGGGATGGCGACCTAACCCAACATTGTAACTTTCTTTGCAGTAGGGTATGTACTGTAAGTATAATAGAATGTGTACATTTATAAATACCTACTTATGTGCAGTGAAGGTCGCGGTAAAAGGTTTTTACTGTCATTTTACTGTCAACTACATGCTTTGTACGATAGCGTTCAACTGCGACAATTTAGAGAGTAGGGAAAATATACATATGTATGTATATATAAGTACATGAATGTTTAGTTCACTTTCGTACTGTCACACATTGTCGACACTCTTCTAACTAATAAATGTGCCTTGTTACTTGTTTTAGATAATTTAGGTGCGAGTATGCATACGGTTTTTATGAATGAATATGTGTACAGCAATAATAAGGCAGGCGCAAACGCTGCTTCATCGTGAATGCTATGCTCAACCCAACAAATTGTTCGGACAAAACCGCAAATTAGTAATTTAATGCATTTGACAAGCATACACACATCATATGGCCTCAAACTAAAGTGAAAAATAATAATAAAAAAAACTGAACACACAAACCGACGACTGAAAGTGTCAAATTTTAATTAATGAAAAACACATCCACAGCGTCAAATTATCGTCTACTTTGCCTCCTTAGCAAGCGAGACACGCCAACGAAAAATGGTTTTCGCAAAAAACGAAAATAAAACCACAAGAGTGCAGCAGTTGGCTGTCGCAAATCAGCAGCTAACATATTATGTTTTTATTCGAGTATAAATTGGTATTAAAGGCGCGTACAACTTAGCGATGCTACGCCACCAATAACTCTTCAACTTTTCGGTTTCATTCGTCTGCTTTATTTTTGCAATATGTTGCAGCGGCATTAGGTGACAATGCGTCGTCCATTCATTGTTAGTATTCCATCACTACCGATGCAAGAATTCAAATGTTATGCGATCATGTCAAAATGGCAAAAACCTTATTGAATTTTTTATTTTCATTTAATTTGTGCTGGATAACTCCTGTTCGTTTATAAATTCATGAATTGAATTTTCGTTGATTGCATCGGATTTATTTGGAAAGTGCTTGACATGTTCAACATTCTACAATCTGACGTGTCTCAAATGGAAAACACAATAAAATTGTAAACTGGAGTAACTGATGTTGAGCTAAATAATTGAATAATGTGTTAATAAGCCGATAAGCCACAATAAGGTTGAAATAAAATTTTCTAACTTCTTAAGACTAAGCCATTTGTGTCAACGACTATCCACTTCTTAACGAAGTTGTGTATATTCGAGGATCTGATGGAATTGAATCTTCTGAATTAATTAACAATAAATGGGAGGCAGACGCCTGGCCAAAACTCGAAGTGTAGCTAGAAAATAAGGAACTCAAAAGACTAAATGATTGCCATTTTCAAAATGTATTTCACTTTATTAAATTTAGTAGGTATTACATTTCGGCAATATAATTCTTTTACCCAGCTTTAATAAAACCAAATAAGGAAGAGCTAAGTTCGGTTGAAATCGAACATTTTATACTCTTGCAACTTGCAAAGATCATTACGTAAGTAGTAACGAAAATAATTACATCTAGTATAATACTATGAGCGCCAAAAGTGAGTCAACACTTATTCAATTAATTTATTTGCAAAGATTTCGATTACAACGTAAATATTTAATCCAATGTTAATACTTAAAGTTAAAGCTTATTCAGTACTTAGGAAATGAACATAAAAAAAAAAAACAACAACATAGCAAATAAGGCGAGTATGCACAAGAAAACCAAAATTCTTCATATTTTTCGCATCAAAAGTGAGTCAACATTAGTAAGAAAAAACTCAAAAATTATAAATAGACAAATTTTAATATTTTGTTTGCCCTCCCTTTGCTTTGATGACACATTTGAGTCTACATGGCATTGATTCGACCAATGTCTTGGTGTATTCTGGCGAAATTTTGAGCCATTCTTCCCGTAGCGCCGATTTTAAAGTCTCCTTGGAAGTCACGTTCCTTTTTCTAATTTGACGGTCCAAATGATCCCATAAATTCTCAATTGGATTGAGATCTGGAGACTGGGGAGGATGAGGAAGCTGTTTTTTGGTGTTATATAGCAGAAATTCTCTTGCTAAATTCGATTTGTGCTTGGGATCATTATCTTGCTGAAAGATCCATTCAGCAGGCAGACCCAAGGCGGCGATGCTTGGTGCAAGATTTTTCTTTAAAATACCAATATACCCTTTGGCATTCATTGTTGTCTCAATAAAGTCCAGTTCACCGACACCAGCAGCAGAAAACCCCCAAACCATTACTGAGCCCCCGCCATGCTTCACCGTTTGTTGGATGTTTTGATCATGGAACTCTGCATTTGGTTTTCGCCATATTTTTCGGGGCTTTTCTCCCCCAAAGATTTCAAACTTACTTTCGTCAGTGAAAAGAACGTTGCTCCAAAAAGAAAAGTCTTCATATTGATATTTTCGAGCATAATCTAGTCGCTTTGCTTTATTCACTTTTGATGTGAAGGGTTTCTTCCTTGGACGCCGACCATAAAACCCATTTTTATGCAGGATTCGCCTTATGGTATTACTACTCACGCTTTTTCCTGTATCTGCTGTGATGTCTTTAGCGATCTGTACAGCACTGGACCTGGGATTCGTTCTTACAATGCCAACTATTTGCCTCTCTTCTCGTTCAGTCAAAACTTTTGGTCGCCCAGATCGCTTAAAATTTTCGACCAATTTAAAATTTTCGAACTTATCAATTATTTTTTTAATTGTTGTATGGTGCCTTCCAACAATTTGAGCAATTTCACGTAAAGATTTTCCTTTTTTTTTTAAATCAATAATAATTTTCCGCGTCTCTAATGAAATTTCGGTTCTCATCTTAATTTAACGCGTGTATGCTAATTTAAGTGAAAATGTTAACTAAATGCGATCAGAAAGAATGCGTTATTTATGCCTACAACAAAAACCTACAACAAAAGTATTGGCAAATACAACGGTTTCCTTGCAAAAACAATGCTAAATGCAAGCGTTGACTCTCTTTTGGAGCAAAAAATATGTGTTGATTTTTCTTTTGATCTCAACATAGCCTATTGACATGGTTGTTGTTGTTTCTTTGTTTTTAATGTTATGAATAATCAATAGCTCTTTCAGTTAAAGTGATTAACTTATATCAGTTACGAACTTTATAGTCAGAATTTCTAGAAGAATTTTGATTTTGTTACTGTTGACTCACTTTTGGCGCTCATAGTATAATTTCAGATATTTTCGGCATTAAACTATAGTATACCCAGTATTATACGTTCAGTTTATTTTACTAACATATTTACCTATTGACCGATTTGGGCGGTTTAAAGACAACCGGAAGTTTGAAAATCTTATATTGGGTATATGGGGGATAGGGATAGTGTGAACTCGATTGAACTCGATTTTATTTATTGTTGGTTTTACTACACATTAATCTATGAGTTTATTAAGTTATTCCACACACCACCACCTATACAATGACAAAAGTCAACCAAATGTTTAATTTTTTTTTAGTAAAATGGGACTAGGACGAGCTTTTATACATGTTAGGAATAAAGATTTCGGTATAAAATCAGTTTAAAGTAGGAAACTTTCTCAATTAAATGGACATATGATCAGCTCATTTTTTGGTACAGGGACATACTATTATCACATAATGATTCTTATTCGCTTTCTATAATATATCCAGCGCGCAACCCTGAGGAGGGACGGTTTGACTTCTCACTTTAGCTCGCCTTCAAACGGATGTTCTTTGGCAACCCAGAGGATACTTGGTCTAAGACCGGAAGTCGCTTGAGCCATATGGAAAATAATCGTTTCTGGCCAATCCCAAGAGAACTTTTGTCACTTGTGTGAACTTCTACACATGACTTCCGGGGCATAGTTATGGCAAATAATTAGTTTTCAATGAATCTAACACCCAGAGGACCAGTTCGTTCCTCACCGAGTTTCATCAAGGCTCATCAATTTTTACTCAAACCAAACTATTTTACTATGTAGCAACATCTTGTAAGAGTATAAACATATTGCGAAATACTCAACATTCATTATTCAACGAAATCGATAGTTAATTACAATCAAATTTGGTATTTTATATGCTCTAAATTATATTAATAGCCGAAGATTTAATTAATTGAGTTGATGTGGAAAACATCTCCCAGAGGATTGGAATTCATTACATTATGAGGTTTAGACCCAGGTATGCACTAATTCATTTCTACTTCAACGACAAACCACATAATTTTTAAGAAAATTTGTTCATTTAATTTAAATAAGATATCACAAATTTTTACAAATCTGAACGGTAAATACAGGTGGAACGACTGAAATCAAATTATGGAATATATAGGGGAATAGAATAACTAAAACCATTATAAGGAGACTTGATTTTATCTGGTTTGCCAATATTACATACAATTAACATGCCACAGACTAAAAAACCGATCCCAGGGTTTCATCATTATACATACCTTACATACAATCACCAATCATATGGAGCAGAAAGCTGCAGCGAGTATGATTAAGTCGGAACTAACAGTCGTGTCAAAAACAAAATCAATTCCGTTCATCATAGAAAACATTGTTGATCACTTCGAGTATCGACCAGCGTCAACTGATTTCATGCAACATGAACAATTTGTGCTTTGGCAAATCACGATCGAGTAAATGGTATGACTGACTTCGGTTCAAATCGTATCATGTCAGCAGGGCCGTCTTAAACCAAGCTGCGGCCCTTGGGCACACAAGAATTTGGGGCCCTTTTTGAAAGTAAAAAAAGCGACTTATACTAAAATCTTTCTACATTTAATAAAGGTAATCAAATACAGTATAATATAAATGTCATTAATGATGATGCGTGTAGGTGTGTGTGTGTGGGTGTGTGTGTGATTACGACAAATACTCAGTCGTTCTTGTAACATTGTTGTTCGCAATTCCTTTTTTATTCTCTTAAGCTGCGAAAATGATCGCTCTCCACTACAATTGGTAACCATTAGACAAAGGAATATTCTAGTTGTAATTCCTTCGTTTGGAAAAGTTTCTTCCAATTTATCTGATTTTATTAGGTTATGTAAGTTTGAGATATTTAAATCCGCTGATTGCTTTGCTGTGTTTTTTAAATATTGGCTTAAATGGAAACATTCTGTTTTGAGCTCATCTGCATTAATATCTTCATGATAAAATTCTGAAAATTGTTTAAATTTTTTGATCAACTCGCTAGATTCAATTGTTCTTAACTGACAAAGAAAACTAAATCGACTATGAATTTCTTAGTATGCTGCCGAACGTTTTTTTAAATGTGTCAATTATGCGAATGAAAGTATCTACACGAAACTTATCCTTGCCTCTCAACTGTGTCTTTGATGATCCTTCAAAAAAAGTGACGCTTGTGATGCGACTTTTTTTCTTTCAAATGTAATCAGCAAATGGATTTTTTTCTTTAGTAGTCGTTTCGTACTGATCAAAATTATTGCGTGCGGTATTGACATAACTGATTAGAGATTCGTAAAGTTGGACGTTCCATGGTCAGGGTGCTACTCTGTAAACTTAGAATTATTTTGTTCATAATTCCCAAAAGATCATTCCATATTTCCGTTAGAAGAGTAGTCTCAAATTTTCCCTTTTTTTCTAGGCTTTGGGCTTCCTTTCTATCGCCTCCGGCTCTGTCAAAATTTTCCATCGTTTTGTCGAAGCCGTATAAATTGAATTGATACCGCTTCAGTAACACACTCAACAGCCTGAACACTCACTAAATTTAGCGAATGTGCCGCACATGGAATGTAAATCGCAAATTCGCAAATTTCTTTTATTCTTGCCTGAACACCAGAGTACTTTCCAGATATATTTGATGCATTGTCATAGCTCTGCCCGTGACAATCTTTTATGGGAATATCAAGGCTTTCAAAAAAGTTTAAAATGGGATCTGCTATACATATATTGCGCATTATGTTTATCCATAGGCAAAAATTGCATAAATCTCTCAATAATCTGTCCGTCTTTTATGTATCTAACTATGAAAGTTAGTTGGTCAACGCGGAACAGATATGGCGTAGAATCTACGCTAATAGAATAGTTCTTTGCTGATTTAAGTTCTTTGACAATGGTTTTCAAAACTTGTTGTTCCATTAAATTAATAAATTCATTACAAATATTTGCCGATAAGTATGATGTACTTTCTTTTCCACGATTTCCACAGCTTTGTATGTGATCAGCAAGAAAAGGATCAAATTCACTAATCAGTTCTAAGCATCCCAAATAATTTCCATTATTTTGCGATCCTAATGTGTCATTATCGCCACGAAAAGCAAGACCTCTTGAAGCCAAAATTCACTACTGTAACAATCCTCCTAAGCACATTCTTCAAATAGTTAATTTCTGTATTATATTGGGACAGCAACTCAGTATCAATTCGTCCAGTAGTTTTCATTCTTGCAACATAATTCATCATAAATTCCCTGTGCTGTAAACTGTTCCCATGCTCTATCAATAAGTTAGTTATATGGTATGCTTCCAATCTTTATATCCATTAGGACAACTTCAATTATGTCTAGTACCAGTAGCGGTATTGAATAGACAGCAGCAATAACATTAAACAATAAACATTAAACATTTTCTTTGGTGAATAAAGGAACCATTTTCTTTGTAAAAACTCACCATTCGTCAATTTATGAATAAAAACGTTTTTAGTTAAGTATTTAGTTTTCGTTTTACCCTTTGAATCTGGAAAAGTTGTAGAAGTTTCAGAGAAGTCACTATTTATATTTTGGAAAAACTCTGGTCTTTTTCGAATCCAAATATCACGGACTTCTTCCGGTAAAATGTCGTCACAGTAAGTACCAGGGTCAGGAGACGCAGATACATTCTGTAAGCTTGCAGTTATTAATTCACAGTGGCTTGAAGTCGATGGTTCAGCATCTAATGTATTTTTGTCATTTTCTTCACATGTAAACTCTTTTTCCTGATGATGAGAATGATTAATCCATCGCCTTGTTTTTTTTTTCAAACGTAAAAAACGAAGTGAGCTTTGAAAGTTTTTCCGTTATTTCTTTTTGAGCTGTAACTTTTTTCCTTTTTTGTGAACCACTTAAATATGTTCTAATAAAATAATGTTTAAATGAGCAATTTCAAAACTTCTGTCTATTTTTATCAATTTTAAATATCAAACCTTAAATAAATATTCCAGTGTTTATTGATATCAGTATCAAACGAAATAAAATAATGTCACTCACTCATTCCTATCAGACTGAAAGTTGGGGGGATCCCCGAATGATGTATTATCATTCGAGAATTCCCCCAACCATAGACAATGTCGACATTTATGTTATACCTTGTTTACACGGTGCAGCTTGACTTTAGAATCGGAGTGATTGCGTGAGTGATCGCTAGAAGGTGTACTTAGTAAATTAAGTCGGATGCGTTTGGAAATATACCCTCTGATAAGATTATTGATTTGTGAAAAAGTGTAATATGGCCGACAAAAATGTTTGAGAGAAATTGTCGGTCCTTCGGGGCCCCCTGATGGTGAAGACGGTAATGCATGTCAGTTCATAGCGTTGGGACGATTGCTTGAATAGAACGAATGTGTAACTGCTGGTAAGCTAACAGTGCAACAAATTCTCCGCTAGATTGAATTTAATCATGTGTGGCAAAAAATGTATGAGCTTTGAACATGTGCGCATGTTATTAATTTTTGATGCATAAAAACATGTGTCAGAATATGGTATGTACCAGAGAACTGCAACGAGTAATACATTTTTGTGTATACTTAAGTACTGATCCGTTACTCTGTCTGATTCTGCCAGTTCAGTTCATGTACACGAAGCGAACTGTTTTCTTCAAATCAGCGATAGAGAACAACTTTGTATCACTGGCGATCGGCTTATACCTGATTTGTTTATGAACGTTCGTTTCAGCAGAAAATACCCGACGTGATGCATACTTACATATGTTTCAATGATTGAAATGATCGACAGCGTTCGGTTTGTACATCATTCCCTGAACACTGATGTAGTCGGGCACTTCTGTTCTATTTCAAATACATATGTTTGTATGTACATGTATGTATATACATATGTAATATGTATAATGTAAATTCCATCAAGTACATACATACAAGAAATGTATGTATATATGTACGTACTCGATGGAATTTCCATTGTTTATGCATCGAAAATTTATAACATGCGCACATATTCAAAGCTGATACATATTTTGCCACACATGATTCAAATCAGTCCAGCAGAAAATTGTTGTTGTTTTCTATACTTATAGATTTACCCAAAGATTTACTCGTAGATTTACTTATAGTTTACCCAAAGTTTCACATCAATTCAAACAATCGTCGCAACGCTATGAACTGATATGATATGATTGAAACCGAAGCCAGCCATACGTCTGCACGATCGTGATTGCCGAAGAACAGATTGTTCGTGTTGCATCAGGTCAATTGACGCTGGCAGATACACGAATTGATGAACAATGTTGTCTACGCTGAACTGAATCGATTTGATTGTGTTTTTGGCACGATAATTGCGTACAAACAAAAAAACAAGTGCACGAGTAAATCAGTGTATAAGGGATGATATATAACCCGAACGCTGACGAACATTTCAATCTTTCAAGTATGAGCATTAGTGATGAGCGATTTTTTAGTTTCAATGAAAAGAGTGATTGCGAATTTTAAATCACTGTGATTGTTTATAGCTATTGTGATCGCTACTTTTCTTAATAACATAGAAATTTTAAATAGTTCTAACCTGCAGTTAAGCCAAAACAAAAATATACAATCTGAAATAAAAGGAATTAATTTTAATGTAATACCTCAAATTTTCCATAAATTAAAACAGAATAATTTGTATATTCAACAAAATTCAATAAACATAATTTTTTTTGTATTTATTTCAAATTGCACATGTTCAGATCTATATTTTATTTATATATCTATATTATATATATTTTATATGATACATCTATTTTACAAAATGCAAAGCATGAATTTCACTAATTGCTTCGAAAATTTGCCATATTTTACTTCGTGTTTTATTAATTTTAAAAGACATTTTCACAATATTTAATAAATCGAAAAAAATTCGAATTCAAAATATTTATTTTAAGCAAACGTTCAACGGAATTAAATAAAACGCAATACACATATATTTTCACAGTGAAAAATTTCTGCGTCTAATCGCAAACAATCACCACATACATACACATATTCACAGTGAATAAAGAAGTATTCAAAATCACAATTTCTACTTCTAACACCAAAAAAATCACCACATGCAATCATTGTTCATAAGCTAGTGTCAATTGTAAATTTCATTCACAGTGAAATATTGGCATGAAGAAAAATCACTAATCACTGATATTTTGGGCTAGCAATATCAGTGACTATAAGTGATTTTTCAATCATAGTGATAAAATCACCGGTGGTGAAATATTGCTCATCACTAATGAGCATGAATCATTTACGGATATTTGACAGTTCGATTCCTTATGAATGGAACAGACAGAATCAGACAGAGTAACGGATCAATACTCGATTATGAAAAAACATGATTACTCGTTGCAGTTCTCTGATATGGGGTAGAGTTTTGCTGATGGTCGAAAATCTCTTTATACACCTTCAACCAGTTGCCACAGAGTATTAAAGTAAACAAGATAGATAAAGGGTTATATATATGTATATATAAATGATCAGGATGACGAGAAAAGTTGAAATCTGGTTGACTGTCTGTCTATCCGTCCGTGCAAGCTGTAACTTGAGTAAACATTGAGATATCTCGATTAAACTTGATATGTGAGTTCCTTAGTAGAAAAAAAAAATCGAAGCCGTAGATTCCAGACCCACAATTCGTCATTAACCGAAAACATATAAAGGGCCATAACTAAGCATTAAATTAAGATATAAAACTTTAAAATGATACAGAGGATTGGAGTAGCAAGGGCCATCTGTGCGCAAATCTTTATTTTTTTAAGTGGCGGTGACCTCGCCTTATAACAAGTTTAATGTGCCCTCAACCACTTAAGCTACAACAACCAAATTTGTTGAGTACAAATCTTATAACAGTGCATAAAATAGATAAATTTGAGCGAAAACTTAGCCCAGCCCCTATATAACTAATATCACGACTTTCGAACGTCCAGCTGACTTTAATCTATATGATTGGTTTTACACCTTAAAGTATTTCCCCGCCTTTGATTCGTGGTAGGTTGGCAGAGCATAAAACGTTCGGTTGCACCCAACCTTAATTTTTCCTTAATTGTTATTAGTTATATTTTTTCTTTTCATTGAGATAACTCATTTCATTGATACTACATATACATATAATTCATACAAACCGAAAGTGCAAAAATCTTTATATTACCATACTTTATTAGGGAGTTAACACATTTTTGAGATATACAGTTTCAATTATATATCTCACATATTGACCGATATTTTTGGTCAAAATTCAACAAGATACTGAGATCCGCATATTCGGTACCTAGAGGATTGAACAGTGTTTGTTCGATTTGGACAATTTTTGGTCATAAAGACGCATGATTAAAAAGAACGTTACAATTTTTATCTCGTTATACGAGGTCTGTTCAAAAATAAGGTGAATTTTTAAATTTCTCGGAATACGTACGCGATTATAATTTTTTACACTCTTTCAAACTGTTGCTACAGATACATTACATTATAGTTTTGTTCATTCTTGAGTAAAAATTGAGATTTCTTGATGAAACTTTGTATGCGGGTTCCCTGGTACAAAATAAATTACGAGTACATGGGCGTCATAAGACCTCTGCCACGCCCACAAATCGCCATTAACCAAAAACCTAAAAAGTGCCATAACCAAGCGCCTAATTAAGATATAAAACTGTAATTTGGCACAGGGCATCGAAGTAACAAGGTGAAGCTAAAGTTAAAAAATTTTGAAAAAGTGGGCACTTTAATTATTTTGTTTAATATGCCCATCTTCTGAACCCCTAAAGCTTCAACAACGAAAGTTGCTAGCTTAGATCTTATAAGAACTCATGTCAACAATGTAAAAATTGTCGAAATGGGGAGATAACCCCGCTAACTCCCCATATAACGGTACTGTTCAAAACTACTAAAACTTTACTACTACTTTATGGGGGCCGGTATAAAGCTAACACGACATTTACTGACAATTAAGTAATGAGACTGATTCCATAAAATCCGTATATTTGAAAATTATTCTACAACTCTGCCATCCCCTTCAAAGTAGTCCCCTTGGGCAGCTATACAGCGATTTTCCATGCTTCGTAACATTTCTGGAACGCTTCGACTGGGATGTCCGCGAGTACCCTCGTCACGGCCGCCTGGATGTCCGTAATCGACTCAAACTGGGTTCCTTTGAGCACCGATTTTGTTTTAGGAAACAAAAAAAAGTCACAGGGTGACATGTCGGGCGAATAAGGTGCACCCTGTTGACTCGTTTTCGCAATCTTTCGAGTATTTGGCAATAGTAGACTTGATTCATAGTTTTCCCCGGTGGAACGAATTCTTTGTGGACGATTCCACGGCTATCAAAAAAGGCAATAATCATCGTTTTCACCTTCGACTTGTTCATGGGAGCTTTTTTCGGGCGGGGGGCGCGCGGAGACAACCATTGTGAGCTTTGGCGTTTGCTTTCCAGGTCTAAGAACACTATCACCATACACTCTTACAATTTTAGCATACATACGTTTCCGAAGCTGTTTCGCTCAATCTGGCGCAAAGTTTTAACGCGACGCGTTGCTCTTGATTTCGTTTTTCCATTTTCGTTACGAGCACTAAAAACACACGTCTACTCAACTTGATGCAGCAGGCGAACTAAACAAGCTAGAGCGATGGTACATATAATATGTCAGTGGAGAGGGGAGGGATGCCGGAAAAAGCAAAAGGGAATTTCAAGGTCACAGGTTTACCACAAGTGCGCCAATAAAATCAGTCTCAATATTTAATTGTCAAACCTCGTAGCACGCAGCATTCTTGCCACATTCCTAGGTCATATTGTGAAAATGGGCGAAATCGAACTACAACCATGCCTATTTCCCATATAACACAACTTAAATTCTATGTGATTCTTCCACTTTCCAGTACACAAATCAAGATGTAGTTAATATAACGAAATATAATTTTGCAGTAATAAATCCCTTAAAGTATGCAATCTTTGGCCAAAAATTGTTCAAATCCAACCGAAACTCTTCAAGTCCATAGGTACCGACTGTTTAGAGCCCAGTATCTATAGTTGACTTTTTTCCGAAAAAATACATATGCGAGATATTGAAATTCAAACAGAATCCTTTTCTGACAACAGTAATTCTCTGCATCAAAAATGGTTTGAATCGGGTCAATACTTCTCTGAGCCAAAGAGGTAGATGTGTTTCACGTGTTCGGGGATTTTCTTTCCAAACTGGGTCGAGGCGATGTGACAACGTAGAGCTCTAGAGAGAAAAGACAAAAAAAAAAAAAAAAATCATTGAGATAGCTCAAGGGCATATCCAAATGTGTATATCAGAACTGCTTCGAGGATTCGTAATTGTAATTCGAAGCGTGCGCGCACCGACTGGATTCGGTAGAGGGCGTTCCTAGCTAACGAACGAGCGGCTGGTCAGTTGTCTCCGAGCACTTCGAGAGTCAGGACAAGAATTTTTGCGCGACGTTTTTTGTGAGTGGTGCAAGCCGAAAACGCAGCGATAAAATGTTGTGTGAAACTCGGTAAATATGCTGCAGAGACGTTTGATATGATCAAGCATGCTTACCCAGATGTTGCTTTAGCAAGAAGTGGTGTGTTTAGGTGGCACCAGTCCTTTTTGGTGGGACGGGAAGTGATAGCTGATGAAGATCATGCTGGAAGACTGCCTGGATGCCTGCGACTTGGACAAACACCAATAATGTGACTCGTGTATGCAAAGTTTTGAACTCAGACCGTCGACTAAGTATTCGTTAAATTTCCCAGATGCTAAATTTATCAAAATCTGTGGTTCATGACTTTGTGAACGAGACATACGCACGGTGTGCGCGAAGATGGTCCCAAAACTGCTCACAGACAACCAGAAATTTGAACATGTATGAAAATGACACGCAATTTTTGAATATTACTTAATCACAGGTGTCGAGTCCTCGATTTCTGAGTATGATCTCGAAATAAAGAGGCAATCTTCCGAGTGGCACACGCCACAGAGGGCATCCAAACAGCGGGCACTCGACTCGAGGTTGTTCCGGAGAATGCCTTCCGTGATCGCGCTGACAGCGCTGCATCGACGCAGAAGGAGCCTATTTTGAAAGTTTTTAAATAACTGTAACGATTGGTTCCATAAATTTTAAATAGAAGTTCTATTACTTTCGGGACAAGCCCTGTATAAGTCGGTTAATGTGTAATATATTTTAGGAAAATTATTTAAAGCTATCATAATGGATATACTATATTTAGTCATTGTCGAAAATGTGCGAAATGGTCAACGAATTACTTCAGCTCCTATACATTTCATGTTCATATACATACTTACAAAAGTCTGCTAGAATAACAAATATTAATGTAAATTGCATATATAATTATTAAACAGATGTGGTTTAGCGTTGAATATGAAAATCTCTTTTTCTAAGGCAATATTTTCGGTTTCGCTGTTTGACTTTTTCCCCATGTACCAAATATATTAACAATTTTTATATAGAGTTTTGCAATGCTTGTATGTATGTATTTCAATGGCTTACATTCTGGCAAATTGATCGGATACATCCGAACTTAGCATTCCTTGCTTGTTATACTCTTGCAGCGTGTTGCTGCAGAGAATAATAGATTTGTTCACCTAACGGTTGTTTCTATTACCTAAAATTAATCGAGATAGGTATGGAGTTATGATATAAATGACCAGGATGAATAGATGAGTTGACATCCTAGTGACTGTATGTTTGTCCATCCGCCCGTCGAACTGCCTGTGCAAGCGATAACTCGAGTAAACATTAACATGTTAATAGATGGACGCTATCGAACAGTTGCGACGCTTATAAAACGTAATTAATCTAAAACTTATCAAATGACGTAACTACGCACTATTTTAAGATATAAAACTGTAATTTGATACAGAGACAAAACTAGCAACGGACACCTTTTGAAAAAGTGAACGGGATCTTATACTTATCTTAGCCCCCATTTACCCAATATCGAGATTTTCGAACTTTCAGCTGACTTTGTGACATAATATGCCAGCAAATGTGCTAGCTATATTAATGAAATTGAGAGAGCGTATTTTTCTAATAACAGTGCATCTTTTTACCTCAAATGAATTAAATCGAGCTAAAACTTTATTTAATATGTATATGTAGTATATGTTTATATGTCTATATTTATAAAATCGCTTGAAAATCTATTTCTCAGCCTACGATGATTTTAGTATAATTTTCGTTGATGGGAAGTAAGATACACTAATAAAATTAAGTGGGACTAAGTATGACCTTCAAAATGAGTTTATATACGTAATACCAAATTTGATTGAAATCTATTCACGATTTTATCGCACAATGAATCGCCCCTTTCGCCGCATTTCCCAATATTGTCAACAAGGTCTTGAAGGTATTTCCACAGATTCGTCCTTGCTAGTTGCAAGAGTATGAAATGTTCGATTAAACGCGAACTTAGCCTTGCTTACTTGTTTTTACAATACACGATTTATTATAAATATAGGGTAAATACTTTGGCTCCATAACTTTTTTCTCATAAATGAAATCAATTGCACTACTTGTGCAGAACTTACATATTCCAGAGTCTCCTTAATAGCTAACTTGGTTTGGATTATTCCATCAAAAAACCGCCGCCACATTGCTGCATACCATCATAGTTGACATTCCATTGTTGTTTCCACACTGCCACATTATTATCAAATAGCAAAGCTCCTGCAGAGTTGACTATTGGAATGTACATATGCATACATGCACATACATATGTACAATTGTATGTATGTATGCACATGCTTGCACATACAAAACATTCCCCCTCTTTAGTTTGTTGTTCTTCGTGCTAAATAGCGAATGCTTGATTTCGCTTTCCGTCTGGTCTGCTTGATTCCATGTCTTAACTTGGTATTTCGAGTTTCATTCCTGCCATGCCACATTTGATGAATGCTATGCTGCGCTCTGCCACTCAATTTAGAGCCAGTCTCTTCCAACTGCTTGCTTTTGTCCTCATCGTGAAGTCTTGTTGGAATCTGTAGGGCCCTGTGCCCAGGCATTTCAATTTTATTTATTCTTTGTAGTACGTGGCTTTTTTATTTCCACTTTTATTCGCACTGCTGGGACTTCTTTTGTGGTTGTTTTTAGCTGTTTTATTGCAGCTCCTTTGTGCTGACTATTGTTGCCGTTGGTTTTATTATAATCGTCTTTTTTTGGTGTTGTAGGCCTGTAAGCCAACTATCGGATGCTTGTTTTTCAGAATCTTTGCACTAAGCAAAATTTTTAAAGTTTAGATTTTTGTTGCCTCTGTATATTATAAGTCATATGTATATTATATGTACATATGTACAATGTACATGAATGAAGGAATGCACTTACTATCGATTAGTGAATAGTGATATTGCGATCACAGATATTAAGTGCTTTCAGTGATTGCTATTTTTCGATCGCAACTAAAATAATGAAAATATGGAAACATTTGTTCTCTTTTTTCGTCGCATAAATATAAAAAAATCGTATTTAGTTTTAACCATAAATAAAATTAAAAATATCATTAATTTAAATATAAAAAATTCTTTAGTAGTTGCAACTTCTTAAGAATTTAAAACTTATATACTTAAAACATGTTTTTAACATTCACATCTAAAAATGTTAGCAATTTGGCCTTTTCATCATCCAAGCACCGTTCAAAATATTGGGCGGTAGTTCCACTGCCTACGTATCTCGTACTCGTATTTTGGATAAATTTCTTTAAATTGGTTAAGGATGTTTTTTGATTTCATGTACAACTTCAAACATGTACCATACTTTATTTATCTTCCTTGATAAATTACTTAATCATAAGTACGTTACACTTAAAAGTTAAAACCACTATGACAAAATTCGCATATGAGTATTTACCATATCTGCTACTTTTATGCTTTATTTTATTCTACTACTGCGATTGAAGTAACCCTATTAAACTGAACTTAAAAAAAATCTCAATTTCACACGTTTTTTGTGAACGCCTATCGCAATGGTAACTCACAAATTCGAACTGCTGTCACATTTCACAGAATTTATAGGACTGCTATTTACAAAAAGTAATCGCGGTTGCGATATGCGATTTTTCAATGGCAGACCGATTTGTGTATTCAGCGCAGTTGACACGCTATTGTATATTTTTTAACTCTAATATTTTATATAAATTGTTTTAATTTCTTTTTATGAGGTTTTTTATACATGTACGAACCGTGTTCATCGCGATATCTCAACTTTTATTCAAACTTTCGATTTCACAGGCGGACGGATAAACAAACAGTTACCAGGATTTTAAATTGTATTATAATTATACTCTCGCAATCGGTTGCTATAGAGTGTAAGAATATAAAAGGTTCGGATGCGCCCGAACTTAGCCCTTTCTTACTTGTTTGCTTATATATAATTCTAAATATATTTCTATTGGTTTTAAGTTTTACAAACAGTTAGCTAAACAATGCTATTCTAATCTGTAGCAACATTTTGTAGTTTGGGTTTTTTGTCAGTAGGGTGCAAAATAATTATTGCTAAAATGCTAAAATAGATATTTTCGTGGGTATTAGAATTAATATTTTTTTGTTCATATAAGTAGTTTATGGCTAAAACCATGTGTCTAACCATGGCAAATCACCAATAAACAATACTAAATTAAACAAACAATAGATATAAATGTATTCGTAAATGCTTAAAACTATAGGGGTATTCAGACCAGCCTTGTTAATTCGTTAGTCGTTATTTTTTACATGTATTTTGTTTTTGTAAAATTAACAGACTATCGTTCTACCGAGTAACGAACTATCCATCTGGCAAGCTTGATAATTGTTTCGTTACTCGGTAATATCACATCAACTGTTCTCCTACTCCTCTGTACATCAATTTAAAGTACTTACTAGTAATAAATTTGATCCACTCCACATAATTTTCAATTAAATAATTGAATTGACAATTTTTGATTTTTCACTTTGTTGAGGCATTTTTACTCTTTAATAAAATTGAATCAGCTGTTTCGGAATAAAATTTACCATACTACAGAGGTAGAGCAAAAAGTATGTTTACAGTTAAGCCTTTTAACGAAGCATCAACTAACGAATTACCAAATTAACAGGCTTCGGTCTGAATACCCCTTATGTTTATATTAAACCTGCAGGGTATCAGATGATGAAGTTTGCCTTTAATCGTCGTTGGCAAAAGTATAATATGTACATAAGATTTATTCCAATAACAGGAATATATGTAAAAAACAAAACAAGTAAGAAAGAATTAAGTTCAGTTGCACCGAACATTTTATATCTTCAGGAGTTATCAAAACTTTATACCTAATAGACTTTTTAGTCGTAAGGGGCCATGCCCTAAAGGCATTCTTTGAACAAAGGTTAATACTGATGTCTTTATTGGTGATTAATTAACTGTTACGGGAAAGAACCACAATGGGATTTTGGGACAAATTAACGCAAAGTTTAAATTTGCTACTATTTCAATTAATTTTCACATTTGACGAAGTTAATATTCTCCATTAAGATCTGTATACTTTTGTATGTGTTTCAACCAATTGTCGAAGTACTACTCTGATACAGGTTTCTCCAAAATATGGGTTATGAACGCATCAACTGCCTATTAAGATGCCGAATACGTTAATATTTTACCTTTTGCGCACGTGAATAAAAATAAGTCATTCGATGCCAACTCAGGACTACTCGGGGGATGACTTATCAAATCGACGTTTAGAATGAATTTGCATTATCGTGGTGAAGAGCGATCCGTTTACGTCGGTTGGTTTTCCAGACTTTTTTTAAGTACCAGGACGTAAATTTTTCCCAAAAAAAAACAAGGACAGCAATTGCTTGAAAGTGCTTCATCCGAGAGTTACTTTTGTTATTTCAACAGCTGTTGCCATGATTCATCACCTGTCACAACGTGCTTGGAAGCACTGCTATCATATTTTTTTTATATTTCTCCCGACTAATCGACAAAATCATGTTTTTGAGGAATTGACAAATTGTGCGGGATCCAATGAGAACAAATGTTTCTACAGTCATATGTTCATGCAATACTGAATGTATAGTATGCTGGTCCACAAATGGCCATATTTGCTTAGTCTCACGATGGGCCAAATTACGATCTTGCAATATTATTAAATTATAAATTATTCTTGAAGTGATCTACCACCTCGATTGCATTCATCATACCATCAATAAACAGTGGTCCTTAATGGTGCTTCATCGTTAAAATTGAATTAAGTTCACCGATGCACAATTGCGAAAATGCTCGCGATTTACAGCCCTATTCTGAGAAAACCTCACAAGAAAAAAGCATAAAAACTCACCACAAGAGGTGAAAATCAGTGAATCAGCTGTTTTACAAAAACAAACAAAACGAAATAAACAAATTAACATCTAGTAAAAGTGAGTAATTTTGCAAATCTGTTAAATTTGGTGCATATGCAATAATTTCATTTATTTTTAGGTTTTTTAAATGTAAAAGAATAACCCAGGAGCAGCTGCAGTGTGTATATGGGAGATAGGGGCAATATACCCCAATTTAATCTAGTATGGCATGAATGAATTTTATTAAGGTATCTCATATATCATCACCAATATACATAGAAGAAGTAAAGTCAACCAAAAATTTAGTTATATGGGAAAAAAGGTTACAAATTTCATGCTACTAGTTACACTTATCCAGTGAGGTTTAATTAATTTTCTTTGTTAAAGTAAATATTTTAATTTATATCGGCTTTTAGAATAAGCATGATTCTATTATAGCGAACAATTTACAGTTAATCACTTCAAAAAAAAAAAAAAAAAAAAACCGCTCTTAAATCGTATTTCACAATTTACAAATTTTTCTTATATTTTAAAATCGCCTTAATTTGGCAAATGTACATAATTACATACGCCATACAAACAATAAATATGTATTACTAATAGAATGCGCAAAACGTATGTATGTATGTGTCTGCCGTAACCAAACATGTGCGTAAATACATATGTGTATTAGATGTTTGTTTTCATTGAGACATAATTGAAATAATCAACACAAAATAAACAACATTTCCAAAAGCCGCAACATCATCATCAATGAAGTGTATGCCAGAGCTAAGCCATAATAGCATAAAACGAATTTTTCAAATCGTTTAACTACAAAAAACACAAACAGCAGTAAAAATAATCTGGTGGTGAGATGATGAGTCAAAGTCGAAAACAAACATTTTTTTTGCTGTCTTTGCTGAATTTCTTATAAAAAATATTTTTTCAAAAATGCGAACAGAAAATGATTTAGTGTACTTGTACGTGCAAATCTTCTGGTGGAGTTTTCTATTGCTTGAAATGACTGTGATTTTTGCAAACACTTGTAAAAAAAGTTAATTGAATTGTTTATTGATATGGAGAAGCAAAACTCTTAGTACTATAATGGTTACTACGAGATACATACATATGTTTTTCCACGATTCAAGAGTAATATTGATTTTCGTTGGGCCTTTAGAATCTATGCACAACAATAACAAGTGTAATATTTCCAGTAGAAAAGGAAAGAACGTTGTATAATTATAACAACAGGCCAAAAATAGAATAAATTTGTGTATTTCTTGATGCTATCCCAACTTAGTTTCTACATTAATTACCTATTACCGGTTTAAATTTCATTTTACTTTAAAATTATAGGTACTCTTCTATTGAATAATCAGCTAAGTGTAAGTTATAAACATTGTAAACAAATATGTCAGCTACAATACCAAACTTTATCAGGAAAAGCGTAAAAAAATAATAAAAACAAACTAAACAAAATAAGCCACAGCCGGGTGGTTATCGCGCCGTTTGAAATACTACAAGTTCGATATGAAGGCGCAACGAAGCTCGAACAAGTGATCAGCAAGGCAGCAACAAAAAACACGAAGTTGATATAAAAACTATTGAGAAGAAGTAAGGAGAACAAGTAGGAATGACTCATACATGTTATGTTTACCCTTCACACACCAGGTACGTTATGCCCAATGGTTGTGCGTTCGAATAAAAATAAAAAAATGTTGTATGTAAGTAAAAACGCAGCTGACTCTAGGTGCATGGCTCTATATGTGATTGTTTTTAAGAGTTTATTCAAAATATTATATAAATCTCTTGGAGTACATAAGTCACTAGATTTCAACTTGAACTGCCTTAAGCAAAGGTTCCTGTGGCAACTATATACATATGTATGTACATAGCTATATTCCTTATCTGTCCTTTGCGGCATTCTGCTTCAATGTCCAATGCATCCCACCGAATCTTATGGATTTTCTTTTCTATGATTTACAAATTTTTGAAACACTTAGGCAGATTTTACATTTGATATTTAATAAAAAAAGAGCAATTAAAAACTTTATTTTATTCAAGATATTTACATATGTATGTATATGTTTTTCTGTTTGCTTTCTCTTCCTTTGCATTACCTCTAATGATAACTAAAAGAATGAGAATATAAACAAAGACGGTCTTCTTATTCAGGGTGTTCTTGAACCATGTTTTATTATGCTATTTAAATTTTTATACAAGTTATCATTTTCATGGGCAGGCACCCATACAAATGTAAGTATATAGTATTTCTTGTCTCTGTGTCCGTTGGTCTGTTTGTAATCAGTAAATTATAAGATATCTTAATAAAACTTGGTACACAGTTTCCTTGGTCACAGAAAAAGTTTGATATTGTACATATATAGGCGTTGTCGGATTACTGTACGGATAAGATTACGCACACAAAACGCCAATAATCGAAAACCTATAAGTTGTCATAACTTAACCGCAAATTAAGATACCAAACTGCTTTTTGGTACAACCTGTGGTTTGAATTTTTTCAAAAAGTAGGCGGAGCCCCGTCGTACAGGACAAAACAGGGCGATAATTTTAACCCCAAAGTTAGATAGAATTGGGCACCTACTCCTCTCTCCCATATACCTAATAAAAGATTTTCAAACATCCGGCTGAGTTTATACCACATTTTTCTGAATATATGAGTTTTTTAGTAAAAGTAAGTAAATTGGTTTTTCTCATAACAGTGTATCTAATGTGTGTTTGACTTTAATCCTTATATATAGGCGATAGTATCTGAAGTACTTCAAATTAATATACTCTTATCTCCCATATACCAAATATGTACAAAGTTTTCAAACTTTCGGTTAACATTATACCGTAAATATCGATCAATACATATGGCGAGATATCTGAACGAAGAATATTGAATATTCTATAGTTTAATGCCGAAAATACGTGAAGTTAGTTTACGAATTACTCCAACTCCCACTTAGTATATATAATGATATTCGTTATTCTACAAGCCTATATTGGTTAGTGTGTGAGTTTATTTCTGAATTGCTTAAAATATGTTCCCGAGTTTAGGGGTAGGTTAATGCAACAATCCTACCCTTCCAAATAGCCTACCCCATCATTTTATCGGTTATACCCGAACTTAGCCTTTCTTTAAATGTTATACTCTTGAAACGCATACATGTATGTATGTATATATTATATAAGTAGTAAATGATCAAGATATCGAGGCGAGGAAAAAGAACGAGTTCGTGAATGGGCGAAATCAGACCACTGCCACGTCCTCGAAACGGCATTATCCAAAAATTTATAAAATGCTATAACTAAGCACTAAATTAAGATATAAGACTATAATTTGGAATAAGAGAGTGGCCCCGAATTTTAATGGGCTTAATGTAGATATCTACTAAACCAAATACAATGCTACAACAACCAAATACAGAAGCAAATACTAGATATTAGAACTCCTAACGACAGTGTAAAAATTGATGAAATTAGATGATAACTCCGCCCACTCTCCAAATAACGATACTGTTAAAAAGTAATAAAAGCGCAATAAATCTATAATAAATAAGCCAGAGATATTAAATTCTACCACCGAGATGGTATGAGTGGGCTTTAAAGGAGCCGGGGTCAAAATTGTGTCATTCCATTGACACACCTTTGCTACAGTGTGAAATTGAGCTAAATCGGGTTTAAACCACGCATACTTAAAATTTAACACAATTTTCAATTTCATTTGACTTCTTTACTTTCTTGTGTACAAGTCAGAGGCAATTAATATAAGGAGACAAAGTTTTGTATAAAAAGTGTCAATCGTTAATATATATAAATAATAAGTAAGAAATGGTTAAGTTCGGGGGCAAACCAACATTTTATACTCTAGCAACTTTAAAGAAACAATACCAGGGAAATACTATAGGGTATAAAACTAATTACATACATACAGTAAAGTCAGCCGGTTGTTCGAAAATCCTGATATTAGCTATATAGAGGCTAGGGCAAGTTTTCGCTCAAATTTATCTATTTTAAGCACAAAGGTACACTGCTATTTATAAAACAGGCACTCTTACTTTCATTTGGATAACTCAGATATTGGCCGATATATACAGCACAAAGTCACCACGAATTTTTTTGACATACAGACATACCATTATAAGAAGAGGATTATCTCTTAACTTCAATTACATGTATCACATTTTCCAACATTCTTGATCAAAAGTCAACTATAAGTACCGGGGCATACATATTCGGTACCTAGGGGCTTGAACAATTTTGTTGGACTTAAACAATTTTTGGTTCTAAAGATATTATTCGCGTAAAATTCTATCCTGTTATATTAAACGCTTCTTGATTTTTGAACTGAAAACTGAACTAATCAAGTGGAATTTAAAATTGTGCTATCTGGGAAGTAGGAGTGGTTATTGTCCGAGGTTGTCTGTTTTCATAATGGACAGAATAATGCCACGTACTAAATTTTATTGAAATCGTTTGGTCGGGTCCGGAGATATCGGATTTCACCGAAAAGTGGGCGCGTCGCGCCCATCGTCCAATTTTCACACCAGCTTCTATAAAGCTTCTTCGTACCATCTCGGTGGGTGGTGAATTTTAATGTCTCTGACGAATTTAGTTATTGATTTATCGCGTTTTTAATAGTTTTTAACAGTACCGTTATATGGGCAGTGATCGGGGTTATCCTCCTCTCACACTGTTGGTAGAAGTTCTTATAATTATACTCTTATATTTATACTCAGCATAGTTGGTTGTTGTAGCTTAAGTGGTTTAAAAGATGTGTACATTAAACTTGTTAGAGGGCGGGGCTATGCCCACGTTTTCTAAAAAAATTCGCCACTAGTGCCCTTGTTACTGAGATACCCTGTACCAGATTACAGCTTTATATTTGAGTTTAGTGCCTAGTTATGGCACTTTATACGTTTTCGGTTAATGGCGATTTGTGGGCTAGGCAGTGGTCGGATTGCGCCCATCTGCGAACTCGAACCAACACACCAAGTTGCATCGAAATACCTCAATTTTTACTCAAGTTACTCCTTGCATGGACGGACGGACAGACAGACAGTCAACCGGATTTCAACTTTTCATCATCCTGATTATTTATATATATATATATAACCCTATATCTGTCTCGATCAGTTTTAGGTGACACGTACAACCGTTAGGAGAAATGTTACCCTTCCCTTCCTTAAGTAAATAGGACTAGGTGAATGTACCGATATTTATAGATTAGGGTAAATATGAATATATTTAATCTATGTTTGGTGAGCGAAATATTCTCTTTTAAATTTGGTTTTTTCAAAAGATTTATAAAACTTCTCTACAATTTTAAAAACGTTTATTGAAGAAATAGTACGAAATAAATAATACTTCGTGATATAATAACAAGTGGAGCACATAGCGTTGCTTCAACGATATAAAATGATATTTCCCGAATAGTTTATATAATATATAATATTTTTATTTAGAGTGGTGTGATGAACAGGACAGTGCGTAATACTTTTACAGTATGTAAAAAATCCGCCATACTCGTAAACTTAGTAGTTGTAAAATCTTAACGGAAATAAAAACACGTTTAAAAGTAAGTGTACATAAGTAGTATGTGCGTAGGTTGCCTTTTATATTACGGGATTCGGCAATCCTATTGTTGTAATCCAGCAAATCACGATTTTATCGTAAAGTTTGGCATTTTTAATGTTATATGTTGTTTACAGGAACTCAAAATACTCATCTGGGTAAAAAAATGGAATTAAATTTCGAATATTTTCGCGATTAAGTTTTTGGAGATTACGCTTCATCAAGGACCAGTATTTATCGGTGGAGGTCGTCGATCACTCCAAGACGAATTTCGTGAAGGTCGTCCATGATCGTCATGTGATATATCGTCAGATTCAGACAACTATAGACATTAGTGGGACTAGCGAAGGCGGAAAAGAACTGCGGGAGAGCATGATGTGAAAAAGCGAGAGATGTTGCAGAGAAAAAACCCAGAACATGTGGTCGTCAGAATCATCGAAACAATCACCCATATCGAAGCTGTGAAGACCTTGGTATACATTTCACTAATTGGCACGGTCATGCAAGATTTAAAAAGGCGGTTTTCCGATACAGTTCTTAAAAGTTGAGAGAGCTGTTACCAAATTTTACCTAAACTTAGAAGAAAACAAGTAAGGAAGGGCTAAGTTCGGGTGTCACCGAACATTTTATACTCTCGCATGATAAAGTGATAATCGAGATTTCATTATCCGTCATTTACATATTTTTTATTTTCCTGTAAAATTAATTAGATTAGTAGTTCCTGAGATATGGTTTTTGGTCCATAAGTGGGCGACGCCACGCCCATTTTCAATTTAAAAAAAAAAGCCTGGGTGCAGCTTCCTTCTGCCATTTCTTCCGTAAAATTTAGTGTTTCTGACGTTTTTTGTTAGTTGGTTAACGCACTTTTAGTGATTCTCAACATAACCTTTGTATGGGAGGTGGGCGTGGTTATTATCCGATTTCTTCCATTTTTGAACTGTATATGGAAATGCCTGAAGGAAAGGATTTTGTAGAGTTTGGTTGACATAGCTATAGTAGTTTCCGAGATATGTACAAAAACCTTAGTAGGGGCCCACCCGGTTTTCCAAAAAAATTATGTCCAAATATGCCTCTCCCTAATGCGATCCTTTGTGCCAAATTTCACTTTAATATCTTTATTTATGGCTTAGTTATGACACTTTATAGGTGTTCGGTTTTTGCCAGTTTGTGGGCGTGGCTGTGGGCCGATTTTGCCCATCTTCGAACTTAACCTTCTTATGGAGCCAAGAAATACGTGTACTAAGTTTCATCATGATATCTCAATTTTTACTCAAGTTACAGCTTGCACGGACGGACGGACGGACGGACGGACAGACGGACAGACAGACATCCGGATTTCAACTCTACTCGTCACCCTGATCACTTTGGTATAGATAACCCTATATCTGACTCTTTAAGTGTTAGGACTTACAAACAACCGTTATGTGAACAAAACTATAATACTCTCCTTAGCAACTTTGTTGCGAGAGTATAAAGATATAACTATACTCATTGACTTATTGAACGCCTAGTTAAACGTTTTGGGAAAAACTTGTCAGGAAACAAAGAACTGCAAAAATCGGAATGGAAGATGCAAATAACTACGAGAACGTGCTTTCTGCTTTAGAAACTCTCAGCTATATTCGATGATTCATACTCTTCTTAACGTACTTTGCACTTTGCCAGCCACAAACGCTAGCGTTGAATGATCCTCCTCTTCTTTCTCTCACATCTACTTAAACAACTGTATTTTTGAGCCCCCGAAACATCGATTTGATGAGTTATCCACCGTCCACTTGCCACCGAATGACTTCTTTTTTATTCCCCATACGTAAAGAATAAACCAAGAGGTCAACGTTTTTCGACTCCTGAAGAGGTTATTAATGCGCTAGGAACGAATGTGCTTCGACAATTGTTTGAAATGCATGCAAAGTGTATAACGCTGATTTTAATTTATAATATTTTAAAAAATATTAAAGCGACTTTCGATAGCTTATATTTATTTTTGTTCTCGAAACTCGAAATCTAAAAGCAACTTTCGTATGAATGATGATTTCCGGCAAAAAGCAGTGACTAAGTTTTACATTCAGGTAAAAAACCCAAACGCGTCATATGAGCATCAGCGTTTCTACGAAATCATTGCAAGCACAGTTGTCAATGTCTGCGATTGTGTATGTGTAAAAAGATTTCAGAGGAAATTGAAATGTATAAATTATTTTTTTGTCCATTTCAAAAGTTTAACATACGGAATGGCGATATATTTGACGGTTCACGTTTGCTTCGAAATGCGAAGTATATTGAGGATTAGCTCGTAATACTTCAAAATATTTTCCTAATAGAGTAAAGAAGCACAAGAGACGGCGATAAGAGTTTGCCAGGAACTGGGACAATTTGTTTTATATTCCCTACGCTGCAACAGCGACTTGGATTAATATGGAGAACTATTTGAGCTCTATACTATATATATATGTATTATTGTTTTACTAACTAAACGAGGTCGTACTTCTAACAAGTTTCTCCTTTTACCATTACATTTACATTTATAGTAATAGGTCTGAGTCGATATGAAACAATTTATTGAACCAATCGTTACAATTCCTTAAAAACTTTCAAAATAGGCTCCTTTTGCGAAGGAGGTCACTGCTTTTTGCCGAATAAATTAATTTTTTTTCTGGCGTTTAAATCTTTTACATATTTATGTTCAGTAGAGTTTGAAAAATGTTTAACATACAAACAACCATTTTTGTTAATAAATAATTTTTTGTATTGTTTCTGTGAAATCATAAAATCGTTAAGTTATATTTTTTATATGATAGAAATAAAGTTTACGGAATTTTTTTTTTTAAATAAATAAAAAAAAACAAAAATCGGCGCACTCCGGGATTAGCAGGGATAGTTGTCAAATTAATTGAAGTTTTTTTTTTTAAGGAAAAAAATGGCGAACTTCCAAAAAAAAATTAAGATTTTACTTAAAAAACCGATTATTTTATATAGTTGATCGTGTTAAATTTTTTTCGTGTATTTTTTCGAAAAGTTCATTCAAAAACAAAAATTTAAAAAAAAGGTCCCCAAAAGTCAATTTCTACAAAAGTTATGGCTATTTGAAAATAAAAAAGGCATTTTTTAGCAAAAAATAGCAAAATTCATAACTTTTTTGAAGTTGGACAAAAAATTTTGAAAAAATTCTCAAAAATGTTTTTCAAAGGGTAGAAAAGGATGGGTAAGTTTGAGCAAAATCGAAAGGGGTCGGGTTCAAGAGTGGTCGATTTGGTATGGAATACCCCATACATATGTATATCAATTTCCGTTCATATTTTCTATTGGCTGTTGCAATATTTTTAACTTTTTACTACGCTAATTGGTTATTCAAAATGTTTTTTGCTAATTTTAGTAAAATATAATTATATTTTTACCCTAATGTAATTACGCGACAAACGTGTGTAGCTGGCGGAAACATTACCAACCCCTCTTAAGATTGTTTATTTAGTGTGGAATGCATGAAAAATCGGTATGGGACACTAGAAACAGTAATTACTGCTTGAAAGGTGTGTGTGCTACATTGCATCAAACTTGTTGTACAATTGTAGCGCTAATTAATTTATTTTTTCGCGTTTCGCCTTTAAATTCTGTTGTACTTACACACTTTTAAATTTTGAGAAAAGGAAAATAAAAAGAATTAGATCTTAAGACTGATTTTCAGGAAAAATATGTTTTGGAATTATATGCCAATTCTATTACTTTATGCAAATTTTAGTATAGGAAGCCCAAAATGTGCAAACTAAGACAAAAATAGTTTTCAAAAATTGAGGAAAATATGTTGAGGCACTTTGCTGCTGCAAGGAATAAAAATAGTAAATGATAAGCTGTACGAGATGTACGACGACATTGACATAGTTCAGCGAATTAAAAGACAGCGGCTACGCTGGCTAGGTCATGTTGCCCGGATGGATGAAAACACTCCAGCTCTGAAAGTATTCGACGCAGTACCCGCCGGGGGAAGCAGAGGAAGAGGAAGGTCTCCACTCCGTTGGAAGGACCAAGTGGAGAAGGACCTGGCTTCGCTTGGGATATCCAATTGGCGCCACGTAGCGAAAAGAAGAAACGACTGGCGCGCTGTTGTTGACTCGTCTATAATCGCGTAAGCGGTGTCAACGCCAATTAAGAAGAAGAATAAAGCATAAATTGCAACTAAACAAAATTATAATAATAGTCTGAAAGCTTTTTTGAATATTGTTTACATGAGCACGCTAAATAATACTTTTAATACATACATATGTATATGAGAAGCTCGACTCTAGTATTCGTATTATTAATTCGGTACACTCATATTCTCCTGAACCTCCTAACGCTCTGATGCAGTAGTGATTTTAGTTCGTAGAACAAATATCAGTTAATTGCATTTACGCGGTTATAACCGAGTTAACGACAAACGCGCCAATCGTTTCTTCTTTTAGCAATTTGGCGCTAATTCGAGACACCAAGTGCAACCTTCTCCACTTGATCTCTGCAGCGGAGTGGAGGTCTTCCTTTT
The DNA here is from genome assembly GCA_037783105.1 of Bactrocera zonata. NCBI lineage: Eukaryota > Metazoa > Arthropoda > Insecta > Diptera > Tephritidae > Bactrocera > Bactrocera zonata. The sequence goes on along the minus strand of JBAWJQ010002576.1, from coordinate 783,397 downwards.
CCTCTGCTTCCACCGGCAGGTACTGCTTCGAATACTTTGAGAGGTGGAGCGTTTTCATCCATACGGACAACATGTCTTAGCAAGCGCAGCCGCTGTCTCTTGATTCGCTGCACAATGTCAATGTCGCCATATAACTCGTACAGCTGATCGTTCCATCGAATGCGATATTCGCCGTTACCAATGCTCAAAGTACCATATATCTAGCAAATAACTGTTAACCAATATCATAATAATATTAATACTGATCATTATATATATAGTATATATATATGTGTGTACTATTTGTATATTGGGATATATAGACTATATCCTATCTATAGGGAAAATTGTCAAATGTTTTAACGCATACATAGAAACAAGATTGAACGGTAGATCGGTTCGCTTGATTCAAGCTAAAATCTAAAATGGTTCTTCCAACTCAAATAAATAAGTTTTCCACACAAGGACTTGAGTTGGATCGGTCAATTTGTATGGCAGCTATAGGTTGTATCGCCGGTATCGACCAATAAGCAGCTTATTGATGAGAATATGGCTTGATGTGTAAAATTTCACATCATTATCTCAAAAACTTAGGGACTAGTTCGACAGTCAGACGTGGCTACATCTACTCGTCTCGCTAATCGTTTATATTTACTTTATAGTGTCTCTGACATTTCCTTTTGGATGTTATAAACCTTATAGCAAACTTAATATACTTTATCCACATCAAACAAGAGCCTAAACAGCTACTTGGAGATTTTTATATTTTATAACTCTAACGACAAACATAGAGGAAACCATCGCTACCAAAGTTTACTAAAATCTAGCTGATTTGGCAACAATAACACCTTATAAGATATTGGAAGTCAAAGAAAAAAGAAAACCACAAAACAGAATTGTCTACGTTAATGCCAACTTTAGCGCGATTGCTTAATACAAGTTTTGTATAAAAAAAAAACGATTTGCACATTCATATATGACATGACAATGACCAAACGGGGGTTCAAATGAACTCCAATCATAAAAAGCAATTGTGTACAAATGGATGGGCGAACAGGAGGCACAAAGAATGAGGTAAGTCACTTCTATTGAACAACACCTAACGCCAATCAAGCAGACCAAATGTTAAGGTGAAGATTTACGAGAAAATACAAGAAAAATACTGCACTGTGCGATGGCTCGACGGGCGGTGGTAGACTTCGAGTTCTATAAATTTCGCTCATATCACACACACACTCATAAGAGAAGTGCAAACATTTGCTGCAGTATAAGTAGGTTTGCAGTACCCTGATAAATCGTTGCTGGATCATCCGAAATAAAAAAATCAAGGTTCATTCTATAGATTTTAGTTTTCCCTAGGAAACGCCGAAATGAAAATGTATTGTTAAAAATTTCAAAAGAATAGATATAGTAGTTTTGATTTTTGTCTAATTGTTAAAAAAGCGACAATGCGTCGCTAATATTATTTATGAAAAAGTTGTCAAAAAAGTCTTGCGGTATTTTCGCTAGTTGGCGCTGAAAGCGCGTAGTTCTAGTTTTATTCGTCGCATCGGGTCATGCTATACCTTTTTGGAAAGCTCATTTCACGCGCTAACACGTGTTTGATTGATTGTCGTTTCTTTTAAGTCGTTCGTGAGTTATAGCGTCGCAAACATGGAGCAAAATAAAGAGAAAATACGGCATATTTTACCGTACTACTACGATAAAGGCAAAAATGCATCTCAAGCCGCCAATAAAATTTGTGCAGTTTATGGACTCGATACAGTTTCCATTTCCACCGCACAACGATGGTTTTAACGTTTTTGTTCTGGTGTAGAGGTGGTCGAAGATGCGTCACGCTCCGGAAGACCTGTCGTCGAAAATTGCGATAAAATCGCTGAATCGGTCGAAAGAGACCGACATAGTAGTCATCAAACCGTTATAAATCATTTGAAGAAGCTTGGAGTCACTAAGAAGCTCTAAGTATGGGTGCCACACGAATTGATTCAATAAAAATACCGCAAGACTTTTTTGACAATAATATAACGGTCTGGTTAAAAACTACTAAAAGCGCGATAAATAAATAACTGAATATTCCAGAAACATTAAATCCTGCTTCCAAAATGGTACGAGAGGGTCGGGGTAAAAATTGGGCAACTAGCGTGACACCAATTGACCGATTTCAACCAAATTTGGTACATAATATTTTTTCTCATTGCTATGTTTCAGTGCGAAAATGGACCAAATCGGGCCTCTTTTCCATATAACACAATTACGAATTCCATTTGATTCCTTCACTTTCCAGGATAAAAATGAAGCACCAATTATAGCGGTGATTAAACATTGCACGAATAGTGCTTGCCACCTAATAGCTAAAAATTGCCCAAAACTAAGATAATAACCTAACCTACAATTGACTTTTAACCGAAGATAACGGTCAATATGCGAGATACTATACATAAATGAATTTAAGAGCATCCCCATCTACGATATAAAGTTTTTCGAACTTCCAGTTGACTTTATACTACATACAAGTATATCAGCCAAAATGCGAATTATTTCAATGAAAATGAGTGAATGTATGTATTTTACTCATAACAATATATCTTTGTAAATAAAATGTATAAAATTGGGCCGAAAACTTGACTTAGCCTTCATAAAACTAATATCAGGATTTTTGAACATCCGGCTGTCTTTATATTATATGTATATATGTAGTTGTTTGGATTCCGATGCTTTGGAGTATAAAATGTTCGGTTGTACTCTAACTTAACCCCTCCTAAACTGTTTACCATATCAATGTTATTTCTTTAAATATAGCGACTCTCCTTTGTCTCAACGATGTGTAGGTATATCTATCGAATTTATATGTTCCATTTTTGTTTCTCAGGTAAAATTATTTAGTTTTTGGGTATGGTGATATCTAATAATTTTGTAACAGTATTGCTATCGTTACCGTTATTGATTATCCAAGCCAAAAACGCGGTGAGTGGAATGAAAAATGTGGAATGCTATTAAAAACCATTACGTATCGACTTACAAATTTGTTTCAAGCTTTTCTCATTTAGATTATTCTATGTATTCTGCATGTAGACCCACACGAATTAGGAAATATCCAATCCCAATAAATATGCATATAATAAATTTATAATATGTATATATATAATATATACGTATATGTCTTATTTTCCAAGCAGCAATCCACACGTACTCAATGAGTCACAATTGCATCCTGAATATTACTGTCTGTTGCGGTTTAAGAGCCGGCGTCGTCACTGGGACGTACTTTTTGAGTGATGATCCAGACCGGCACGTTACTGTCAACTGACAACTTTATTGAAAATCAAGTTTGGCAATTGCAGCAGTATCGGCAGAAAACCGTCGAAAATTGGGTTCAGTGTCTGGACTTCTGCAAGCGTGCCCCATCTGCCCATGGAAAAGAGGTCGAGTTCCATACATAATGGCATCGAATGTACTTTCTTATTGAAAACCCCTTACCTTCTAATTCTACCTAATAGAAATTTTTCTGAAATCTTCGCCGTATAAGCCTTTAAGTTAAAATATACGTATAAACACCTTTCCGACCTTCGCTAATTATAACAACATATGTACATATAACCTAAATAATAATAAAATACCTCTGAGAAAAACTGAGGCAACTGTTTTAGTACAACAGATGATAACAAGTAACTACTGGCAACATGCTGGAACTAATTTTTGAATACACTAGCATAAAAGGGAAAATAATTTCTACATCCGTTTCAATCGGTGGCGCTGGAGGGCGATTTTGGGTGATGGATAACAGAAATAAAGGCAGCCCAGTGAGAAAACATAATTTTTTTGGCGTTAGTTGTTTTATAGCCGAAAAGTTATGGTATGCAAAAATTTATGAGTTTATGCAAATTACATTTGTGTGTTTATGTTGTCCATAAATTTGTATGAAATAGTGACAACAGTTCATGTATACATATAAATTTAATCATAAAAACTAACGGGTTAAAACAAAAAGTTAAACCCAAATTGTACACTTTCTGCTTTGCCACCCATTGGTCCTTGCTTTTTTAATTCAGCTTCTGATGCCAACATGGGCGTTGTTTTTCTTTGCATTCGCGTTGTGGTCAATGCTATTATTATTGCAATTTTCCAGTTCTATTTATTTGGCTTTCTTAGTTGTTTTATTATAAAATATATCAAAAAAAGTTGTTTGTTTTTGTTTTAAAATTGTAAGCATATAAATTATATTTTTGGAGACCTTCACGAACTAGCAAACAACGATTTTTTGGACTCTAACCACAAGCGAAATTAACGAAATAAAATTATAAACTACAAATTTCAGAACTAAATACAGTTCCATTTAGGTGTGAGATACGATGATGTAAAAGATGAATTTGGTGTAGCATCTATTTTTCCATTGAAAGTCGGAAGCGTTTAGAAACATACATATGTATATGCATGTGTGTTTATAAATGTAGTTATATTCAAAAGTATGTGTATCATCTGATAAATTTGAAAATCATCGTGTTGAATCAAAGAGAAAGCAGGTGATCTCAACATCTCTTGTGGATTGACTCAACCCATTTAGGTTAATGTTTCGTCCATCTAAAGGCACTGAGAGCTATGTCAGCCAAGGTTTGTAACAAGTTTATAAAAAATTTGATTAAGCACTGGCGGGCTTGTTTTGCTCAGGATTATACTATATATTGTAGTATGTTACAAATCTTTTTTGTTTTAAAATGTATTTTATATATTTTATATAAAGGAACATGCATGACTGTCATCTCATATCATAATTAGGGGAATAAAAATTAAAATTCACAGCTGCAGAGAAAATATATGTATACTTACGAATCTTTTACGTCTTTATGCTTCCCGATTTAAAATTCTCGAAATGATTTTATTTTGATTACCGTCAACGGAAAGAAAATTAAACAGTTGAACTCAGTTCACAGCTTAGATTAAATTTTTGAAGCACAATTTTTTTAGCATTTGCCACGCAAAAGAAAACATAAATTAATTTTTATTACCCAGTTTGCACGTTTTTGCAATTTGAACACGAAAATCAATGAAAGAAACTTATTTTTGCTTTCCTTTTTCACACATACTATATTTAAGTTGTATACTGACTTTTTATAAGGAAATGCTTAACTGTGTTAATTTAATTGAGTGAAGAATTATATATTGGACTTACAATATTTAATATTTTTCATATACCTTTTAATCACCGGTAAAGGTTATTAGCCTGCAGATTTCGCAAATTTTATTGATTAGCTTTGAAATCGTCGATTGCTCAGTATGTTTTAATTTATGCTACCATCGTACATTTTTAAGCAATAATGCATTATTTTCTTTTGTTAATTAAGTAAAACTTATTATTTTTGGTTGGCAGAGGTTCTCCTAAATTCGCAATATTAACTTTTACTGCTATATTTCTGGTTTACATATGTACTGTTTTAGTACCAAAACTCTCAAATTAGAACAGAGTAAAACATATTTTATTTATTTATTTATATATTTTGGTAAACATATTTAAAATTATATTCATTTGTTTTATACTAAACATAAATTAATTTTTTGACTTCGCTTTTGTTACGGCAAGCCGAAAAACGGATAAACTTAAGCGCTTGAAATCTCGCATTAAACTAACTTTGAAATGCCAACAAACTAAGGTAAGCGAACAGACGAGCATGTTCGCCAGCAACTAAAGTCAACGTCACATACATATGTACATATAAATATACTAGTGTACAATCACATCAACATACAAATGGAAAAGTAGTGTGTATAACAAGTAAATGGCCCCAGTGAAGCGGTGACTGATGAGCGCCAACGCTCCGTGCACCTGTATCTTGCGAGCGAGCGCGAATACAAATCTGAGCTCAGCAAGAGCGTTGAGCTCTGAGCTCAAGCAAACCTGAGTTAATATGGGTTACTATCTGGTATATACAAAGGTACACATGTATAATGAGTGGAGAGGTTACACCGCAGTGAAGTGGTTTACAATAACTAACACAATAATAAAAGGGGAAGTTAAGCCTCGCGCGCTTGACAAGTTCAAGTCTCAATGTCTCAGCGTGCGCAATTCTGTTGCGAATGTACGGCACTTGGAAAATAAAACTTAACACTAAACCTACCGGTACTGGTCAAATTGACCGTTTTCAAACTTTTGTAAAACTTACACATTCTTAAACGTTATGACACCGTTATCAAACTGTATGACAATTCTTAGAATATGCATATAATTTTTTCTTCATACTTTAGTTTTAGTTATTTGCTTTATTTTCCAAGAAAAATGTGTCATGTGGCCTACCTACCGCGGCCGGTCAATATGACCAGTGGGCAAAAATATTATACAGTTACTTCACAGTAAAATGTTTTATAATTATCTCAGCGCGGGTTTCAATGGAAAGGACTTGACAATAAGTAGTATTGATTACTGTGTCAAGTAGTGCACTTCTAAAGAGTTTCTTTTGTAATTTTTTTTACTTTTTTACAACTGTTTATTTGAATGAGGTAAGGTAAAGCATCAATACTTGGATATACATTTTTTATTCCTTACATAGTGTAATAATTTGTTGTAGATAACAACCCTAAAAATGTCAAAGCATTGGAAGATTACAAATTACCTAAGAAATATAACGGAAATTGAAGAAAAGGATTCAGAATATGATGAACAAGAAACTTCTCGAAATGGAAACAAAAACATGGAAACAGAGATATTTACAACCAGTGAATTGGAATCAGAAAGAGATAGTGAAGAAGAGAATATTATAAATAAGCGTCCAGGACAGAAAAGAAAGAGAGTTTTATTGACATCAGAAAGTGAGACAGATTTAGAGGATCAACACATCGAAACACCTGCTGATGGAACAGTTTGGGAAGAAATAAACGGAAGTTCCAACCCGGGCAGGTTACCAATGCATAATATTTTCAGGGATACATCAGGACCAACGAGATATGCCAAACGACATATAATGAAAGGACAAATGCAGACGGCATTTGCTCATTGATCAGAGTATAATGTATCATATTATAAAATGTACAGAAGAAGAAGCATTTAGGGTGTTAGGAACTAAGTGGGAGCTATATGCAACAAAAATGGATGCATTCATTGCTTTGCTGTTTGCTCGTGGCGCATATGAGTCAAAAAATTTGTATATCTCATATTTGTGGAATAAAAATTGAGGACCCGCTTTTTTTCAAAAACAATGAGCCGAAACGACTTTACTGAAATTATGAAGTATATACGATTTGAAAAGAAAAAAAGATAAAATGGCTAGATTTTCAAGCAAATTGTATAAATCAAATTACATTACTTTGACAGTGTATAAAAGTAAGCCGAAAAAAGTGCTTGTCCTAAGTTCTAAACATAACTCAATAGAAATAGAAAAAAGCAACAAACGTATAACAGAAACTATTAGATTTTATAATCGTACAAAATTTGGTATAGATGTGGCAGACCAGATGGCAAAAGAATACATCACGAAGTCGAAAAGTCGTAGGTGGCCACTTCAGGTATTTTTCAATATATTAGACCGAGCTGGAATAAATGCTTGGATTTTGTACAAAAAAACAACGGGTGAAAATATTTCGAGGCAAGAATTTTTGTTCCAGTTAGCTTCAGAACTCGGAAATACATATAAAGAATCTCAAGAAAAAAAAACGTTTATCAACACCCTCTTCAAGCTCTGATTTGCCTGAGCTTGCCAAATCAAATTTTGTAAAGGTTATAAAACAACAAAAACTTATTCGAAGTGCGAAAAATATGTTTGTGGAAAATGCGCATTCCAGACTAAAATAATTTGTAAACAATGTGAGGAAGCCGAATAGAGTACATTAAATATATATGCATAACATTCTGTATAAAAATTTAGTCTTATTTTTTCTTTTATAATAAATTTTAGAAATTATATAAATTTATTTTACGAATTTTCATGAAAACTTTTTATTTTATATATATTCAGCAATAAATCAACAATTATCTGCATTGAATAATAAAATCCATAACTTTTATAATCACCTGTCAATTTGACCGCGCGCGGTAGGAATCGATATACAATAGTTGTCGGTAGGTTTAGTGTTAAACAGCCAATGCAACCAGCAACAAATACATCAAAAAGAGCTTATACAAAGCTGCTAAAAATGAGCGAACACTGGCGGATCAAAAGCGATTGCTACTACGCCCGCTTAAACAAGCTGCTGCTGCTCTGGCCGGTTTTATCACGCAGTGCTGGTTGTTAGCATTTGCAATAATTGCGACTCGCAACCTCAACATCAAACAGAGCTTCGACATTTGCTGTCCGTTTGCTTTGCCACTACTGTTGTCGAAGACTGTGAGCATTTGCTATATATGTATGTATGTATGATATGCACATAAGTACTATATTATACCATATTTTGTAGATAGGCAATTCCATGGTACCCTTACCATCGTCGCTTGGTTACAAAAAATCAACAAACGTTTTTTCACTTTCAATATTTACTGTTTTCTGAAATGCGCTGGCTTATGCCTTTACTTGCATTAGTTTCACTATCTTTATTTTCTTCTTTCTCTACAATTACGTACCAAACATACAAATCCAACAACGTACCAGCCATATACGAAGCTCACCGCGCGAGGCAAATGAAACGACAGCGACTGCAATGTACTCATAATTTGCAACAAATACTTGCTGGTATAACCCATTAGTGCTAAAGCTTATACAAGTCACATTTAAAAAGTTATAAGTACTTGTTTGTTTAGATAAACTACGATTACGATTTAGATTTTGGTTATCCAAAATGATTTGTCTGAATCTACTACTATGAGCATTAATATTTGTGAAGAAGCACTTTGTAGACGCTGCCCTAAAACCAATCGTGAACTTTTGAAAAAAAGTAAACAAAGTTTTCCTGTATTTAAAGATATCAATAATAGTCAACCCATGAATATTTGGAGCGTAATGCTCACTTTAAGTTTGACTAAATTAATTTAATTAATTAAAGAAATATACTTATGCGGGTTTAAGTCTAAAAACTAAAGGAAAAACAATTAAGGAAGTTCTCAGTGCGGGTATAACCGAACATTTTATGCTCTCTTATACCTGACAGGTTGGCCCATGTTTTCGATAAAAAGTCTATATGAACTGTGATCCACAAATTCGGTATATGGGAGCTTGAATGCTTTTGGACTGAATTGAACAATTTTTGGACAAAAGGTGGCACACCTCAAAGGCATTACTCTTATCAAGTTCTATCCTGTTACATTAATTGATTCTTGATTTGTGTATCGAAAAGTGGAAGAACAAGATGGGAACTTAAATTGTGTTATATGGGAAGTAAGCGTGGTTGAAGACCGATTTCGGATAATATTACCTAACGAATTTGGTTGAAATTGGGGGAGATATCTAAATATCGCGTTATCAGACTTAAAAGTGGATAAAATCGTCTGTGGACCTCAGTGTCGGTAAAAGTGCTTAAAGGGCTATACAAGTGTGACACTTTGAAAAAAAAAAGGAGGGACATGACTAAATCAATTGAGCTCGTCACGCTGGTCATTTATTGTATACTTTATAGTGTTTCCGATGTGGTAAACTTAATATACCCAATTCAGAGTATAAAAGTCATCCTTAACAGAATATACTAAATTTAAACTTTACAAACACAAGAATTGAGTGATTCCTTCTTCTTAGTTGGCGTAGACACCGCTTACACCAGGTCCTTCTCCACTTGATCCTTCCAACGGAGTGGGGGTCTTCCTCTTCCTCTGCTCCCCCCGGCGGGTACTGCGTCGAATACTTTCAGAGCTGGAGTGTTTTCGTCCATTCGAACAACATGATCCTAGCCAGCAGTGGAGGATGGAGTCATGTGCAGAAGTTCACGTAAGTTAGGAAAGTTCTCTGATCGCCATTCACTTGGGAGTGGCCAGAAACGATTCTTTTACATATGACTCAAGCAGCACACGACTTCCAGTCTTTGACCAAGTATCCTCTGGGTAGCCTAAGAACATCCGTTTGAAGGCGAGCTAAAGTGAGAAGGCGAAACATCACGTAAAAAGTCATACCAATGAAAAGGAACAACAAGCCTCGGATGAGTGACCCCCGTTTTGATGACGATTGAGTGATTTACTTTATCAAAAACGTTGTTAAAGACAGTATTTATAATATCAATTTATTCTCTCTAAAACCACCTGTCACATAATTCACAGACGAAAGTATAGTATATGAAATAAAGGGAAAAGTGAACAGGTTATATTTATTTTCTAATAGCATTGATTCTGACCTGGAAATACTCTTAGAGGTTTCATATAATCTCATAAAGTTATAAGTTATAACGATCCGAAAACATAGCGTTCAGAGTTGTACTTGCGTAAACTTATTTTAGTATGCAAACCAACAACAAATTTTTTAAACTAGTATAAAAATTTATGATTTTACGATGCTTTATGACGCGTTGTGAGTACCCTATATAAGTACATATATCTATGTTTTTTATTTGACATCTCTCATTTATCATTCAGTACTATATTTGTTATTATCTTTTTGTTTTTTTTTTTTCATTTTAATGTTACGATTCTCAAATTCCGTTAAACATCTGTAAATATCGAAAGGCATGTGGGGACGGTTATCTTCTCCCTTCTGATTGTGCTAGAGTTCACACTTGGTAAAGAAATAAAGCTATTGAAACACTACCCTGGGAATTAATTATTTAATAGGTTGATTAAGCTTCAAAAAATGTAGATATTACCGATATTTTTGCAATTCCTAGAGTTTTCACTTATTGGCTAACAGGAATTGCAAATTAAACGTTCTGAAATTAGAACAGAAAAGTCGAATTTCTGAGCATATTTTGTTTGAAAGCCTAAATGGAAAAATTGTGCGAATACTTACCAATTCCCAATATAACTAATATCAGAATTTGCATCTTCAGAATTAGATATAGCGATTCACGTTTAATGTCTTCAATTGACTCAAAAAGGCTTAAAGATTTCCCCGGTATAGCCGTTTGAGTTTGCTGAATAACCAGAAATCACACGGAGCAAAACTTTACCGTGGTTTCTTCGGTTCAGCTCACCTTCGCCACGTTATTCGGCTATTGATAGTCTGTTTCCGGGTCTCATGACATTGTGGTAATCGGAAAGCATTGTTTCACAGATGTCTACGCGTCGCTGTTTTTCGTATAAAATAAGTGATTTCGGAATCAACCGTGCTTTCATCTTTCTTAGGCTCAAATTATCTTTCAAAATGGTTTTCATTGATCCTTTCGATATCTGAACAACGCCGATAAGATCTCTGACTGTTAATCGTCGATTCTTAAGCACCAATTCCTTCATATTATTGACGTGTTGGTTATACCTCTATAATGATTTTCGTTTTTCTATACCCTAATTTATAAATATTTATGTAGGAGAAATTGGTTAAAATATGTACATATATAAATGTTCGGTTACTCCCGAACTTAGTACTTCCTTATTTGTTATAAATGGAATTAAATAAAAATTTAATTCTAGATTTTTGAAGAAAATTTCAGGAATTTTTTTTTTTTGCTTATGAATAATAAATAAGCTTATGAAATATAAATAATTCCTAAAATGGCTAATGTTTTAGAAATCAAGGAAGATCAATGTGGACGTCTTTATTAGTGCGGCAGGAACTAACTCGATAGCTCTCACACTAAAACTTTAATAGAAATTTAAGTCAAACTAGAGAATGCATAGAAAAGTGTGCTGTGTTAAACTCCACAATAGGGGTATTCTCTTGCTCTTGCAAACCGGCACAACAACAAACACACGCAGAAAAATATTTGCAAGGGCTGTAAAATATGTCAGACCAAAACCCATGTTTATTTTCGTGCATTGACACGCAAAAATATAATTGCAACCCTGTTCTAGCTGTCATTTTACATAAAGACTTATTTTGACCTTAAATTGTTAAGGAAGGTAAATTTTAAACAGATTTTATAATTTCTATTTAAATTATATAGATTTGTTACACTTTTTTTTGTTAAAGCTTAGTACGCAGTTCTCAAGAAACGTAAAAACTTCATATAAAAAAACGCTTAAGAAACGGTCCAGAAACGTTCCTGCGATAAAGTTACTTGTGCTAGTACGCAGCTCTTAAGAAAGCTAGTACTAATTTTTAATACTTTTTTTCAATAAAATGTGAATATGGCAAACCTGGTTTTGCAAAGAAACATCAAATCAACAATTGTTTCTTGCAGGAAATTCGAAGTAATCGTCAAATTCATCCTAAATTAGTTGAAATCATTATTATAAAGTATGTTCCATTTTGAAATGTTGTATAAAACCAACCAATCGTCAACAACATTCCTTAAATCTCAATGAAAATATTTGTGTTACCATACACATACATACATACATACATACGCACAAAGTTTGTTTACTTTGTTTATTCTCTCTTGCTCTTCTAATGTGGATTATTCACAATGCGTAACCAGCTGTCAATATTACTTCAGAAATAATGTATTTTTGTTCTTGAGCAATTACTTGAGAGCTGCGTACCAACCTTAAGATTGAATGCAGAAGGTGCGCCAATTCACAATAGCCATGCACAAATAGTCATTTACAATAAATTGGCCGAATCAGCCGTTCATATATCACTAGATTCTGCTATGGGTGCTCTCGTGCCCTTGTATATTTCGGTATAGGATTTTTGCAATCTGCAATCTGGCAAGAGCAAGAGAATCCCCCTAATGTATTTTTCTTGAGTTGTATTTTATCTGCAGTTACGTACATGGGGTGTAGTGCAAGTTATAGCATGTTCCAAAATCTGATATATAGTATAAACAACAGATTACAGTTTATCTTAAGTAGCAATATTACATACTATATATAAACAGTAGATTACAGTCAAAAAGCGATCTATGTTCGCAAAAATAAAATATATAATATTTGTGTATTAGAGTGACAATCGTTTGGTGCTCAGGGATATTAGACGTCCATACAATTTTATTCGCTACAATATGTTTTTATTCCTATTTATTTTCCTTTCAATTTCATTACTTACATACTTGGATTTATTATTTGTGAATATCACATTATATTTTGATTCATTTGAAATTCATTTGAGCACCTCCGTTTCAACAGACATTACCAATTGTTAGTTGGCGACTGACAGTAGACCTTTTTGTAAGTATTGTAAGTAAGTATATATACATAGGTCTGTACAAATGTAACAATTTATAGAAAATCACGTACATATGTCATTTGTATCATCGCATGAAACATTAAACCAAAATATCTGTATGATGATGAGATAACATATAAAATAGTATACGTAAATATATATTTTTGGTGTGAATTTCAAGTGCGAATGTCAATGTTTCCATGCGCCACGAACGGATGGATATACATACTTGTACTGGGGCTATGACGAGTTTGTTATTTTAAATTGTGGGTTTCTGCTGCTGACAGAAATGAGGCGTTTAAAGTGAAATTTTATAACACAAGAAGTTATTATTTAATGGTGTCATACATTTGAAAAATAACATGTTTTAAAAATTTAAATTTAATTTAGATGATTGTATATATGTATATTTTCTTACTATTTTACATTAATATTTTATTCCTTATGCACATTAATTAATTCTGAACGTACATTCAACGAAGTAACAAAAGTGCATGTGTTGCTTAATAAGCCATTTTGCTGCTTTCGACAGTTCATTACTCCATTGTTCCGGTTTCGGGTGATGAACCCTAGAATTCTGCTGCCATTGCTTTAGCCCTTTGCTATTGTTGTTACATTCGCACACTCTGTCAAGTTGTCGACTTTTAAAAAATTGCTATTTGGTATTTCTTCTTTGAACTTGATACTGTTGTTTTCATGATTGAAATTCTGCTTATAATGAAAAAATATGAATTACACAAAGCGAGCAACAGAAACATCATTTTTCTTTTCAAATTGACAGCATGAAGTTTAGTAGGCAAGACGAAATATCTCCTGTCATCACAATAACAGTCGTCTCACTCCCCTAGGCATACACGTAGATAATTTCGTCTACCTTGGAACCAGTATTAACAGCAATTTCAGCTTAGAAATCTAACGCAGAATAGCTTTTGCCAACAGGTGCTACTTCGGACTAAGTAGGCAATTGAGAAGTAAAGTAATCTCTGGACAAACAGAAACAAAGCTTTATAAGTCACTCATTATTCCCGTCCTGCTATATGCTGCAGAGGGATGACGAGAAAAGTTCTGCGAAAAAATTATGTTCCTTTGCGCTTTGGCCACGGCGAATATCGCATTCGATGAAACGATGAGCTGTATGAGACATGTATGATTATTAATTTGCATTAAAAGGGTTGGTTTTTGGCAGGGCAAACAGTCAGATAAAAGAAATAATTTTCTTTATACATATATTTTAGGTGTGATATGCAATTGTAAGGGAAACAGCATATAGTCGCTATAGTATTAGGAGGTAACCCCGCAACAAATAAATGTTTAAAAGTTCGATATATGTCCCGTAATACAAAAACGGATAAAAGTAACGCGAATGGAGAAGTAATAAAATAATAATAATCAGAAATATATTTCTAAAAAATTTTAATATACGTACGTATACTATACGAAAAATATATAGTAGTATGTACTAATATAATGACAGTTTATCTATATTTCCGAAACCATTTGCTCAAAAATCACAATTTCTCAGGACAAATTACTTAAGGGGCTATACAAGTGTGATATTTAAAAATTTTTTTTTTATATTTAAATATCCTGTGAAATCTTGAATAGTTTTTGAATGGCGTTCTAAAGAGCGACCGCCCGGAGCCAAACATACTTATGTATATTAGACTGTGCCAAATAAATAAAATATTTTTTTTTTCGGTCCCATATCAAAATTTTGTTGAGAGTCACGAAAAAAAATTGTGTCAAAATTTGAGCCCTTTATCTTCATTTTTCAGTTAGCGCTCGCAAAGATAAGAACTTTCGTCAAAAAATGTTTTTTTTTCTTTCAATTTTTGGTTATAGATAATTTAAAATACCAAATATAAAAAAACCCTTGGTATGGTTTTGTAGGAAATTAAATTCTCTACAAGAATGACCCTTTCTCGAATTTATAGAATCAACACCGTTTTTTTTATTGCTCATTCAATTACAATTTGTTCTATGATTTTTATTTTCAATTATTGATAAACACTTATTAAACTTCTTTCCAATGAAAAAAACAAGCTAAATCAATTTTTCTAGGAATGTTTATGATCTGAACAAGTAGTTCTTATACTCTAATAAATGTGAATACTCTTAAGCTGTTAATATTTTTATACAACAGGGTATATTAAGTTTGTCACGATGTTTGTAACACCCAGAAGGAAGCGTCGGAGACCCTATAAAGTATACATATAAATGATCAGTATGTTGAGCTGAGTCGATTTAGCCATGTCCGTCTGTCTGTCCGTTTGTCCGTCTGTCAGTATATATACGAACTAGTCCCTCAGTTTTTAAGATATCCTTTTGAAATTTTGCAAACGTCATTTTCTCTTCAAGTAGCTGCTTATTTGTCGGAACGGCCGATATCGGACCACTATAACATACAGCTGCCATACAAACTGAGCGTTCGGAATCAAGTTCTTGTATGGACAACTTTCACATTTGACAAGATATATTCACGAAATTTGGTATATATTATTTTCTAAGGCAACAATGTAATCTCCGAAGAAATTGTTCAGATCGGTTAACTATAGCATATAGCTGCCATACAAACTGAACGATCGGAATCAAGTTCTTGTATGGACAACTTTCACATTTGACAAGATATATTCACGAAATTTGGTATAGATTATTTTTTAAGGTAACAATGTAATCTCTAAAAAACTTGTTCAGAACGGGTTACTATAGCATATAGCTTCCATACAAACTGGACACATAGTTACTAACAGAAATGCACCTGTGAAGGGTATTTAGCTTCGGTGCAACCGAAGTTAACGTTTTTTCTTGTTTATTTTTGAAATAATAAATTTTATGTTAATTTTATCTTTTTTGCTTTTGTCCTTATTATTGTGTCAAAGCTTAGTAAAATTCATGTTTAGAGTCAGAATTCCACAAATCTTCGATCAATATCAAATGAAGGTGACCTTAAACAGCGAGATGTCATTTTATTTTTATACCACAAATATCATCAACCGATCGATCAAAGTAATCTGATTTTTTTAGGGATTTCAACCTAGAGGAGATTATAAAGAGCTCTTAACTTTGGCTTGTATATTTTTGGGAGAAGTTCTACCTCAAGGTATTTCTTTCAAGACTCCTGGAGCACACCATCATGCTCGATGGCTATCAAAAGCAATTTACTGCTTAAAAATTTATTTATTTAAAAGTCAATTTGAACTTGCTAAACTCGAGCTTCCCAAACTAACAGAAATTTGTATTTTTATTGTCGATGTTTATATCAAAGGCTGGTATAGTGCATCAATCAGTGTCTATGCTCCGTATCAGGATTTTATGTTCTTGAATAGTTTACTAGATTTTAAACCCGTAAACGTGAAATTTTCCGAAGCTTGATGCAGCTTAAATTTCTCAGACATCTCTGGTACTTGTCGGAGGATCTTGTGGCATTATCATCCTTCGATGAAAGAATCCCATCGACCATCAAGACAAAAATGGTTCAAGCAATAACAAATCAATTAAATACGACAGAAAATACGAGGAAGTTATGTTTAAAACAAGACGATTTAAAATCATTTGGCTCAAAAGATATTAGTGATTTTATTACTCAAAAATCGATGATTTTGTTTGAGAATTTCGGTTTATCTACAAGTTTTCTAGATTAACCTGTAGATCAATGGGGATTCGATGACGGGTACCAGGCTTCTTTAGAAACTGTTCGACCAATTAAAGTCGTAAATGATATTGCCGAAAGAGCTGTAGCGTTAATTGATAAATATAATGACAGTCTCACTTGTGATGAAGAACAGAAGCAGTTTTTATTACAAGTTGTTGCTGAACATCGCAAAAAATATCCCAATTGTAATAGACGAAATCTATGTGAGTAATATGTTTACTTGGATTTCATAATTGACTCTAAAGTCATTCGAGTAAAGATCTTATCAGCCTCTTTTATTACAAGATCACAAATATGTTTATCATGATAATTTTATGTCAGAGGACATAAGATCTTTTAGAGAAAAGATGTAAGATCTTAACAATGAATGAAACATGTGAATAAAAATAATAAAATACAATAGCTCATCATTTCTTTACTTAATGTAAGCTTTTTAAGATATTTTGTTTGTAGTAACTATTTATTTCTATTAACATACCATTCATTAAATCGAAGATTTGTGGAATTCTGACTCTAAACATGAATTTTACTAAGCTTTGACACAATAATAAGGACAAAAGCAAAAAAAGATAAAATTAGCATAAAATTCATTATTTCAAAAATAAAAAATATTAACAGCTTAACAGTATTCACCATTTATTAAAGTATAAAAACTACTTGTTTAGATCATAAACATTCCTAGAAAAATTGATTTAGTTTGTTTTTTTCGTTAGAAAGAAGTTTAATAAGTGTTTATCAATAATTGAAAATAAAAATCATAGAACAAATTGTAATTGAATGAGCAATAAAAATAAAAACGGTGTTGATTCTGTAAATTCGAGAAAGGATCATTTTTGTAGAGAATTTAATTTCCTACAAAACCATACCAAGGGTTTTTTTTATATTTGGTATTTTAAATTATCTATAACCAAAAAATGAATGAAAAAAAAACATTTTTTGACGAAAATTCTTATTTTTGCGAGCGCTAACTGAAAAATGAAGATAAAGGGCTCAAATTTTGACACAATTTTTTTTCGTGACTCTCAACGAAATTTTGATATGGGAGCGAAAAAAAATTTTATTTATTTGGCACAGTCTAATGTATATAAGTAAAAGTTTAAACGCGTTTTTCTCGAAACGACATTTTTCAAAATTGCTGGCATAATTACTAAACGAAAAATTGACCAATCGACTTCGAATTAAAATTGAGTATTTTTAAATACATTTGCCATACCATGAACTACGATCTTTTTGATTGGTTTAAAATTGTCAATTTGGCATTAAAAGAACTACCATTTTTTACTTAAAAAACGATTACGCCATTTTGTTAATTTTCGATATTTTTCAAAGATTGTAGTTCATTGTATATATCTTAAAGTTTAATAGACTTTTAAAATTTTTTCTTTTCAGCTACTCATTTGGCCGGAATCATGCCAGCAGTTGGGGCACTTTTTTTGGCCCCTCCGAAGACAGCCCATAACTCCGTTATTTTTCAACATTTTTGTAAAAAAAACCCCTTAAAATATACTTTATTACGTTCAAAGAAGTTCGAAATGTTCAATTGCGTACTTTCTCTTAAAAAAATCACGAAAATCGCCTAACTTTTCATGCGTCACACTGGTATAGCCTCTTAATTACCCCTACACTCACACTTAGAAATAGATGAAATCGGACGATATGCCCTACCATTCCCCATATAACGGTTGTTAAAAACTACTAGAAGCCCGACAAATCAGTAACTTAATACGTCAGAAACATTAAATACAAAATTGGAAATGGGCGTGGTACAGCCCACTTTTAGGTGAAATTACATATCTTAGAACCTGTTTGGCCGACTTCAATCAAATTTGGTATACAACATTATTCTGGGATTCTTATCTTGCAGTGCGACTTCCCAAACCAACTTTAAATTGCATCAAAATATGTTCTGAAAAATGTGCTGATGTTCTGAAATTTTTTAAATATGTTTCGAGATTAACGTAGTCTCAAAGCACTAAAAGATCATCCACTGATGAAATGATTCAGGCCTTCTTTCTGGATGAAACCTAAAAAGAACTCTCAAAAAGATATTGTCCGTATAATGAATTAGGGTCCGAAAAATCAAAATTTAGCAAAACAACGGCGTTTTACGCCTCAAACGATAAACAGAACATAATATTAGAGATAAACTGATAAAGCTAATTGAACTTAGTGACAACACTTTAGAAGCATAAACAAATATATTGTATGGTATTTTAAAAGTATATTAAAGTTATCAAAACATGAAAAAAGTTAAAAATCTATTTTTTCACACTAGTTATGCTTTAAAATGAACGAGATTTCGTTCAGTTCGTACTACATGTTGCATGGTAGAATTTTATAGAAATATCTTCCTTTTCATAGTGCTGATAAATATTCTTGAAAACTTGACCTAATCCCCATATAACAAACACATAACATCCAGGTTACTCCACTCCATATGACTGATGATGGTTCCTTAATTACCTCAAGATTATTTTTATTAGTATGTGGCGTATCAATAGAAGATAGTATTGTCAAAAACACGTAAACTCTATCTATAATGCTTTATAAAAAGTGTTATGGTGATCGGATTTAGTTCAAATATGTGCCGTTTCGTTCGATAATCTGTTTCCATCTAGACGGCAACTTCATAATACCCCCCTCTTAGAAGCCCTTCTCCTTATTTACGAAAAACTTGGACAGCCACTTTTCACAAGCCTCTTTTGAGTTAAACTTTACTCCAACAAGGGCGTCCGCCATAGACAGGACCAGGTGGTAATCACTTGGCGGTATGTCCAGACTATATGGTGGATGCGATAAAACCTCCCATGCGAGCTCCCGTAGATTCTGACGAGTCGTCAATGAAGTGTGTGGTCTGGCGTTGTCCTGGTGGAACACTACACCCTACCTGTTAGCCAATTCTGGACGCTTCTGGTCGATCGCCTGCTTCAAGCGATCCAGTTGTTCGCAGTAGATGGTAGAATTAAGCGTCTGGCCAAATGGGAGCAGCTCATAGTGGACGATTCCCTTCTAATCCCACCAAAAACACAGCACACGTCAATCCCGGCTTGACCACTGTTTGGGACGATTCACAGGCCTTCGACCACCACCGCTTTCGCTGGGTCGGGTTCGTTCCGTTTCTGCAGCATATCGCAGGCGTTGATTCGGTTCAGAAGTTTTTTTTGCGTCAAATCATGCGGCATCCAAACATCAAGCTTTTTTGTATATCCAGCCTTCTGTAGATGGTTTAAAATGGTTTGGTGACTAACTTCCATCTACTGGGCGATGTCACGAGATGCCACATGCCGGTCTAACTCGATGTTTTTCATGATTTAATCGATATTCGTAGTAACAGGTCTTCCGTCAGCTGGCTTATCCATGGTGTCATTTTCACCCGCTCTGAATCGTCGGAACCATTCCTCCGCAGTTCGAAGTAATATAGTACCATACCCCAAATCACCATTAATCTCATGGAGCGTTTCTCTAGCGGATTTGCCTTTAAGGAAGGAAAACTTTAAAACAGCACGAATTTCGGCGTTAGTCCAAACTAATCACGCATTGCGTACATTTTTTTGTTTTGTAGGCTATGTCAAGACCTCTGTAGCGCTTTATACATAGCCGCGAAATTCAAAAGACAAACAGGCGGTAGGAAGATATTTGACAACCTCATATCTATATATATTATTATATATATATACATATATTGACTTGGCAATAGAAATCAAATTCATACAAAGAGACTTCCATAACTCGAAGTTTCTCTAACTAATTGCTTGAATTCCGAATTTAACATTTTTGGCTCTCGATTTATATACTGTAAGGTGAAATAAAAATATTGACTTTAAAATTGGGATATGGGATATACATAAGTATTTCGCTCATTTTCAAATGTAACCAAAAAAAGTCAAAACAATATTCTGAACAAAACTTGGTTGGAGATATAGCATTTTACACGCCAATGGTCAAATTTTTATACTCTTACAACGGTTGTACGTATCACCTAAAGCTATGCAAAGTAGATATAGGGTTATATATAGAAATGGTCCTCTGACGAGAAAAGTTGAAATCCGGTTGAATGTCTGTCTGTCCATCCGTCCGTCCGACCGTGCAAGCTGTAACTTGAGTAAAAATTGAGATAGCTTGATGAAACAGGTTTCTTAGTACAACAAAAATTTCGTGTTCGTAGATGGGCGTAATCGGACCACCGCCACGGCCACAAATCGTCATTAACCGAAAACATATAAAGGGCCATAGCTAAGCACTTAATTAAGATATAAAACTGTTGTTTGGTACAGAATATCGCTGTAGCAAGGGGCACCTGTGGGAACTTTTTTTTTGTAAAAGTGGGCGTGGCCCCGCCCTCTAATAAGTTTATTGTATATATCTTCCATGCCAATTAAGGTACTAATATTATAAGAAGTGCTAACGATGGTGTGAAAATGGATAAAGTCGGATGAAATCCCCGTACACTCCCTATATAACGGTAGTGCTCAAAACTAATAAAAGCGCGATAATCAATAACTAAATGCGTGGCACCGCCCACTTTTTATTGAAATCCCCTATCTTGGGACCCGGCTGACCGATTTTGACAAAATTTGGTACGTGGCATTCTTCCACAATTTTAAATTCCACTTGATTCGTTCAGTTTCCAGTACACAAATCAAGCAACGAATGCCCTCATTCAAATCCAACCAAAACTGTTCACACCGCTAGGTATCGAATATTTAGACCCCGGTACCTAAAGTTGACTCTTGATCGATAATATCTGTCACTGTCTTAGATATATAATTGAAATTAAGGGATGTTACTTCTCTGACCCGTAGTCCCCATATATCTAACATAAAGATAATCTAACTTCTGGTGACTTTCTTTGAGCTAGCGTGTTTTACTCATAACAGTGTATCTTTGTAATAAATATGTAAATTTGAGCGAAAACTTGATTATTTATTTATTTATTTATTTAGTTAAGTCTATGAACTTTAATTCTTACAGACTATAGGAGAATGACATTAAGTTACAGTTAAATAGGTAGATAACTTAAACTAAAAAACAGAATTGAGGGTATTAATGAAGGATACCCTGGAGTGAGAAAAATCTAGAAGAACTTTCTCGGAAATCGAATTAAACTCCCGCATAGCACGCTTGAGAGGAGCATATCCAGCAAAATTAATACTTTCCTTTTTATAATAAAATGGGGAAACATATCTGAGACAACGCTGAGGAGTATTGAAGTTAATTTTCCCTAGTAAGTAGGGACAGTCAATATCTCCAGTAATTATATTGTAAACAAATGAGAGGCTGAGAATGGAAAGTCGATTTTCCAGCAATTTAAGATGTAGAAGCAATAAGCGAGATATATACGATGGTATTGGGTCAACGAACTTTAAGGAGCGGAGAGCAAATTTAAGAAAATCTTTTGAACACGCTTGATCATATAACTAATATCAGGATTTTCAAACATCCGACTGGATGGTTTTCGTTTTTCTAACAAACCGTATGTGTTTGTCAGCATATGAGTTATATATAGTATTTGTAGATATAAAATTGTTTGGATTTCGATCCTCAGGCTACGCCTTAAAGTATTTCCCTGGCTTTGATTGCTGCAAGTTGCAATAGAATAAAATATGCGGTTGCACCGGAATTCAGCCCTTCCTTACTTGTTCATTATTATTTTTCTCATTTTATATTACGCGTCTAGACGAAAGTAAATTGTTTTCAGAAGTTGGGAACATCGTGAAAAATGCTACAGCACAGCAATATTTTACCCTTTAAACTTTTGGTCACGATACAGCGGACATTGTGACGGACATAACAAAATTTAATATCACCCCACCTTCAACCAATAAATACGGATGCATTCGGACAAAAGTGTTAGAAAATTTTAGTGAAAACCAGCAGCGAAGCCTGCAACGTGTACTTCGTGAGATGCCCTGGGCAAACGGCGTCCGAGCAACCTTTACAATGAAATGAAGGGCCCCGCGGCACCACGTTAAGCGAGAGTATTCTTCACGACTTATGGATCACTCAATTATCAACATATACGCAAATATTCTTCCAATTTGCTAATTGTCGAGAAGCTAAAAATCTACCGACAACGATCTGAGAGTCGAAATAACAGCGCTCAAACCACCACTCGACCCATTACTACGCGACCGCGGACATCTGCCTCGGCCTAGATTAATACATATATAACACCCCGACAGGTATTAGCAACTCGAACAACAGCTCCAACGATATGTGTATCATAGTCGTGCAAAATTGTTTATCCCCAATCACCAACCGACTCAAACTAGACCTTCTCAGCCAACTGTTTTTCAGAATCAGACAAACGTTCTGAAAAACTTACGAACAAACGCCTGCAAAAATTAGTTTCCTTACCGACTCCGGCGCTGAGGTGTTGGTCATACCAATGTGTTCAACTTTGGCTGCTTGCTGCTAATTGTTCACCAGGTAAAGTGTTTGTTGAAATTCTTCTTAAATTAAACCTCAACTTACCTAGAGAGTTCGACATTTCTCCGGCGATTATAGGTGCAGTTGTTTTTATCATTTTTTGTCTACTACCAGATCTTAATCGATATCGACTACTTGCCGCCGCATCGCGTTAAAACCAATGTGCTCGTTAAAGTCAATCAATACGCCAATTATTTCAACCATCAACGTAAATACGCCATTTTTGGATATTTTATTAAATTTTTCGTAAAGAACTTGTCAACCTTCTCTAGAAGTACCAATAAAATCTACAGTTGTTTACTGGATCATTATGGTCGGACAACCTGTATTTAGCAGGCCAAGGAGATTATCACCTGAAAAGCTTGCTGCAGCACGTGCTGAATTCGAACTCATAATGAAACTTGGCATACAGGTATGTCGGCCGTCTAGTAGTAACTGGGCGAGATCTCTGCTATGGTACACAAAGCAGATGGTTATTGGAGACCGTGTCACTGTACTGTACAAGTATCCGCATTCGTTTCTCCTCGACAATACGCATTATTTTTTCAAAAATCGACCTACAGAAAGCTTGTCACCAAATCCGTATACATGAAGAAAATGTGTGCAAAACGGCCATCACAATCCCTTTCGAACTGTACGAATTCACTCACATGACCTTTGGATTACGCAACCCGCAGCATACATGTAGTCCTTCGCGGTGTAGAGAATACTTTCGTCTACCTGGATGACATCTGCATAACTTTCGGTAGAGACCTTCGAAACGTATTTCAATGAATACGAGATAACAAAATGACAATAAACATCATAAAATCGGTACTCGGAGTACCGCATCTCGCATTTCTTTCGGGATCTTATCACCCAAGACGGCATACAACCATTATAAAATCTTAAACGCCCAACTTCTGCGAAAGATCTCAAACACTTTCTCGCCATCGTAAATTTCTAATGCCCTTTTCTGAAAAATTCTTCAACTTCAACATCAAGCACCATTATTTGACATGGTAATGGGTAACAAGCGCAATGATCACTCGCCCCTTGTATGGACCAAAGAAAATATATGTAAATGGCACGGCTATCACATCCCACTCTCAATACGCAGCTAGCACTTCAATCAATCAAATACAACGACTCAGCGACAGACTAAGAGCTCCCATCCTATCTCAATGGGCAAGTAAAGCATTCATTAAAACTAATGTCTTATGCTCTTCCTCCTAGCATAAAAAGGGTGATCTGTTATTTCGACCGATAACATTCGACCGTTCATCACCAAATGATTTCGCCAAGCAATTGTTTAGACAACCCATAACATTTTGCACCTCGGTATTCATCCCGACATAATAAGTTCAACAGACACAACGTCACTTCTCTGCAATGCCGAACTTCCACCGTGGGACCGTTCCTGCTGTCCGAGGGTAATCGGTACTGTTTTACAGTAATCGACCAGGGGTCGAATCGTTACATCCGTGAACGTATGACTCGTTACGTAAAAGCCTGTATTTCGGATTACGACATACGTGATCGTAACGCTTCTATCGTAATCTGGCATGATGACATACGTGAACGAGTATATAAACGTATCCGTTCGTTCGAATCGTCATTCGAAGGCAAATTACCAATCGTAATATGCAAATTTATGGAAAGGTGAGCAAATTTTTTTAAATTTCATGTTTTTTATAATTTTCAGTAATAAAGAGCATAAATAAGAAGCCAATGAATGGAATATCTCATTAAAAATTAAAAAAAAAAATTATTAATAATATTTAAATGAACAAAATTTTGGTATTTTAGTTGATATTAAAAATAAAATTATTTACAAGGTTAAGGACATATAAATTTTTGAATTAAATTTATAAAAGAATACTTTATTTGGTCTCATACCGTTTGTTCGATTGCGGTGAGGCGGTTCGCTATTCCGGTGTCCATTTCTTTTATGTGTTAAAAATCGCAATTTTGAGGGTCGTAAGTTATTGTAAATTTTATGCAGATGTTATGTAATGACTCACAAATGTTAGCAAATCTTCCACTTTTTTGGGGTGATATCTTTCTCTCTTGCGATATCCTAAAATTCTCCACCATCTTTTTAAGATTCCAATGCTTTGTTCAACGATACATCTACAAAGAAAATTTTGTTAATGGGGACTCATAATTTGTTTTTTTTTTCTTTTTATACCTACGCTATTGCTACGATCTCTAAGCTATCTCCGCACTATTTTTTTATCCCCACAACTTTCTCTAGAGCTCAAATAAAAAAACCAAGTTGAATCTATTTTGATATTTAATTAGATTTGTTAGTTTAATGAAAATTTCGCAACAGTTTTAACAGTTCCACATCCATTGTGACCTAAAAATACGATCCAAAGCAAAGTGGAACTTAAAAACTATTGTGAATTGAAAATACATTACGACCCGTTTGCTATCGTATGTCATAATGCCAATCCCCGCATACGATTGACGTATCACGTAATTTTATTTCGTATGTTTGCCGATCCGTGCACGAATGTAACGGTTCGACTCCAGAATTCCAGACAGTACCGCATTAACAGTAGCTAGAGCTTTAATCAGCGGCTGGATATCGCGGTTTAGAATCTTCACCTACATAACGTCAGATGTAGGTCGCTAATTTCGATTCAAACACCTATGAACTACGAGTTAGTTAGGGACGACGCTACGCTTGCCATACAACTGTCTGTACCAGTTCGTAAGACTGGTTGCGAAAAATAATGCGCGAGCTACGTTCGGTCAACAAGTCTTGGCATACTACTCAGAGGTCATTCGTGCATTCAGATTAAAAAACGTGAGACCAGATTTTCAACCGTGACTTGTCGGTACCACCATCGTTATGACCTCCTTACAAGGGGCCTTAAAAGGTTATTCATCGCTATCCAAAATACTTCACCGACGACATTAGCGACAAAACAGTCAACATATCGACCGTTTGAAACTTTACACCGCCGCGGATCTCAACTATATGTTAATATCTGCATTACTTTGATTCCTATTGTCTGGTTGACGGTTTGTACCTTAAGGTATTTCCCTGGCTGTGATTCTTGCAAGTTGGAAGAGTATAAAATGTTCGGTTCCACCCGAATTCAGCTTTTCCTTATTTTTTTTTTTTTTGTAAAATGGTGTATGTGGAAAATGTTCTACTGAACAATCTGAACAACTTTGCCTTTGAGACTATGGGTCTAAAATCAGTTTCGAGCCATCGATTTTTTTGGCTCCCTCTAAATCAGCCCGCTCTAATGTACACATGTACATACATATATGCTTGCCTAAATTTTTCTTTTGAAAATTTTTATGCATTAAGTTCAAGATTAAGTGAACATTTTATAAACTCAGTAGGGCCTATATCCTATTCCTACTTATATCCAATGATTGACGTTTATATACGTATATTGGTGTTTATCTACATCGTAAGTCATTAAATGAAATATGGTTATCATATGTACATTTATTTCATAATATGTTTTAATTTGAGAGTGAATAAATACTAAAAATATTTATTATATGTGATTCACTTTAGATATAGCATAGTCATCTAAAAGACAAATAACGTAACATAACTTTTCATAAGCTTAAAGGCGAAGTAAAAACGATATAATAGAAACTACTTACATATGTATATTGAAACAAAGTTTAAGTTCTGGTTATAAAATGGTTATATATTGGTTATATCTGACAGAGGAAGCTGAAAATTTCCTACTGCATATGCTATGTAAAATGATGTAGTGAATCGTAGATAATAAAAAACTCAATTTCGATTTTTTTTCAAGATACGTAGTTTTGCATTTTAGGTGACGATATATATAGATATATGTGACAGATTTATAAAAACGTATAAATATTATGTTTAGCAATATAAAAAATAATATGAACAATTTTTTACCAAAGAAGGTTAGATTTGTTTTTGTTTGTTATTTTGTATAAGTTTCTGTTGCATAAGTTGAAACAAGGAAATATTTAACAAAATTGCGGTAATCATAAAAAACAGTCGTGGCCGGCACTATCTCTCCTTCCCAATGGTTTGTTCTGCAGATCGAGAATTGCTCTATAACGCATTTAGTGTTCTTGAACCCCGACGAAGTGTTGATTTATTGCGCGCCTCGCCCGCGTGCGATGTTATACCGAATATGTCCTCGTGGTAACGGTTTTCATGCTGAAATGGAGAAAAAATACTCAATTAATTCAAAAGTCAGAAATCGATTACATTGTTTCATAAAAAAACTGGACTTATAACAAACTCAAGAATGTTTTAATTAATAGGGCTTATGGTGATATTAATATAAGTATCTAATGAAAATTTATGTAATTATCATAATTGTTTCTTTAAAAAAGCTCATCGAATTCCTACTATATAAAACTCCATGAATTCCGATATAGTTTAAATTAAAAATCGATAAATAAGTATAGCAAAGGCTTTTTATCTTTTATAAATTATTGCCAATATACATTGTATGTATGTACATTATATAATTGTTCAATACATTTCATATTAACTTTTCAGTAAAAATATAGGAAACTGATTGAACTCATATCAGATTATTTCATTTATCATTAACTATCCAGGAGAATTGTGCACCTGTCTTCGCCCAATGAATAAAGGGATTCCATTAAATTCCACGATAAATCAATAACTAAATACTCGTACGTGATGTGTTCAAAAAGTATAGCGAATTTTGTGTTTTTTCAAAAATTATTTATTTATTCATGAATATCTATTTGTCCCCTTCAAAGTAATCCTCATGAGATATTATACACTTGTGCCAACGGTTTTTCCAATCTTCGAAGCACTTCAAAAAATCATTTTTTTTTTTATCTTCTTCAGCTCCTCCTTCGATGCCGTCTTTATCTCGTCAAGAGAAGCGTAACGTCGTCCTTTCATGGGCCTCTTCAGTTTAGGGAACAAGAAAAAGTCACAGGGGGCCAGATCTGGTGGTGGACGGTGGCTGCGGCATCATTAGTGTGTTGTTTTTGGCCAAAAAGTCGTGCACAAGCAACGATGTGTGTGAGCAAGGGCGTTATCGTGGTGCAAAAGCCAATTTCTGTTCTTCCACAAATCCGGGCGTTTCTGGCGGACTGCTTCGCGCAAATTGCGCATAACTTGCAGGTAATATTCCTTTTTGACCGTTCGTCCCTGTGGCAAGAACTCATGAAGCGCCACGCCCCTGCAATCGAAGAAAACTGTCAGTTACGAATCGCGATACTTTTTGAACACACCTCGTATACCAGAGACATTAAATTTGACCACCAATATGGTATGAGAGAGCTTTATGTGAGGCGAAGTGAGATTTGACAATTTTCTTTAGTCGCATTGTGAAAATGGACGAAATCGGACAACAACCTTTTGATTCTTTCACTTTTCAGTACATAAATCAAAAAGTAATTAATATAACAAGATAAAACTTTGCACTAATAATGCCTTTTGTGTATGTCATGTTATGACAAAAAATTGTTGAAATCCAATAAAAACTGTTAAAGCCCCTAAGTACCGAATATGTGGATCCCGGTACCTACAGCTGATTTTTTATTGAAAATGTCGGCCAATGCGTGATATATATAACTGAACAATATATACAAATTTTCGAAATTTCTGGTGACTTTGTACAGCATATATTGGCCAATATGTGAGTTATCCCAGTGAAAATAGAGAGCGTGTTTTACTCATAACAATTATCTTTGTGTCTAAAGTACAATAGATACGTTTGAGCGACAACTTGGTCTAGCCCCTATACAGCTAGCCTAGCTCGTTTTTCATTACAGTATTAATTATTAACGAATTGTATTGAAAATATATGTATGTATATATGTATTTAATCAGCAGAAGCTACTGACATAGGTACAGTAATATAACTTCGAATGAAATAATTATTTTGTATTGATTATAAAAAAAGCTATAAAATAAAATATTGTAGAGTAAACCATTTTTAATGTACATTTGGTTTTAAGGAAGTATGTTCTTGAGTGTTTATTTAATTGTGATATTATAAGTTTATATTTTTATACTATTGCTACAGAGTATACTATTTTTTTACCTAACGGTTGTATGTATTCCCTAAAACTAATAGTTTTAGATATTGGGTTGTATATATAAATAATCAGCATGACGAGACGACTTGAAATCCGAGTGACTGTCTGTCTGCTTATCCGTTTGTCTGTCTGCACAAGTTATAACTTGAATATAAATTGAGATATTGTAATAAAAATTGGTATTTTTTTCAAAAGGATATGCGCAATAGGACCACTGCCACGTCCAAAAAAACCCCATTAAAACATCCCAACTAAGCACCAATTTTCCATAATTTAATTATTATTAATTAATTTACGGACTTAGACTGAATTTCAGTGTATATGCGTAGATATCTTATATTTAAAGAATATATTGATTTTTTGTTTAAAATATTTAAGTCGCTACTATCTTGAAATTGTTATTTCGCATTTAGTGTTTGAATAGAAATTCGGCCGTATGACGATCTCGATATTGTGTTATGAAGACTTGCGGCTATATTTTACTTTCTACACCACTTCTTCTAATAACCAACCTCATCACGGCAATAACCCGCCAAACGTTGGTTTCCAACTGGAACAACATAGCTGTTTTATCTACATAGACCATTGATTCCACCTACCCTATGTATAACCCATGTATAAGTAAATTGGGGGAAACCAAAATCGAAGTACTATTTGCGTATAGCGCTCAATGTAATGCCAAATAAAGCTTTCTGTATGTAAAACAAAGCTGATGGTAATTTTTATGCATGAGATGAAACATTGTTAATATATGGTGTCAGTCTTCTCTATAAGGAGGAACTAAGTTGGGATAAAAACGGACATTTTATACCGTAAGGTACAAAACGTCAACCAGATCGGAGTCCAAGCAATTATATGTATATACATGTTTCATTTCACTCATACACTGACCGACATATTCGTTATAAGGGTTGTTAGAAATCATTATAAATTGTAGTATATGGGAGTTGGTATGGACCCGATGTGGTCTATTTTTGCCAATACTACATAACACTAACATGCCACATACTAACAAAATGTTCCCTGAGAATTATTAAGGTACCTCACATACCAATACCAATCATATCATATAAAATACGTTTTCAAGTATATCTAATTAATGCAATTCCCTTTCTGCCTTCTAAACTCCCGATATAATGAATTCCGTTTTTCCGCCTGACTTTAAACAATTCAAGTTGGTCGAAATGTTATATTTGAATAAAACTGAATGGACCTGGTTTCTTAAAAATTATGTAGTTTAGCGCTAAATTAGAATGAAATTGGTCTATGCCTTGGTCAAAACCTCGTATTTCTGACACAAAGAATTTCCAACATCTTAACGTTAACGTTTTCTACATTCACTTAACTCATAATAGTTATCTTTGTGCCTAAAATAGATAAATTTGGGCGAAAACTTAGCATAGTCTCTATATAACTAATATCAGGACTTTCGAACATCTTTACTCTGTATGACTGGGTTTTACACCTTAAATATTTCTGGGTTTGATTCTTGCAAGTTGCAAGAGTACTTCCTTAAAACACGGCTATCACATGGGATGACGCCCTTACGCATAACTAGGAAAGAATTACTTTCCAAATCTGTTTTTTGTGAACATGTGTATGTGTTGCTTTAGGCATGCGTATGCTTTTCTTAAGTGTACTTACTCTCAATGTCAGCAAGAACGCTTCTACTTCCGCTTCAGTTTTTTGTTCTTTTATTGCGATGCAGTTCCTATGAAATCAAATAACAGACAAATAGAATATGTATAAGTAAACAATTTTATCGTCACTATTTTATAGCCATAAATTGAATAGTATAACTACGTAAAAATTACATAAAAGTTAATAAGATAGGAACTTATGGGAATGTAAAGTATGTACATACAAATAAATACATTTACAGTCAGATGAAGAAGGTTATGAGGATGGTATAAAAATAGTACAAAATGTTTCTGACATATGATTTTTAGAATATATTTATGGAGATTATACCTATATTAAGAAGTTAAATATTTATTTTTTTGATGATACTTCTATTGCAAGTTCTTTAGCGTTGTTAAAAATTGGAAGGTTCCTTTTTACAATATTCCATTTGTAGTATGGCAACAAGTTTTGTCAGGAAGTTTTCTATGTAATATTAATTTTTTTAACTTTACACTATCATTTACTAAAATAATTTTTTTCTCTTATTATCTGCATGCAGTTATTTAAAAATAATATAGAGTTTCTTTTCTTTTTCACCAAAACATCATTAATCAGTCACAGAGTAATGAGCATCTGCCAATGAAATAGCTTTTTCGCAGTGAATGTCAAATTCTAAGGATTAATTAAAACAGTGTTTGCACTAGTATACGAGTGTTTTACTCACCTAATTGTCTGATAGACATCTTCAGCCATTGTAACATCACCACAAACGTAAACATGTCCCTTTTCTTTGACAAGCAGTTGGTAGAAAGAATCAAATTCTTTTTCAATTTGCTGTTGAACATAGGTCTGAAATAGAAGAGATTAAATGTATATCTATATGTATCTACCTAAATTAAATTTATAAGAATGAGTATATACATACAAGTACATACTAGAGCGGGTCGATTTTTATTCTGTTGCAACATGTTGCTATAGAATATAATTGTTTTGTTGTTGGTATCAACCGGGTTATACCCGATGAAAAACGTCTTAGACCCCATATAACTAACAAGTCTTATGTGCCTGGAAGTATTGCCCCGGCTTTGGTACTTGCAAAATGCAAGAGTATGAAATGCTTGGTTATGTCCGAACTTAGCTTTGCCTTGTTTGTTTTCTTTAAAAAAGCTTTTACGGTAAATTTTCTACGGAGCATTCTGAAAAACTTTGCCGAAAAGCCAGCGATTTTAGGCCGAAGTTTAATAAATCCGAATAATCGGTTATATGGGAGATACGTGATATAGCTGTCCGATCTGACAAAATCAGACAAATGATAAATAGTGTGACAAATAATCTTACTTATTAAATTTTATTATCTCAAAAACTAGGGAAAAAGATTTTAGAATCCCCAACAACTTCGCCCTAAAAATCGGGAAACTGATTTCTAGAACGTTTTTAGACACATAGTTGCTAAGAAAGATCATATCTAATACACACATACATATACAGTAAGTATACACAATTTCACTTACCTTGGGTGTTTCTGGATCACGTGACAGTGCCAAGAATACTCGATCCAAGATTTTCTCACGTTCTAGCAAAGCTTTTTCCTCTGTATATAAGTCCATTTCACGTGTGCGGCAGCCAAAGAAAAGCCACACCTTCGATCGTTGCATCTTTAACTCACGCCATACTTCCAACTCTTGCCAGAATGAACGGAAGGGCGCAATTCCAGTACCAGGTCCAATGAGTACCATTGGTTCTGAAGTATCTTTCGGTAAATGAAAACCGGGTGCGCTGCGAACAAAGAAGTATAAGGGCTCTTGTGCTTTCATGTTGGCCAAGTAATTTGAGCAAACACCGAAACGTTCGTTGCCGCATTGATTCTTGTATTTTACAATGGCCACGGTCAAATGTATCTCGTTAATGACCTTCCGTGGTGACGATGAAATGGAGTAAAAACGTGATTGTAATGGCATGAGGTTTCCAAAGAGCAAGCCAGCGGGCGGTTTGCAGGAGCGAAATTGTTCCAAAACAGTCAGTAATGTGGGTAAATGCAGTTGACGCCACTCTTCATATGCTGCGGAATCAGCGCCAAGCTTCTGCAAACGTTCGGTATCATAGTTATCATCACAGAAATCAGCTAACAAGTTCAAAAGATCTCGCTGAGGTGGTGTAGTTATATCAAAGAAATGTGTCAAAAGTGCTCGTGGTGTTTCAGCAGGTAACTTTTCCAGAGGTTCCCAGCAATTGAATGTACCATTGGGAGTCTTTTTCTTTCTCATCACTTGTATTTGCAGTACTTCATCGGGATCCTCGAAGCCGGTAAGACGCTTCAAGACACCATTTACGATATCAGTACGATTTGCAGGGAAAATACCAACATGATCACCTGGTTCATAATCCAAGCCAGGTGCATAAATCTCTACTAAAATAGTTGGCTTCTCGTCTTCAGCAAGTTTAGTAAGGTTGCGGGGCGCTGATTTCATCTTGTAACGTTGCACCTTCTTATTGTGGTATTTCGAAAGCAGTTGTTCGATAGTCCCTTCTCGCTGTGATGGCACCATGCGGACAGTACTCGCTGTTAGGGTATCGTCATGGAATGCATCGTCCAAGCCTTCTGCATAATCTAAATTGAATATCTGACAAGCAGATTTAAAAACTTCTGGCGCCCATTTACGGAACGTTTGCTCTTGGCCACACATCTCGTCACCACATGTGACCTCAAAAAGTCGTTCGCCACCAAGTTCACTAAGAATTTTATCTAAATAAATGCCAAAGGCGCAGAAATTCGGATAGGTCGTAGAGCCAAGTGCGAAAACGGCGAAGCTTTATTTATACAAATATAGAGATATATTGAACCTTTTTTCAAATACGCTTATCTCAAGAGAGATATTTTATTTATACTAAAGTGCTAACTTACCTTAATTTCTTCAAAGGCTCTGATTGTTTAAGATCGTCAATATTTAAGCCTTGATATTTAAATGAAGTGACATCAAAGCTATGTAAAGAAAGATGAAAACAAAATCACTTCATTAAGTTGTAAGTTGTGGAGTTAATATTTTGTTAAAGAAAAATAATATACTATATAATTATATTATGAAGAAATCTGAGCTACAAAAAACAAAAACGAAAATTTGCAGAAAGCAAATAAGGAAGAGCTAAACTCGCAATTGACAAAGCTTAAAGAGGGGGAAGTACTTTTAGATGCTGCAAAAGTTTATATTGAAACCTCCACATCAATTGTTTAACGATGTAAATGGATTACAATCATATTTGATGTATTATTCTTCTTCTTTACTGGCGTAGAAACCGCTTATGCGGTTGTAGCCGAGTTAACAACAGCGCGCCAGTCGTTTCTTCTTTTTGCAAGGTTCCCCCGGCGGGTACCGCTTCGAATACTTTTAGAGCTGGAGTGTTTTCGTCCATTCGGACGACATGACCTAGCCAGCAAGCCGCTGTCTTTTAATTCGCTGAACTTTGTCCTAAATCTACTTAGTCTGAAGTAGCTCCTACTGGCGAAAGAAATTCTGCGTTGGATTTCGAGGCTGACATTGTTATTGGTGTTGATAATGGTTCCAAGATAGACGAAATTATATACAACTTCGAAGTTATGACAGTCAACAGTGACGTGGGTGCCTAGGCGCGTGTGCGACGACTGTTTGTTTGATGACAGGAGATATTCCATCTTGCCCTCGTTCAGCACCAGACCCATTTGCTTCGTTGCCTTATCCATTGTGGAGAAAGCAGAACTAACGGCGCGGTTGTTAAGACCAATGATATTAATATCATCAGCATCGTCAGTTCACATAGCCGTATTAGTTTTGAAAGGATATCAAATTCAGGCATCGTGGCATAACGGCTGTCGCGCTGTCACAAGCAGCTTTGAAATCGACGTGTTCGTGGTGTGTTTCGATTCCCCTTTTACGGGTCTTTTCCAAAATTTGGCGCATGGTGAATATTTGATCATATCTGATTGTCCAATCACTTTGTTGACGGTGGAATCTTTCACACAATACGCTTGATAGAACTATATACGCGATGTCTAAGAGACTTATCCGACAGAAGTTGGCGCTGATTGTGGGGTATCCCTTTTTGTGAATCGGGCAAAGCACAATTGGACATGCCTTCGTCCCACCATATTCTACAAAGATGTTAATGATGCTCCTTATCAGTTCTTTGCAGCCATGTTTGAATAGCTCGGCCGGTAATCCATCGGCCCCCGCCGCTTTGTTGTTTTTCAGGCGGACAATTGCTATTCGAACTTCTTCATGGTTGGGTAATGGAACGTCTGCTCCATCGTCATCGATAGGGGAATCGGGTTCGCCTTCTCCCGGTGTTGTGCTTTCACTGCCATTCAGCAGGCTGGAGAAGTGTTCCCTCCATAATTTAAGTATGCTCTGGGCATCGGTGACTAGATTACCTTTGGGGGTTCTACAAGAGTATGCCCCGGCCTTGAAACCTTCTGTAAGCCGCTACATTTTTTCGTAGAATTTTCGAGCATTACCCCTGTAGGCCAGCTTATCAAGCTCTTCGTACTCACGCATTTCAGTCTCTTTCTTTTTCTGTCTGCAAATGCGTCTCGCTTCTCTCTTCAACTCTCGGTATCTATCCCATCCCGCACGTGTTGTGGACGATCGTAACGTTGCGAGGGGGTAGCCTGTTTTCTCTCCGCTGCGACATGGCACTCCTCGTCGTACCAGCTGTTCTTTTGCACTTTCCGAAAACCAATGGTTTCGGTTGCAGCTGTACGTAAGGAGCTTGAAATGCCGTCTCACAATTCCCTTATACCGAGTTGTTGACGAGTGCTCTCAGAGAGCAGGAGTGAAAGCCTAGTATAAAATCGTTCAGCTGTCTGCTGTGATTGCAGCTTTTCGACGTCGAACCTTCATTGTGTTTGTTGACGTGTGTTTTTTGCTGCACAGAGGCGGGTGCGTATCTTGGCTGCAACAAGATAGTTGTCCGGAGTGAAGTCGGCGACGGAGTATCTCTCCCACCACGAATCCCACACTAAATTTGTGCTCCTTTATATGGTCATTCTCAGAAGACACTTGGTCAAAAAAAAGAAGTCGTGAGCTGCTTGAGCCATATGTATGTAAAAGAATCGTTACTGGCCACTCCCAAGTGGATGGCAATCAGAGAACTTTCCTCACATTCGTGAACTTTTACACATGACCCCATTCTGATTTAATATTTTACTCACTTATATTATAGGTTATGCACTAACTAAGTTTCTTTATCACGTCAGAAATATGTATATTTAAATCAGTATAATTAACTATTAGATATACATAAGTGATAATAAGTGATATAAACTCAACCTAAAGGAGCTGAATTTATTATCTGGATTTATGAGGAAAATATCAAGCAGAAGAAAGTCCAGACTGGTTCATGTTTCAGTATTCTCGAAAACATGTTTCCGCTAACTAGAAGTAAATAATAGTTAGCTATGTTTTGTTGCTGCCGAACATCATATACATACTTTTTAACTATCTGGTCTCTCATTACCTTGTTAACTAACTTATGTATACTATTGGTCATGTAAATCTTACTTAAAAGCCTACCATAAACTCAACCTTATAAAAAATATGATTTATTAGTGTTAAAGTAAGTCTGATAACTCAAATGTTAAGCTCAAAATATGATTAAGACGATTTTAATAACATGAATGAAATCTTCAAGAATATTAAATCAAACGTTCCATATGACGTTTATGTTGGTCAATATCTGTGATAATTTAATAAAATTAAGTATTATTTCTTAATAATTTGGTTTACCGCTGAATATGTATGAAAACTATCTAGACCTCGGCCATAGCCCTAATGTAATGGTTTTCGATCATATGGCTGATATTTTCCTCATTTACTTTGTGTATTAAATTAAATATTTTTAGTTTGAGTTAATTAGCTTCATTTTAAAATAAATATTTGGGACAAGAGAAATGTAATAATGAAGCTAAATTACCAAATTTCATTATGATCTATAAAATTTCATTTAATAATGCATGTTAAGTCGATAAAAATATCTTATCGTTTATAATAATTCTTTAGCAAAATTATAAGTTAAGCCAACGGCGAGAAGTTTTAATTGTGCAGTACTTACCCTCTATCCTTGTTGGTTGCTGCGTTCTCACGTAAGTCATACAAATCTTGAGAAAATAGCTGTATGCAGCAATTCAATTGAAGTGGTTAATGAATGGCACAAGACAAATGGCAAAAGTGACGAATCAACAGTTCATGTCAGCAAAAATGAGGACATGTGGAAGAAAAAAATGTCATTAGTTGAAAGCAGCTGAGAAGCATTAGTAGCTCATTAGTGTCAGAGTAAGTGTAAAGGGCTTTACTTTACGTATACGCACTGTGATTTACAAAGCATGTTTCGTTTACGTATTTCAACTTACCTCGCCATTTTCAGGAGGGTCGCCATTACCAAATGTAGAGGCAACTACTAGAAGCAGAGACTCTTGTTCGATTTTTGAAATATCGTAATCTGACATGCAGTAGATCTAAAAATTAAACAAGAAAATATTATAAAATAATCACATTATTTAATGAATACATCAGTACAAGATCGTAAATCCGCGTACTATAAGAAAAGCATCTCTCTAACACTTTTTATGAGAATCGTTTTAATTACGGAAATATACCCAGGGAATTACTGCAGACCATTGGTGAATCTGGGCCATTCGGCGTACTAATGCGCACCTCTATCCATTCGATATTAGTTATATTTTGATCTTTAGTTACTTTCTAACACTGCAGCTCCAACTATCAAAATTGTTGTAAGCCTAAAAGTATGCATTCAAATTTTGATGTGGGGAGTGTAAACGAGCATATGTATTTTCTTGATCACCTTGTAAATCTCATTCAACATACAATATTTAGAAAGCCCAACCATTGTTTAGTTTAACGCGTTATTTATTAACTGTATTTGCTAGTTTTCTTGTGGGGCAATAGTCTGTGTATGTGTATGAGGCTAAGTTAGCTTGTTGTCGTCGGATGTGTCAACAAATACTCTCATCAATTATGCTCAAACCGAAAGACACATCTCTATCCTTAGGGTGGGATGTTGTTTGTTCACATTTGCCGCTAGAGCAATAACAACGGTAAAGCAATCACACAGTTACATGCAGCCATAAAGTTAACCAGTTCGCTCCAAATGATCGATCTAAGCCAAATGTCTATTCAATTTGTTATTTAAACGTGGCGTTGAAGCCGCATAAACACACAATTACATATAGTATAATCACTTGTTTAGAGCATACTTATTGTGTGTGACGGAGACATTTCGAACATACGTATACAGACTCTAATTGGAAATTTATGTGTTCATTGGAAATGGGTTTGGTAGAATTGACAATTCAGGACAGGGAAATTGCATGAAGAAAAACCCTATGATAATGGTATGTTTGTGTTAATACCAGTTTGAGCTCGATAGTGACAATTGAGTAAAGACATCTTTACAAATAAAAATCGTTCTATGTAAGAATATATATTTATTATAATTGGGTAGCTCTTTCGTTGAGGAGTAGTTTGAAAGGTGCGAGTAGTGGTTTCCTCGGTTGCGATAACCTACCTTATTTTCAATGTATATGTAATGTAAATATATGTAGGTATGTATCAACTAACCTGTGTATTGAAGGCGTGTCCCAGCAACTCAGATAATTGTTTAGCATATTGTTCAGATTTGCCGGTCTCTGTGGCATACAAGACGGTGGCTTTAATTCGTCTGGCCAAAGCGCGCGTGTATAAAATGGATGTGAAGATAACGGCTCTGGAATGAGTACAAAATATTGTTTCTGATTTTAATTTAAATGCAATTTAAATCGAGCCTCTTAAAATGAGTGTATAATTAATTACGGAGTTTTGAAATATCTTAAAAAACAATACTATGTGGAAAATCGGAGAAGCTAAATTCCACTTTCGAAAGCAAAGCCTTATAGACAGAAAAAAAATTGTTTGGGATTTTTTTTCAAAACGACTTCAATAATATAAAAAAGGAATTCCATTAAATAACTATGAAAGTCGTCAACATTACTCTTATAAAAATATTTCTTTTCATCTTATTAAGAAGCTATTAGCATATTTATATTCCATTAGTCATTAAGTACATTATACCAATAACCTTTTATAACAGATTCAAATAATACCACATTAAATTAATGGGTGTAAGTAAATATGTATGGTGGCATATTTACTTTTGAATATAGTATTTCGCTCTTTGTAGATAGCTCCGTAATCCACTTAAGGGATAATCTTCACAAACATAAATAAAGCAGACGATCAAAAAATGCAAAAGCATTTCAAGACAAATATCAAGTCTTGAACGCAAATGTAAACCAAAAATATATGGAAAATTTAGTTAATATAACATAATATAGTGTTAAGTAGAACAAGCTTTCACGAAAACTTTTTTCACTCTCTTATTTTTTAATATCTCACTATATGTGTGCACATAAGTGTGAAAAGAATAACATAGTGTAAAACTTATTGACTCTTGTATTGTAGTCCACATCAGTTGAGATGCAATTTTGTTCGAATGGCAATCCATCGTGTAACAATTCCTTTATTCATTATTCAGTTCGTACAGATTTGGCACTTTATATGGATTTCCCGTTACATTTGTGATAAACGCGCGGATAATGAGATAATTTAAGTAAATTTCAATGTGATGCGTACTGGAAATACGAATTAGATTTGGCGATTTCACAAAAACAGAACCCCTAAAATGTTGTAATATGAGGTTGAGGCTCTTTTGAAACATTTTGTTACCAAATTGTACAAATTGAAATATTTTTAAAGTTTAGAACTTTGTTAGAAATAAACAAGATAATTTTAAAATGGGTTATACCTGCAACGCAGCCTCGCTACCAGGTACAAACCCCTTGTTCATAATAATAATTGAAACTTCGATTATATTATAAAAATCATATATAATATGTACTGAAATATATTATATTATATTAGGTTGTAATTAGTGCAAATTTAATGTACAATTAAAGTTATATTTTTTTAAATTTTCTATATAATGTTCACATGTGGTGATTAAATTACCCTAATAGCCTTTTCGCACAGGAGTTGTTTGATCAATTACCGGCTTATCTTTAAACGAGTAGCTAGATGTGCGAAAGGCAAAAATTTGTTTCTCAATTATAATCCTAATATACTAAATTAATTTGGCTATGCGAAACGACTTTATTGATTCATATAATTGTTTTCGATTTATAATAATCACGTGTGAACGAGTTATTTTAGCTGCAAAAAAATATCGATATTAACGCTTTCAAACACAACGGTCATTGTCCGGCAATGAAAAATTATACAAATCGAACGACACTGTCACCGATCCTGACGAAGCAGTCAAATATTCTGTTGAATTTTTTGAATTCGCTGGATTAACCTACGAATGCTACCACATAACTTGCGATTAAAAATTGGCTATCCTATCATTTTGCTTCGAAAAATATTGTTCATCAACACGCATTAAGATAAAATTAAAGAAACATTATTGATTCCAACGAATTGATTCTACACTAATTTAAGTTATTTCACATTAAAAAATAAGGAAATTATTTAATTATTTGGGATTACATACTTTGCCTAATAGCTTACAATATCATGAAGGGCAACGTCTGTCGGGTCCGCTGGTTTCATATATTATATTAAAATGTGTATGCTTACCTAGCAATTTGCTTAAAGTTGAATTTACGCCTAGGCTTGATTTCGCCGCGTTCTTTCTCCCACACATGTACCCTCCAAGCGGGATGTTGATAATCGAATGAAGGTCTCAAATAGTACAGTGAGAATTCTTGATGATAAACTGGCGTAACAGAACCAGATAGTGGTGGAACTATCCAAACCCAATCGGCTGGACAACCATTGCTAGAATATAAATAAACATTTTGGAAATTAATGTTTTGCGTTCAAGCCGTTTTCAACAATTTGATGACATGGAGTTTACGAATAAATAAACCCGAAAGGAAATTTAAGTAGTAAGTAGTACAAATAAATTAAAAATTTTTTGTTAAAGCTTGCTTTAGATTAGGTTAGGTTAGATGGCTGATCCAAAGACCGCATTGGATTGCTATATCCTTTGCGATACCATAAAAATAAAACTCCCGTAATTTGAATTTACAGATCAGTAAAGTGAAGTCATGAGTAGAAGTTCACGCAAGTGAGGAAAGTTCTCTGATCGCCATTCACTTGGGAGTGGCCAGAAACGATTCTTTTACATATGACTGAAGCAGCTCACGACTTCCGGTCTTTGACCAAGTATCCTCTGGGTAGCTTAAGAACATCCGTTTGAAGGCGAGCTAAAGTGAGAAGGCGAAATATTCCCTACTTAGGGTTCTGCGCTGGGTTTGGGCCCCGCCACGTAAAAAAACACCCTCAATAAAAGGAAACAACAAGCCTCGGATGAG
Organism: Bactrocera zonata; assembly: GCA_037783105.1. Lineage (NCBI taxonomy): Eukaryota > Metazoa > Arthropoda > Insecta > Diptera > Tephritidae > Bactrocera > Bactrocera zonata. The sequence goes on along the minus strand of JBAWJQ010002576.1, from coordinate 742,188 downwards.
TGACCCCCCTTTTGATGACGACCATGGCAAACGAATTAAGGACTATGATTTGAGGGCATGCACCTGGAATGTCCGGTCCCTTAATTGGGAAGGTGCCGCTGCCCAGCTGGTTGATATCCTCGTGAAAATAAAGGCTGACATCACCGCCGTCCAAGAAATGCGATGGACGGGACAAGGACAGAGACAAGTAGGTCCTTGTGGCATTTACTACAGTGGCCATATAAACGAGCGCAAGTTTGGTGTTGGATTCGTGGTGGAAGAGAGACTCCGTCGCCGAGTACTGTCATTCACTCCTATGAATGCACATCTAGCCACAATCCACATCAAAACGAAGTTCTTCAACATATGGCTGATTTGCGCTCACGCCCCGACGGAAGAGACGGACGATGTGACCAAAGATGCATTTTATGAGTGCTTGGAGCGCACTTATGAGAGATGCCCCCGCCACGATGTCAAAATCGTGCTTGGCGATTTTAACGCCAGGGTGGGCAAAGAAGGTATCTTTGGCACTACGGTCCGTAAATTCAGCCTCCACGAGGAAACATCCCCAAATGGGTTGAGGCTGATCTACTTTGTAGAAGGTGTAGGATGGAAAAACCACCAACCACATCGATCATGTTGTGATAGACGAAAGACACGTCTCCAGTGTTTTAGATGTGCATGCGCTCCAACGTCCTAACATTGACTCGGGCCACTATATTGTTGCAGACAAGATTCGCACCCGTCTCTGTGCAGCAAAAAACGCACGCCAACAAACACAAGGAAGGTTCGACGTCGAGAAGCTGCAATCACAACAGACAGCCGAACGATTTTCTACTCGGCTTGCACTCCTGCTCTCTGAGAGCACTCGTCAACAACTCGGTATAAGGGAACTGTGGGACGGCGTTTCAAACTCCTTACGTACAGCTGCAACCGAAACCATTGGTTTTCGGAAAGTGCAAAAGAACAGCTGGTACGACGAGGAGTGCCGTGTCGCAGCGGAGAGAAAACAGGCTGCCTACCTCGCAACGTTACGATCGACCACAACACGTGCGGGATAGGATTGATACCGAGAGTTGAAGAGGGAAGCGAAACGCATTTGTAGACAGAAAAAGAAAGAGGCCGTAATGCGTGAGTACTAAGATCTTGATAAGCTGGCCGACAGGGGTAATGCTCGAAAATTCTACGAAAAGATGCGGCGACTTATAGAAGGTTTCAAGACCGGAGAATACTCTTGTAGAACCCCCAAAGGTGATCTAGTCACCGATGCCCAAAGCATACTTAAATTATGGAGGGAACACTTCTCCAGCCTGCTGTATGGCAGTGAACGTACAACGCCAGGAGTAGGCGAACCCGATTCCCCAATCGATGACGATGGAGCAGACGTTCAATTGCCCGACCATGAAGAAATTCGAATAGCAATTACCCGCCTGAAGAACAACAAAGCGGCGGGGGCCGATGGATTGCCGGCCGAGCTATTCAAACACGGCGGCGAAGAACTGATAAGGAGCATGCATCAGCTTCTTTGCAAAATATGGTCGGACGAAAGAAAGCCTAACGATTGGAATTTAAGTGTGCTATGCCCCCACGAAAAGGAGCTGCCTCTACGCCACGATGTTTGAATTTAGTATCCCCTCAAAACTAATATGGCTGTGTAAACTGACGTTGAGCAGCACCGAAATCTCCGTCAGGATCGGGAAGGACCTCTCCGAGCCGTTCGATACCAAACGAGGTTTCAGACAAGGCAACTCCCTATTGTGCGACTTCTTCAATCTGCTGCCGGAGAAAATTATTCGAGCTGCAGAACTTAATCGAGCAGGTAACATCTTTTATAAGAGTGCACAGCTGCTGGCGTATGCCGATGATATTGATATCACTACCAACAATGTCAGCCTGGAAATCCAACGCAAGATTACTCTTGCGAAGAGGTGCTACTTCGGACTGAGTAGGCAATTGAAAAGTAAAGTCCTCTCTCGACGAACAAAAGCCAAACTCTATAAGGCGCTTATAATTCCCGTCCTGCTATATGGCGCAGAGGCTTGGACGATGACAACAACCGATGAGTCGACGTTACGAGTTTTCGAGATAAAAGTTCCGCGAAAGAGTTATGGTCTTTTGCGCATTGGCCACGGCGAATATCGCATTTGGTGGAACGATGAGCTGTACGAGATATACGACGACATTGACATAGTTCTACGCTGGCTATGTCATGTTGTCCGGATGGATGAAAACACTCCAGCTCTGAAAGTATTCGACGCAGTACCCGCCGCGGGAAGCAGAGGAAGAGGAAGACCTCCACTTCGTTGGAAGGACCAATATCCAATTGGTGCCACGTAGGAAGAGAAGAAACGACTGGCATGCTGTTGTTAACTCGGCTATAATCGTTTTAGCGGTGTCTACGCCAGTAAAGAAGAAGAAGAAGAAGAAAGTGCCTTGTTGCCTATAAAAATTTGCTGTGTTGTTTAATTTTTATTCCCACCAGTTCGATGGGACATCTCAAGGTATGAGCGGGGAAATCGAGAAGGAAATGCTGAGATGATGCCCGATAGGCCACTGGACTGTTAGACCCCCCACAACCTGGGAGAGGCCTTACTAAGGGTAAAGAGTTCACTGAATCACTACGATCGATCTAAGATCGGTTCAAAAGGTTCTGTTGACAGCGCATGAACCGATGATAACCCAGTACTAGCCAAGCTTCCTCGAAACCCAGGTATTTTGTGGTAGAACCCTCGAGAAGAGGGAGCACCAACTCATTCCCACTTTTCTGATGGGGGTACCCTTCCGCTGTGTGCTTTTTTATTAACAAATTGTTCTTTCCTTACCGTGTTTTGGATTCATTTTCGAAATGTTTCATGAAATTCTCACTGGCCGTGTGGTGATCTAAAATAGTTATATTTCGGCTTTGGAATGAGTGCAAGACAGCCAAATTAACTTCAACTAGAGCTTTATCTTTCCACAAGGAAGAAGTTGTGCGTGTGTCAAGTTCCATTTTATTGGCAACAGTCTGGAAAGTAATATTTAAAATAGTTTTAATAATAAACATTTATGAGTGTTTTTTTTTATAAATTCATAAAATATAGTTTTCAGCTTTCATGTGAATTTTTTGTGGTTTATTCCAATTACTAACCTCCAAAACGTTTCGTCGATTTGTATCACACAAATTACGGCAACCGATTTCAGTAGACATGTACCAACCGCTGAATGCAGTTGCGGTGAATTGAATGCCGCCTACATCAAACATCATGGATGAGACAGCCGGGAGAGCATACCAGCGCAAGCCCAGTTCAGCGAACCACTCGTACCTACCAATGAGGGGAGAATAAGATATTACTAATAATAATTTTTCAAATACTAAACACTGATATAGTAATTAAAATATTTGTATATGTTCTTGATTACATATAATATATGCACATGGAACAAAAACAAAATTGTATAGTATTAAACAAATTATTTAAATAAATGTCGGCAACTTTAAAACTGGTACCGCCATTTTTCGTGTGGAAAAAACTTTTTTAACGCAGATTCAGCAGTACGCAAGTGAATTCAATTGGCATAATTTTAGTTGTAAAAAACATATATTGCCACATGTAAATGAGTTTTAACAGTTTCCAAAGAAGAAAAAGCAAGCTGAAATTGTACGTGCCGGTACTTATGAAGTTGAGCAGCCACGCAAAGTCATTAAACTATTTTAAAAATACACGTTAAATATTTTTCTGTTCACAAACAAAGCCGGCTGCGATTTAGTGGCTAAGAATTCTACAATTCTTGAACTTAATTTTTTTAATAGTGTGGATAGTGATTCATAAAAATATACTTGGGGTAAATTGTAACATTTTCTCTATTTGAAAGTAAAAGCCAGAAAATATTCAAACAAATACATAAAGCTCAATCAAATATCATTGGACTCTAAAAAGGCATTTTCAGTACATTCAGTTTGTCACGAAGTTTGTAACACCCAGAAGCCCCTATAAAATAAATAAGTGATCACCATAACAAGATAAGGCGATTTAGCCATGTCGGTCTGTTCGTCTCTATGTGTATTCGTGAACTAGCACCTCAAACACATGTCCACCGATATCGGACAACTAAAGAATGACAACTAGTGAACGACAGGAATCAAGTGCTTATATTTTCCATCTTTTTTCAATTGATAAGATAACATATCTTCACGAAATTAGCATGGGTTATTGGCTTAAGCGACGATGCGATCTGAACGATCAAAATCAAGTTCTTGTAAGGAATCTTCTGAATTTGTTAACGGTATCATAGCTTCGGTGTAGCCAAAGTTAATCTCTTTTCTTGTTTTACTACAAAACATCTTCAGACATCAGATGTGTTGAAAAATAGGGTTAGTTATTATCGCTTCAAAGCCCTCAAAACATTTATGTTAACTGCACTTATAAACAATTATATTTTTAGTTTTGTGCTTTGATTACTTCTTATTTAAAACAATTGACTATATTTTCATACATTTATACTCACTTTGGATGAGAAAAAGGCACTTCTAATATTAAATCAGCTGGGTATTCGAAAAGTTCCGGGTCTTCTCCATTGGCGGAAACTACCAATGGCAGAATATCCCATTCGGTGTATTTGCTTTTCCAGCCCATTTTCAAGCATACCTTCAAAGAGAACACGAAAGTGTTGAAACTTAAAATCCGAGTTCGGAATCGTTTAATTCAAATATTAGTAGTAATAGTATAAGTTTTTCATTTCTAATCCCAAAATTATAATTAAGAATTTATTTCTTATTTTTATATTAAAAACTAGATTTTCAAGTTGTTGCAAATTTTCAATTTTAACTAGTTAATTAAAAAATAAAATCCAAGATGTTTTAATCGATTAAAAAACTTAATTCTTAAATTTCAAAATTGAAAACTAACAATTTTTATACTCTTGCAACCCGTTGTTACAGAGCATAATATTATAGTTTTGTTCACATAACGGTTGTATGTATCACCTAAAACTAAACGGAATTGATACAGGATTATATACATTTAAATCATCAGGATGACGAGAAAAGTTAAAATCCGGTAACTGTCTGTCTGTCCATCCGTCTGGGCAAGCTGAGTAAAAATTGAGATATCTTCATAAAACTTGCTATGCGGGTATCTTAGTAGAAAGAAATTTCGAATTTGTAGATGGGCGTAAGCGAACCACTCTCACGCCTACAAAATGCCGTTCATCGAAAATAAAGTGGTATAAATAAATAGCAATAAATTAAGATATAAAACTGTAATGTGGCACAGGAGATTTCAGTAGCAAAGGGAAGCTGTAAGAAAAATATTTCGAAAAAGTGACCTGATCCCGCCCCCCAATAAGTTAAATGCACATATGTATCTCCCAAACTACTAAAGCTACAAAAACCAATTTTGCTGAGCGAATATACATTGTGAAAATGGATGAAATCGGAATATTTCATTTCTCATATAACGGTACTGTTCGAAACTACTAAAAGTGCAATAACTCAATAACTAGTCATTCAAGACACGCTAAATTTTAATACAAGATATTATGAGTGAACTTTATGAGAGCCGAAGTGAAAATGTCACCACTTTTTGGTGAAATCACATATCTCGGGTCCCGACAGACCGACTTCGACTAAATTTAAAACGTAGCATTATTCTCACATTTCTACAAGTATGTCACAGTGTGAAAATGGGCGAAAATGTAATACATCCACGCCTTACTTGATTCTGTCACTTTCCAGTATACAAATCAGGAAGCGATTGATGACGGGCTAAAACTTTGAACAAATAATTAATTTAAAGCGTGGCACCTGATGACCATACATTGTTTAATCTAAACAAAACTGTTCAATTCCCTAAGTACTAAATATGTGTCAGTATCTATAGCTGACTTCCGACCTTTTTTTCTGATAATGGTATATTTCACCCGGCATCATTGTGGCTACTAAATAGAACTTGTCCGTTGTGGCCGGGTGTATTTTACCCGTGGACATTGCTGAACACTGAATCAATGTTACGTCAATACTAGTATGCTACATTAAATAATTGGCTAATAATATACATTACTTATAATAATTAAACATTTATTTATTAAAAATCAACAATACAATCAAACAAACAAAAAAAAACAAAACTACTTATTCTGAGATCAATCAATTTTAAAATCGCTCGGGTATCAGATACCCGGCAACAATGACGCCGGGTTAAAGGAGCCAACGAAGAAATAAGCAAACTGAAATTGTACGCGCCGGTATTTATGAAGTTAAGCAGCCATACCCACATACTTATAACTATTATCAGTATATTCGAATATTCGGCTGTCTTTGCTGCATATGATTGGTGATTATTTGTATGTTTTACATCTTAAGGTATTTCCTTGGCTTTGATTCTTGCAAGTTCCAAGAGTATAAAATGTTCGGTAGTGTAATTAGCCTTTCTTACTTGTTTAATTCAATATTTGTCTATTACTCAATAAAATTTTAATCGTTAACTCTTCCAACTTATCTGAACTCAATACTATGAAAGGGAAATCCCAAAAGTTTATAAATATTAAAAAAATGCAAATATTCATTTAATATCGTATGAGTAATGTACATAAGTATATTATAAGCAATGCAAAAATTGCATCGCTTTAATTCTTAGTTTATTGAAAGTGAAATGTAAATGAAGTATCTACTGCATTAACAATATAATTACGTAATACCGATTAATTACAAATAAAATCACATGATATACTTATCCTTTGCATTATTAACTTACATCAGTGAATTCAACATTCATGGGGTCACCAATAACCGAACCGTCACTCTGTTTGTAACCAGCGTAAGAAATGAGTTGACTATTCCAAATGCGGTAATCGTGGATACCATCCGTACGTTGAGGGAAAATCGTAATAGCAGAGCTGTGATAAAAATTAAATATTTAGCATTTATAAATAATAACATGTTATAAAAGTTCAGTAATTCTCTAAACCATGACATCCTAACTGAAAATTAAGGCGAATAAATAACTAAATTTATAAATAATAATAGAAATAAATCTGAACAGCATGCCAAATATTTACATATACTATTTTATCCTTTCGAAATGGCTTTATAGAAGCCAGGGTTAAATTTGAATGATGGGCGATGGGTTGAAACCCCATATCTCCGGATCTCCTCGACCGATTTCAACTCGAACTTACTTGTTTTCTATTTCAGTTAGCGTTTCATGAACTTTTTATAAGAAAAATGGAAAGTTGTCGTGCGTTCAATGCTACTGAACTGATGTGCATCTTAAAAGTGCAACATATTAAATATGAATAAAATTTATTTAAATGTTATGAAGATTAAAAAACAAAAGTTAACTAATGGCAGAGAGCACAATTCTATTCTTTGGAAAAACATAATTGAATTTGAGAACAGCGTAGGATATGGACAGCGTATATTTACTTATGTAGATATTTATGTAACCAACGAAGAAGTTTCACAAAATGTAGACAATTCTTCCAGAGCTTTAGCATTGTAAAAAATATACAACAACTTAGATTTTTTATTATGAATTAACAGCTAAAGCGATTCTCACCGAATTATGAAATGAGAAGAATATTTGTTTACCAACACACACTCAACTATCCGATCACCCAGCTAATCATACTATATACATATGTCGCTACTACTCATATGATTGCCATTAACTAGAATCAAAATGCTATGAATATTTGTTTGCATTGGACATTGTATGTACGTACATACAAATATATTTTCATATATATGCAAGCGAAGTGGGCGTCTCAACAATAAGCTCATTGAAATTTCTTCAATATTATTATTTTAATTATTACATTTGATGGAACATTTGATTATAGCGAAATCTCATCATCTGCCTTCTCTTTACTGTATAAACTGGTGTGACCAGAGGTCAATATTTGTAATTAAATTTAAATAAATTTTGTAATTGACCTCTATTTATAGATCAATAACCCAAAAGCGTGTATAAATACAAGGTGATTCAATGGCCTAATGCATATGGCGCTATAGTATTACATTTTATTTGCAATTTTTACGGTTTTCTGTGACTACGCAGATATATGTACTTGTATCATCCGTCATGAAAACATATCAAAGATCGATTGACATATATTCAAGAAAATTTGAAATATTAACAAAAAATTATTTATAATTTCTAAATTACATAAAAAATCTCGGCTATTGCTAGTATTACACCCTTTATTTGTTTTATATTTACAATTTTACTATAATGCTAATTGACAATGAACACAAAGCCCTCGTAAGAATACTATTTGATTTTTCTTATCATTTTGTTAGTCAATTCAATCGGTAGATTTATATACGCATGTATGCAAAATTCACATAATTTTAAAAGTTTCTATGTCATGTGATAGTGAGTTGCTTGTATTTAAAGCACGTGATTCTGTCTGATTGGAAATACAGTATATATACATACATATAATGTAGATTGCATTATCGCTCCTATATAAACCAATAAAAGGCATACATTTTGCACAATTTATAACTTCATTTCGCATTAAAAAATATATTTTTTATATATAAAATTAAGGGCAAGCACTCATGTGATTGAATACTTAAGCTGTTAACTTTAACGTAAAATTTTACATACCGAATGTTACCCTTGTTTGTGCCGTATTTGATATGATTACATAAGACCTCGAACATGCCCTTCGTGGTGGTCACATGACGACAATCAAATACCTAAAAATTTAAAAGGAAAATAATTGCATATATATGTACATAATTTGTTTAATTAAAAAAATAAATTGATAGAACCTGATTGAACGAATTTTGTAAATATTATTGTGTGTGTGGTAGATAATGTTTGCTTATAAATATACAAAATATTTGCTCTAATTGAATAATTTAATGTTGGAAAAAGAAGAGATACTTGTTAGCTGCCGAATACAAATTTTGACATTGAATATTATATTTTGATATTAAATATCTAACAAAAAAGTATTAACTTTAGCTTGAAAAATTGATTTGTTTAAATAACTACAGTTTTCGTGGTATTTTGTATTTTAAATCTATTAAGAGCAACCAGTATGTTTATTTTACGTACGTTTCTCGGCAGTAAAGTTTATCACGTTAATCACGATTAATAGTTTCAAATTTACTGATTACTGGACAAATAGTCCTCTAAATAATTGCTGCATTTTACCTTTAATTTTGACCATTGAATGCGCCCAATACAACGGGAAGCATTACGCCAAGCTGCCTTCGCGCCAAAAATTAATTCAGCCTCGGTCAACTGATATTCGCCAGTTGCTTCAATACTTTTCTGGACTTCCTTCCAGCGAGCCTCATGCCGCGGACTAGATGCCCTGTAATAATAAAAATTTTATGTGGACGGATATAATTGATATTGCAAACTTGATGGTATAGTGTTTATTGCTCTTAATTATTTAGTCATAAACTCTTAAAGTCACATATTTCGAAATTTTATCGACGCTTGAAAGTGTTACAAAATTTTTTTATGTATCCATATAAAGTTATGTATGTAAATACTATTCAATTTGTACTTACTTTTTCATTGATGTGAAATATTGCTCTAGAAAGTCCTTAGCTTGTTCGAGCACTTCTTTTTGAGGTCGTGGCTCTAACGAAGCTGTGTAGAAGCCCATAACGCTGCTCATACATGTAGTTTTTGAGCATGATAAATTCTTTAGAAAATAAAAGGAAAAAGAGTTTTTAATTTTTTTTTCCAAAAATTCTAATTAAATTATGTTAATCAATTTTCTTCTACGAAAATACATCCTCCTCATGCTACGATAGCGTATTTAATATTGTTTGAGGATCTTAAGCCACTTTTTTACCTTTTGCCGAATATTTGTAAAAGTTTCACTACTACAATTTTAAAGTTTGGTATTTTCACACTTCTATTCACCTCTTGTCCTTTCAAATGCAATTTGTCATATACTTCCGGTTTGCCTTCAATATTTTTTAAACGAATTGGGCGTTGCATATGCGTAATTGGACAGCCTTTTGATGTTGATGGACCTGCATCATTTTTCTTGTGTTCGTTCAACTCTTCAGTTATCTGCATATATTGATTGAGGTGATTCAATTGCTTTAAATGCACACTAATATCCTCCAAGCGGTTTGCCAGCACATCTCCCTTATCGACTTGCGTTTCAGCCAGTTGTAAAGCGAGTTCTTCATCAATAACCAAGGAGAGGTCTTCCTCTTTACCCAAGGTTGCTAACGGCATTTTCGATTGGTACAAATATTACAAACGACTTTTGATTTGAAAAAAAAATGTTAGCTATTTTTACAGTTGGGGGAAACGATCCTTGAAAACACTACACATTAACACGAGTTTGATAATTAACTTGATTTTGTATTCACGAAAGCACTGCTTCCTTTACTATTCACTGTAAATAATTGACGATTTATTAATTGTCTTTATTTATTTTTAATTATAATTACTTTAACTTTCCGTTTATATACAGGACTCAATTTGCAACTAACAATAGTATTGCACAGGGATGTGTTCAATGCAGCAGTTCTTGTCCAATATGTAATTCACATACGACCGTATTTGGCAAACGTTGTCTTATTGGCGACCAGCACCGACTGTACTTAGGTTGCGCACGCCGGGTGTTTATTTAAATTCACCCGTCTTGCAAACTGTTTTTCTGCCTCTGCTAGCTGCTGATACCATGCGTCAAGGCTTTGCAAAAACCCAACAATAACAGGAAACCCGACCACAATGAAACAAACATAATACCGTGCTTTGGTTGAGTTCACTTTTTGATCGGTGAAATCACAACAAAATAGCTTCGTCGTCATCCCTGTCACATGGTTAACAACAAATGCGCGTGATTGTATATTATTGTCTATGTATTGACTTTCGTTTGTTTGTACTGGCGAGATAAGCAATTTAAAAACACCAATACGAAGCTTTAGAAGATGCTTAAGCTTCAGTGACCATGAAAAGGCAAATTAATTCCAAGTTCAACAAGTAAGGAAGGGCTAAGTTCGGGTGTCACCGAACATTTTATACTCTCGCATGATAAAGTGATAACCGGGATTTCATTATCCGTCTTTTACATATTTTTTTATTTTGCTGTAAAATTAATTAGATTAGTAGTTCCTGAGATATGGTTTTTGGTCCATAAGTGGGCGACGCCACGCCCGTTTTCAATTTTAAAAAAAAGCCTGGGTGCTGCTTCCTTCTGCCATTTCCTCCGTAAAATTTTGTGTTTCTGACGTTTGTTGTTAGTCGGTTAACGCACTTTTAGTGATTTTCAACATAACCTTTGTATGGGAGGTGGGTGTGGTTATTATCCGATTTCTTCCATTTTTGAACTGTATATGTAAATGCCTGAAGGAAACGTTTCTGTAGAGTTTGGTTGACATAGCTATAGTAGTTTCCGAGATATGTACAAAAAACTTTTTAGGGGGCGGGGCCACGCCCACTTTTCCAAAAAAATTACGTCCAAATAAGCCCCTCCCTTATGCGTTCCTTTGTGCCAAATTTCACTTTAATATCTTTATTTATGGCTTAGTTATGACACTTTATAGGTTTTCGGTTTTCGCCATTTTGTGGGCGTGGCAGTGGGCCGATTTTGCCCATCTTCGAACTTAACCTTCTTATGGAGCCAATACGTGTACCAAGTTTCGTCGTGATATCTCAATTTTTACTCAAGTTACAGCTTGCATGGACGGACGGACAGACAGACATCCGGATTTCAACTCTTAAATCACTTGATCACTTTGGTATATATAACCCTATATCTGACTCTTTTAGTTTTAGGACTTACAAACAACCGTTATGTGAACAAAACTATAATACTCTCCTTAGCAACTTTGTTGCGAGAGTATAAAAAGCAAAACATAGCTATCTAATATGATAATGCTAAAATACGAATATAAAGCGAATACGCGGGTTTAAGGGAATATGCTTTGAACATACCTATAAATAATTTAGTAATTTTTACCAAATGAGGAAGGACTATGCCACTCTTATTGTTCAAATTTACTACAGGTTCTATTAGGCCATTTTGTAATATCCCGATGTAAATTTTAAGTCTCTGCCGCATTTATTTAAATATTTATCGCATTCTTAATAGCTTTGAACAAAACTATTCTTGGACCAAGTATCCTCTGGGTAGCCAAAGAACATCCGTTTGAAGGCCAGCTGGCCAGCCGTTTGAAGGCCAGCTTACAGGGCGGGCCCCAAACCCAGCGCACAATTCCGGGGAGCGATGGGTCATATTTTCACTTAAGCTCGCCTTCAAACGGATGTTTTATGGACCAGCAGCTGTGAGCTGTTTAAGTCATTTGTAAAAGAATCGTTTCTGGCCACTCCCAAGTGAATGAATGGCGCTAAATGACCGAGGCATGTTGATGTTGCGCCATTAAAAATGAACAGAAGTACTTGGGATTGTGAAGTGGTTGTGATAAAGCATTATTTGCATTCGCAACACACCTAGATGAAACTTTCTCAGTAGTGTTCAACCGTAGCATGCAACAATCACAGCAATCTCTATTCGTGACCTTAAAAATTAAAAAAAAAGTTCAAAGTTGAGAAAGCACCTGGCGAATTAAAGCTGTTACCACACAAAATTCTACCAAAGCGGTACTCAGCGGTATTCTTTGCAAGAATTAAAATTATGTTTACCTGTTGATTATTGTGCTCTTTTAGAATCATATATCGTGAATGAATTCTGCAAACAGAAAGAAATTGATGCAAGTGTGCCACAATTGTACTAGAGACTTACCGTTAGCAGCAAATAGTTTGGCTGCGCCTTTTGTTGAAATAACAAAATGAATGTGGTACAAACAAATTATGAAGCCTATAAAGCCAATGAGGTAGGTAATAAGAGGTACTCGTATAGTTAAGGCTCCCTGGTGATATTATTTATATGGGGACTAGAGAAAGTTTTCACTCAATTTTATACATTTTAGACATAAAGATATATTGTTATTAGTATTAGTATACCTGAAGTTCGAAAATATTTGTATTAGGTATTTGGTGGTGATTCATCTGATTCAGCCCATTTTTAACATACATACAAATTTCGCCCACTTTCGCACTTAAACATAGGAATGTCAAAATAATAGTACACACCAAATTTGGTCGAGATCGGTTTGAGCAGGTCCTGAGATATGGATTTTCACCTAAATGTGGGCGATTCCATTCACTTCGTTTTATTATAACTCCGGCTCTTATAAAGCCCCCTTGTATCATCTCGGGTGTCCATACATAATAATACCTCTAGCGTGTTTCTTTATTGATTTAATGCGCGTTTAGTAGTTTTTAACACTATCGTTATATGTTAGTGAACGGAGTTATCTATGGCCCCCTCCCGCTTTTTGACAAGGACACCGTTTACCAAGTTTCAGAAAGATATTTCAATTTTTACAGCCACTCACACGGAATGTAACTCGTTCCTTCATCCTGATCTTATTTACATATGTAACATTGTCCATACCTATTTTCATTAGTTTTAAGTGATACAAAGAATCGGTAAACAAAACTATTATACTTATCAGCAACATGTAGCAACAGTGACATTTGTCTGATTAAAACAGGAAAAGTTGGATAAATTAATAAATTTGCATTTTCTTTCTCTGTCTATGACGAAGAATAATGCATAAGCTTAATTAAAATGAATTAGTCCTTTTTCCACAGTGTTGATGTAACTCGTTAATCAACATTTCAATGTTTTCTATTTTTAATATTCTCTAGTTTAGCAAACAATCGGCAGTTAACTGTTCTGCTGAATTACATGTCACACCGAAATGGTTAGTTTTTGTAAAAAACTAAATAGTGATCGACACTCACACTGAAAACTTCGTCATAGTTGTTGGGTGGTGACTCAAAATCCGTGACAAACAATATCTTAACGCAATGAGTGTAGCGGCGGTAATTTCTTATGCGTCGATAACCATATATGTACATACTTGTAGTTGTTTCTATTTTTACTCGAAAGAATGATTTTCTACTGTATACTGGAATATTATAAATAGGAATAGTAAGTTAACAAGTATTTCCGTTCATTAAATACCGATATTGTGTGTTGATATAACATATCTAGAAACTAAAAGACGGCATTACGTATATTGGTCTATTATCTATTATTTCCAATAAAAGCTGACTAATATGCTCTTTTATACGAAACACAGATATTGCTAATGTAGAGGCAAGTGAAACATACAAAAGAAATGCATGTTATGAGAATGAACAGTTGTTGAAAATTTTAAGATACTTAATAGATTTTTTTACCTAACGCTTGCTTGTACCATCTAAAACTAATGAAATGTTCATGGCAACGCGATGGACTACGTGCCTGTCTATCCATCTGTTCGTCCAAGCGATAACTAGAATAAAAACTAGGTAGCCCGTACATGAATAATAAGAGAATTTTCGAAAAACCGGCTGAGTTTACTCTATTTAGCTTGAGATGTGTCACGCTGTCAAGTTATTTTTGTTCAGTATTGTTCGGCATTTCTTCGTGGAAAGACTTACGCCTGAACAACATTTACAAATCGTTAACTTTTTACAACCGTTCAACTTAAGTTCCTCACAATCGCCTATGCCTGGCAATGACCCAATTCCGCCCATCTGCAATAACAATCTCTTCATAGTGTCAGCAAACATTTGTATTAAGTTTCTCAATTTTTACTCAATTTACAGCCTATATGGACAGGTGTTGAATGAAAGTTATTTTAGCACTATTTAATATAAAATAAATGAGTAAAAATGAAATCGGGGGATGCTATTCTAAAATTTACCATTATAAGTATCACATTACAAACCGTTTCATCAAATAGATTTAAATTTCGCATTTTCGTTCATTTTCGCTGTTTTACATTTTTTATTAGCGATCTTGAATGATGGCAACAAAGTTTTCAGAATTATCATCCATCATCTTGAATCTTATTCTGCACTGCTCTATTAATGAAGTGACATAAAGTTTACTATTAAATTTTCGTATGCGTGGACGACATCGCAATTACTTGCTAAAATATAACTCAACAAGCCTTATTGTCGATGAGAGAATACCAGCAGTCAATACCACACTTAGATCATTCGCGTCGCTAATTAAAATTTTCAAATAAAAACTGCTTAAAATGCAATTTTAACTGACTCTACTCTATATATACCCGCCTTCAATTAGTTTAATGTTAAGGACCTGATATTAATTAAGATGATGTAATAAGAACTGACACTAAGAGGACGCAGAAGAAAATTTTATAGGTCAAATAGTTCAACATTAAGACAAGGAAAAGAAAAAGATCAACGTAGATTAACGACTATAAGAAGACATGAAAAAGGTAAAGACATTAAACAGCATGGTATGAAAACTTGGAGTTAAATTGCAAATTACATGAATGATTGGACATAATTCAAATTGAAAATTGTAGGATACTTTAATTTATTGTTATGGTCAAGCTTTATTATTAAACATAACCTCTGCTTTAAATGGTTTCGGCAGTTGACAGCCGAAGGCCTCCACATGGTTAATGAGAGCGTTGTTATTTATATACGTATTATGACCGGCTTTTTTTTAAGTAATAATACCCAAATAGCACATCAAAAAGTAACTTTTTGCTGCGAGCGATAGCGGATGGGCTCTTTTGGATCTTTTTTGGTACTGGGCTCCACAGCAGTAATAGTGTCTTCCTGTACGGCGTCTCTGAGAATGCGCGTTATTCGATAAAATAAACGTTATTCAATAAATCAGCGTGCGCCCTTAACATTATTGTGGTAATAAATTTGTACGGTTTGCAAACGTTGTTCCAATGTAAGTATATCCTTATAAAATGGTAAACCAAACTAGTAACAGCCCAACTTTTACTATATACTAGTATATACTGTGCCCAAAAAACATAAACTGACATTTGAATTTAAACTGCGCCCGTCGAAGAATTTGGAGAATTATTTTTTTTAGGTTGGTAGTACTGTCAATCACATTTATGTAAAATTTCATGTCAAAATATTCATTAGTGTTTAAGATACGTGTCGTTTTGTGAGCTGCTAAAAGTGACCTTTTCGTTTTTTGCGATGTGGAAATTTGTTGAGCAAAGAATTTGCATTAAATTTTGTTTACGGAATCAATTTTCTGCTGCGGATACGTTGAGGATGGTGCAGAAAGCCTTTGGCGATGAGGCTATGTCTAAAAAAATGTTTACAAGTGGTATAGTGAGTTCCAAGCCGGCCGTGAACGTGTCGAAGACGAAGAGCGTCCAGGGCGACCATCAACCTCAACCGACGAAGCTCACGTTCAACAAATCAAGGATTTGGTGTTGAAAAACCATCGATTAACAATTAGAGACCTTGCTGAAGTTGGCATATCGAAAGGCTCCGCCAATACCATTTTGAAGGATGTTTTGGGCCTCAAGCGCGTCAAATCTCGACTGGTACCGAAAACATTGAATTTTTTGGAAAAAAGGCGTCGCGTTGAAGTGTGTGAAACGATGCTTTCCGAATACCAGGGTGTCATGAAACGCAATATAACTGGCGATGAGACTTGGATCTATGGTTACGACCCCGAAACAAAGGATCAATCGAGCGAATATCGTGCCCAAAGAGAGCCGAGACCAAAAAAAAATCGCGCCAAAGTCGCTCAAAAATCAAGGTCATGTTGACTGTTTTCTTCGATTATCGTGGTGTTGTGCATTATGAATTCCTTCCAACCGGTTGCGTAACGCTAACCGCCTAAAAAGGCCGGAATTGTGGAAAGACAATTCTTGGTTTTTACACCACGATAATGCACCATCCCATACTGCCCGCGTAATTCGTGATCATTTCGCCAAAAACTCAACCCATATCGTTCCGCAACCACCGTATTCATCTGATCTGGCGCCGTGCGACTTCTGGCTGTTCACCAAGCTCAAAAACCGCTCCGGGGACATCGTTTTTATACGATAGAGGAGATTCAAGCCACAGCGAAGACGGAACTGAAGGCCATCCCGTAAATTGATTACAACCAGTGTTTCGAAGATTGGAAAATCTTTGGCATAAGTGCATTGTATCGGGAGGCGATTACTTTGAAGGGGATGAAATTGATTTGGAAGAGGAAATAAAGAATATTCGAAATAAATACAATGTCACCTTATTTTTTGGGCACAGAGTACATATACCATATATGTATATAATAATAACTTAACCAAAAGTATGTATTATTGGATTATCATTACCCAAGAATCTTTTTCGTTTTTACTGGCATAAAAACCGCGTGAACGGTTATAGTCGAGTTAACAACAGCGCGCCAGTCGTTTCTTCTTTTCGCTAGGTGACGTCAATTGGAGGTTACAAGCAAAGCCAGGTCCTTCTACACCTGGTCTTTCCAACGGAGTGGAGGTCTTCCTCTTCCTCTGCTTCCCGTCCATTCGGACGACATGACCTAGCCAGCGTAGCCGCTGTCCTTTAATTCGTTGAACTATGTCAATAAATCTTTCACAGAATTCTTCTCTCGAAAACTCGTAACGTCAACTCATCAGATGTTGTCATCGTGTATGCCTCTGCCACATATAGCAGGACGGGAAATGAGTGACTTATAGAGTTTTGTTTTTGTTCGTCGATAGAGGACGAAGTAGCACCTGTTGGCAAGAGATATTCTGCGATGTATTTCGAGGCTGACGATGTTGGTGTTGATTCTGGTACCAAGATAGATAAAATTATCTACGACTTCGAAGTTATGACTGTTAACAGTCACGTGGGCGACTATTTGTTTGATGACAGGATATATTTCATCTTGCTCTCGTTCACCACCAGACCCATTTGCTTCGCTTCCTTATCTATTCTGGAGAAAGCAGAACTAACGAAGCGGTTGTTAAGGCCAATATCATCAGCATACGCCAGCAGTTATTCACTCTTATAGACGATGGTATATCGTCAAGTATATAAGTCTAAAACTTCGTTTGGTATCGAACGGCTTGTAGAGGTCCTTCCCGATCCTGATGGAGCTTTTAGTGTTGCTCTACGTCAGTTGTATTAGTACTGCGGGGATATCAAATTCAGACATCCCACCATAAAGGCAGCTCCTTTTCGTGCTGTCAAAATTTGGGGCATGGTAAATATCTGGTAAGTTGTTGATTTTCCAGGTCTAAGGCCACACTGATAATCAGTTTGTGGACGGTGGACTTTAATCTTTAACACAATACGCACGATAGCACCATACAAGTGATGTTTAAGAGGCTTGCGCAGATTGTGGGGTCTTCCTTTTTATGGATTGGGTTAAATTCCAATCGTTGGGCATGCTTTCGTCCGACCATATTTTACAAAGAAGCTGATACATGCTTCTTAGTTCTTAGCCGTCGTGTTTGAATAGCTCGGCTGGCAATCCATCAGCCCCTGTCGCAGTAATTTCTATTCGAACGGTCGGGCAATGGAACGTCTGCTTCATCGTCTTCGATTGGGGAATCGGGTTCGCCTTCTCCTGCCGTTGTACGTTCACTGTCATTCAGCAGGCTGGAGAAGTGTTCCCTCCATAATTTAAGTATGCTCTGGGCATCGGTGACTAGATCCCCTCTGGGGGTTCTACAAGAGTATGCTTCTGTCTTCAAACCTTGTGTAAGTCGCCACATTTTTTTGTAGAATTTTCGAGTATTACCCCTGTCGGCCAGCTTGTCAAGCTTTTCATACTTCTTTCATCTTTCTTTTTCTGTCTGCAAAAGAGTCTCGCTTCCCTCTATAAATCTCGGTATCTATACCATCCCACACGTTCGTGGTCGATCGTAACGTTGCGAGGTAAGCAGTCTGTTTTCTCTCCGCTGCGACATGGCACTCCTCGTCGTACCAGCTGTTCTTTTGCATTTTCTGAAAATTAATGGTTTTCGTTCAGCTGTACGTATGGATCTTGAAATGCCCTCCCACAATTTAATTTTGTTTCTTTTATTAATTGTATGAGAGCTAGGACAGCTATACTTATACTGTTGAAGAGCGCGCTCAGAAAATGGCCGACGGACTTTGGGCGGCAGATAACTGCCCTATATACTTCATTTAATTTGAGCAGTGAGGATGAAATGACCGATTAATTAATTTTCATATTGCAGTAAATAGGTATTACAGACATAATATGCGGAATGAAAATTTATAAAATTTGTTGAGTAGTTATTGCTAAGTTGTAAATATTTGCCCCACAATGTGTGGTGACATGTCCTCATTCCAATTTATATATTGACCTAAATCAATTTGAGTGTATTCGAAAAAAAATGTCGCAATAATATTACAAAAAGGACTTAGTAAGACTTTTTAATTTAAACTTTGCGCGAAAACTCATTGGTCGGAATATTTATTTTTGGGTTGGTATGACTGTCAGTGATATCTGTGTCAAATGTCACAACAAAAATAATCTTTAGCGTTTAGTAAACGCTTGTCTTTCTGAAGTACATAAAGTGTATTTGGCGGTTATTATGATGAGCGAAATTATTCAACAAAGAAAACGTTCATAATGTTGGAAAGGTACAAAAATGGGTTTTTGATTGGTACAAATTACACTGGTATACAAATAATTTGTTACATGATAATCTTAGATGTGTCTATTGCAGTTTCATACCCTCAAGTCAAATCTGAAAACAAAATTTTTCTATCACCCAGATATTTGGTAACATCCGGCTTTAGATTTTACAATACTACTGCGATCAAATTGAAAAGTGAAGTAATTTATACTTCGCGTGTTTTTCGAATCGGAAATTTTTTTTTCTATAAGTTGGTAGTACTGTTAGTAAAACACATCCATACAGTGAATCAAAAAAGTTTTGGCACACCTCCGTTTTTCCACTTTGCTTCAATATAACTTTTATTTAACTGAACATACCAAACAAAAAACAAACATATTTGTTTAAAAAATGTTTTTTTAACAAATATATACAAAAATTAAAAATAAAAAATTCATACAAGTAGGAAATTATTAAGAATTCATATCAAAAAAGTATTGGCACAAATCATGTTTTTTGCATATTCCTCTTTAAGTTTACTTCCTTTGATCCCGTTTTCGGTGACTTCTGTTAGATATTGCATATAATGAATAATTAGAGCAATTGACTTTTAGTAATGTGTTTAGCCTTGACATAGATTGAGCAAAACGGGTCGCGGAAAAGAGATAACCGTTGAAGTGCGGAAACTCATTTTGAATCTGTACCTGGAAAAAATATCATCGCGCGAAATAGGACAAATTGTCAATAGATAATTTTCCAGTTTAAGGAATATAATAACCCATTACATTAACAGCGGAAAAATAGAAAGCAATTACAGATCTGGGAGGCCAAAAACTTTTTCTGATCGGGAGGAACGATCCATTGTTGGCGCAGTTAAAAAAGACCCAAAAATGTCGGCAGTAAAATTGAGTGAAAAAATGCAGGAACAACTGGGGAAAACATATAGCTCACAGACAGTCCGAAATACCCTCCATAAGGCCGGTTATCATGGGCGTGTACCTCGACGAAAGCCTCACATTTCAAAAGCTAACAAAAAAAGCGGTTGGATTTCGCTAAAGCTCACCTACACCAACCTGATACTTTTTGGAAAACGTGATTTTTAGCGATGAATCCAAATTCAATTTACTTGGATTGGAGGGGTCTCAAAAAATATGGCGAAAGCCCAACATGGAGCTCCAAGAAAACAACATCTTAAAAACAATGAAGCATGGCGGCGGCAACGTAGTGGTGTGGGGGTGTATAGTGGCAAGTGGAGTTGGGAATCTTGTTTTTATAGACGAAAAAATGGATAAGCTTGTTTATTTAAGCCTTTTGACAATTTGCTTCCGAGCATAACTAAATTGGGCTTTAATGGAGAGAGTTCTAGCAAGACAATGATCCCAAAAAACACCTCGCGTTTGGTTCAAGAGTGGTTAATTTATAACTGCAAGCAGCAGAAAACACCTCCACAATTCCTTGATCACAATCCTATTGAAAATATTTGGCATTTGCTTCAAAAAAAAACTTCGCAAGAACCAAATAACTTCGAAAGAATCCCTTAAAAATGCTCCGAATGAAGAATGGGCCCATATTACCAGTCGGAAGACCTCCCATTTGGTCGCAAGTATGCAAAGGCGTTTGCAAGCGATTATTAAAGCCAAGGGAGGTGCAACAAAATATTAAACATTTTCAATTTCTTTCACTTCATCTTTTGTTTTAGCATTTTCATATTTTGTGCCAATACTTTTTTGATATGAATATGGCTCTTTTTCATTATTTTCTTAATAATTTCCTACTTGTATGAATTTTTTATTTTAAGTATATATATATATATATGTATTAAAAAAACATTATTTAAACAAATATGTTTGTTTTTTGTTTGGTATGTTCAGTTAATTAAAAGTTATATTGAAGCAAAGTGGAAAAACTGAGGTGTGCCAAAACTTTTTTGATTCACGGTATGTGCTTGTCAAAATATTCATTAGTATTTGAGTTACGCTTCTTTTTGTGAGGCTTTAAAGTGAATTCTTCGAGTTTTACTATGTCTGAATTTATTGAACAAAGAAGTGCGATAATGCACCATCTTATACTGCATTGGTTATTTCCGCCACATTTTCAGCTAATATGAAATGCTCAATGAAACTTTTGCTGGCATCGTTGAAATATCGGAAGGATCAATGAAAAATATTTTGAAATATCATTTGGGTCTAAGAAAAGTTTCCAAAATCACTCATTTTTTTCGAAAACCAACGTCGCGTAAACTTACGAAATAATGTGTGTTCGACTTCCAGAATGTTACGTAATATATTATTAATGGCGATGAGTCTTGGATCTATGCTTACGACCCAGAAACAGATGATCAATCGGCCGAATATAGTGGCAAAGGTGAACAGAAGCCAAAAGAACAACATCAAATCAGGTCAAAAATCAATGTTATGTTGTCAATTGTCAACAAGGAATACTACACGGGTGTTATGCATTGTTTGTGCGAAGCTATTCGAAAAAATTTCAACCAATGTCGTTCCACAACCACCGTATTCACCGAAGCCGAACTATAATTTCTATCACAAATACATAAATAAGTACATATATAAGACTCTTTACAAGAACTTGATTTTGGTCCGTCAGTTTGTGTAGCAGCTATATGCTATTGTGACTTGATCAGAACAATTTTTTCAGATTATTTCTCTGCCCTTGGCAGATTTGGAGATCTCGTCAAATAAAAAAGTTGTCCATTCAAGCAACTAATTTCGTCTACACTTTATATGACAGCCTTTTGCTATAGTGGTCCTACTTGTATATCGACTGTTTCAACTGCTTTTTCGGGGCAAGGATATCGGAAAAACTGGGTGACTGCTTCGCATATATACAGATAGATCGACAAAACTAAATTGACTCAGCTCGTTACGGTAATCATTTATACACACATAACCTTAATGGGGTCTCGGACTTTCCGGACAACCTTCGACGTAAACTTTAATTGACTATAAACGACATTGCAATAAATATTTAACCCTCTATCACTCAAAACTCTCAGCGTGGAAGAAGGCGAGTGGGAATTTTGTTATAGAATAATTAGAGTGTAAAGTAATTCAAAAAAACTATCCCCAAGTGATTTGCGTGTTTTTTCGAATGACAGGTAAGCAAAAGGTAAAGAGTGCCTCAGGGTACTTATGACAGTTTATGCCAAATATATGATGTGGTATACACGACAGAGTAGTAGATTGGAAAAGAAAGATAAAGCAAAGATGAAAGATAAGCAAACACGAAATATAATCAAAAGAATTCATTTTTATTGTGATAATCGAAAAAACAGTTTTTTGCGTTGGTGCAGCACAAATGAAGATTGCATTTGGAGCAAACACACTGTGTTTGCGACTTCTTACAGAGTTTACACCATTTTTTTCCGCCTTCTTTGCCAAGCCAAATTGGAAAATGGTCTTGACCATCGTAGCGCACTTCATGTACGGGATGTTTTGACTTTTGGCCAACGCCCGAATTGCTTGGCTCTATATTTCCTACCGTTGACGTTACTGTTTTTTGACGACTAAGGGGTCGTCTTTCTTGATATGTTAACAGTGAAGCAGCTACAGCTTCACGAAATCGCGGTAACTGCAAAACCCGTTCATGTTCGGCTGATTCATGTCTTGAGTCAGTTACCTTTTCTGCATAAATCCGTTTATGTAGTAAATACGCATTCGTGATCGCCATGTCAATGAAATGGTAAAACAATCGAGTTATTGCATCGTTTGACTTCGCTCGTATGTGGTACCGGCCCATCAGAACGTCCATCAAGTCAACACCGCCCGTGTGATTATTGTACTCTTTGATTATTTGAGGACAATCAATTTCCAAATATTTCTTCGCCTTTCTGTCGTAGTGAGCTGCTTTCGATGGCTGTTTGTTTGCATCTGTATTGGATCTTTGAAATGGTTGAACGCCGACGTATGTTGATGCCAATCGTACTAATTTATTGTCTTTCCATAAGACTGTGGTTATGTCAACACCATATGCTCTCCCCATATACTCACATGAATAGCCTCGTAGTTCGTCTCTTATGTCTTTTTCATTTGGAAGCTTACAGTTGGGAATTCGAGGAATTCGTAAGGTGCCTAAACTAAATATGCCTCGAGCTCGCAATAATACGAACAACGGCAACGATGTATAAAAATTATCAGAATACAGAATGTGATTCCTGAAGTTTGGTATAGTTTGCGATAAACGAACAACAACGTTCGACGTGGCTCCAAGATCTGGTTGTCCCGGTAAGATCACATTGTCGCCAGCACCATTACAAACCTCGAAGCGATAAGCGAATCCGCTTGTATCGCATAACACGAATAATTTGATGCCCCACTTGTGTGGTTTGTTTGGCATGTATTGGCGTAGATGATGTTTTATTTTGGTGCTACACATTTGTTCATCGACGCACAATCGGGCTGTTTTGGGTACGGAATCGAACCGTGTGTTTAAAAAATCAGACAACGTTATAATACGGAACAACGCGTCATAACCAGGCTCTCCTTTTTTGGCTCCAGTGTTTTCATCACGAAAGGACAAATATTGTTTTATCGCCATAAACCTTGCTTTAGGCATCGTTTTTGCTATTGGTTGAAACGCATTTGGGCCCCAATAGCTTTCCAAATTGGGATAGCGGTAAATGCTCATGTAAACATGAATGCCAATGTATTTGTAAATTTCTTCGCTGGATGTTATGACCTTGGAGTTGATATCGACATTGCGAGCTGTCCGGTTCGTTTCTAAAGCAATCTTGTCAACCATTTTCTTAGTGAAGAAATAACGAAATATCTCCATCGGAGTTTCAAGCTCTTTGATCGAAGATGGTAGGCTTGAGTCACCACGGAAGTCCACCTCATTTACATGCAAACACATCGATCGTTTTCGCCATATAATTTTGGAAAACTCAGCCGAATCTTTGGTTATTGCTTCGATTCGTATAGTAAATGGAATTTTAGATTCACAAATAAAATGAATACAGCATCTGGACATATTACCTGTTCCGCTGAAACCTCCAGAGGAAGGCACAAAAGACGGACCACTACAATCAAATTCAGGCAAAGGGGAACGGTCACGTTTTGGTGGCTTCAAACGTGGTGTTGAAGTTGGTGGCCCTTCTTCTTCTGAAGCTTCTTCAACTTCTTCATTTGGCGAAGTTGAGGGAAGATCTTCCTTGATTGCACTCAAGTTCAACGAAAAATTGTCCGCTTTATTCAAAAAATCAGATTCGTCTTCATCGATTTGGTGAACTACCTCCGATATGTACCGTTCATCTTCGGGGCTTATTTCATTAGGTTCGAAATCCGGATCATTCATATCGTCATCGCTACTAAAATCAGCTTCTTCGTCTGTTTCAACCGATTCCATAAATTCATAAATTTGCTCATTCGTCTTCATCGATTTGGTGAACTACCTCCGATATGTACCGTTCATCTTCGGGGCTTATTTCATTAGGTTCGAAATCCGGATCATTCATATCGTCATCGCTACTAAAATCAGCTTCTTCGTCTGTTTCAACCGATTCCATAAATTCATAAATTTGCTCATCGGTCATTTCGCTCAGTTTGACCTTTTTACGGTTTCGAAAATCCATTTTCAGCTATAAAACAATGGCAGGCACTGCAAAAAAAAGCATAACAAAAACAATAAAAAGAAAACACAAATTTTCATGTAAACTGTTATAAGTGCCCTGAGGCACTCTTCCATTTTGTTTTCTCACCCGACACTTTATTTCATTTTTCACTTTCACTTGTATGTAAAAGGTAAAATGAACTACTTACCTTTGCAACAATAAAATTCTGAATAGAATCCGATAACAATATACATATATATATATATATTTTTGTTTTGAAATTTTTTTTGTTGTGAAATTAATTTTAGCTTTGCACGCTAGTAAAACTCATACGAAACGTAACGGTAAATTTAAACGCAGCGTGACAACCTGTCAAAAATAAACTACACTCACAATTGAAGTGTTGCCAACAAGCTTGTTTTTAAGCTTTATGCAATTTTTTATTTATTTATTATTTATTTTGAATTTCGTGATGCATGTCTGAGGGCACTCTTAACAGACAGAGGGTTAAGGTCATTCGAAACCCCCCAACTTGTTCTGAAATGCAACTACCCCTATATCAGTATTCCGATTTCTATTTACATTGCAAACTAACTTTAGAGCAATAAAATAGTATTCGTGATATGTTAAATTTACAAAACACTGTAAATACTTACCGAAGTATTTAAATTCATTGTTGATTTGAATTAAGATCGAAAAAAGCTTATGTACACTGCTTCAATACTATTATTATAATTTTAAGGAATGATTTAATTATAGTAACTATTTCCAACTGTAAAAGTGATTACTAAATGGCAACATGAATATGAAATTGCAAACACATTCGAGTATTTCAACATTTATTATGATTTGGAGAACACAACAAATTTTATTAGTCAAATATATGTAAAATTACTGATGAATACAGTATGTTAAGTATAAGTGTGCTGTAATAGTAGTATGCCATTGTGCTTAGTATATTCCTTATATTTGTGTAAAGTTAATAAGAGCTTAACAACAATTTATTTAATACGGAATACGCAAAGTAAAGCTTAATGCTCGGAATTTTAAACTAAATATCTTAAATATTTCACATTTTTTAATAGTGCGATGTTAGTGTTTAGTTCAGTTTGTAGTTAGTTTTATATTTAAAATGAATGTAATTACAAGTATATATATAACGAACGGCGTGCTGTAATGCACTATTAATATAAATATGATAATTTATTCGAGATAATTACTAAATAACTGTCTGAATTAGTGAGAGTACTTTAATTAATTATATAATTTTGATTTGTTCGAAAATGTTTGAATAGTATAAGGTTTTTATGCGTAAGTTTGCATACTATATGTTACCTAAATGTTTACCTCTCTTGCCAAAAAACTTTGATATTACTCGTACTACGAATCGCAATTAAAGCAACAAAACGAACTAGTTAAAATACCAAATGCTTATTGATCGATGAACGGAGTTACTTGGGATGAATCCAGGAAAAATGTTCGGAAACCAAAAATTACAAGAAATTTTTTTCAAATAGATTCAAATTTTACTAAAGATATGTAATAACAGTAATGTCATTTTAGCTATCAGAGCATACTTTATATGTTTGATAAAGGGTGTATCCATGCGCCTTTTGGTAATTAATTAATTGTTTTAAGTTCCATACGGAGAATTTATAGCAAATATTCATGGCATCTTCCGTAGAAATTCTAGGGCCCATTGAAATCGAAAAAGGTATTTGTATTTTCCATCTATGGCTGAGATGCCATGCGTATACGTGCTGTTGCTCTAGACTTCGTATGTATTTCCGCGGTACGTAACGTGATTCCGAAAATATCCTCGTGATAACGGTTTGCATCCTTTTAAGAATAAAATATAATAATTTTTTAAAAGCATTCTGAGCTAATATGAAATATAAATTAAAAAACAAACATACCACATACACCATTAATATGAAGTACTTTCATTTTATCCATCCATACTATACCATACTAATGCATTCTCACTCATGTAATTTGTACAAGAAGCGATAATTATTGTGTAAAATCCAAAGTTCGCTGTACGACACTCCGTCGTAGCAATCCTAAGAAACGAGTTGTATACAACGTACATGTAATTGATCGATCTCAGATGCCGATGCGTGGGTATAGTAGCGTTAAGTATTGTTAGGTCAAAAAACTGATATTTAACATACCATATTGTCTTAAAAAAATATTTAAATAGTTTCTGAATAAATTAAATGCCCATCCTAGAATAATTTTAATCTTAGAAAGTTTTGGCTGTTTTCCACAAAAAAAGAGACGGCACAATGTGCGCCAATTACCGTGAGATAAGCCTCCTTAATGTCGCATATAAGGTCATATTGAGGGTAGTGTGTGAAAGACTGAAACCCACCGTCAACATTCTGATTGGTTGATACAAAGCAAAGATAATGAGGAACAATAAACTCTACAAGACATAAACGGCGGCATTGTCACAGTTCAGCGAATCAAGAGACGGCGGAAAGAAGGTCCAGCTTCCAGGTTTCGATGCAGTGCCAGCCGGTGGAAGCAGAAGAAAAAATAATACCTTTACTCCGTTGAAGACATCAGGTGGAGAAGAACCTGGTTGCACTTTGTATCTCAAATTGGGGCAAAATAGTGAGAAGAACAAAGGACTGGAGCGCTGTTGTCCACTCGGTTATAACCGCGTAAGCGGTGTCTACGCCAGTAAAAAAAAATACTGAAAATTGTTTTTCCAATCCAAAAACGATTGATGTCATTTTAAAATTTTATGGTAACTCTAAAAACTCTATAAAAGCATTTTTTCCTAACTTTACTTTAAGTAGTAAGCGAAATGCACTGAAAACGGTGTTTCATTGCCATAAAGACACTCATTTCTACCGGTGCCATTTAAAGTTTTAAATTAATTTTATTAAACTGTTTTAGCTATTCGGAGAATCGCGGGAAAAATTGTACTTAAAGATAAAGAGAAAGAAGCTATGGATGCTTCGACTGGCGAAGGTTTGACCAATCGCACCATTGCTCGAAATTTGGATTAGTCGGTAACAGTTGTTTGGATTTACTTGAATAACAAAGAAAATTATGTAGATAACCCACTCTGATAGAAAAAAAATATTAACACACGACAGGAAAGATAAATTTTTAAAAATGTAAAATTTAAAAGGTCATAAAAAAAAACTGACACATACGAACACCAAACCCTTTGAGGGTTTTACTATACTGACCTAGTACCATCACTGTTCAAATATCATTGAACATGCTTACTTATCAGCAAAGCCGAAATTCTACTAAATATAAATATCTATTTATATATTAATATACTTACATACATACATATATACATAATGCATTAATGCACAAAAATGCATGGGACCAAATCATAAATTAACAGAAGAGATAACACACACACACATGTATTAAATTGTACATTTCAAAATAACCCCATGTCAAGCAGCAATAAACAATATGCTGCAATACGTACAAACATACACACACAGGGGTGGATTAAGGCAATTTGCCGCCCTAGGCAGTTACGATTTTGCCGCCCCAGACAGCAGCCTAATTTTTGCCATTTCAGTTATTGATGCACTGACCTCGAGTTTTTTGAATGCGTTCATGAATTTGTACATTAGAAAAATATGTACAATTAAAAAAGTTGGGAGTGATAAATTAGGATATGTCAATTCTATCTTTTTTCATAATATTTATTGACAGTTGTACATAATGCTTTTGTAGCTCAGTGCGTTTGTCTGTTGCCTAAATGGTAGTCGGTTCATGTTCATATATTCTTACGTCGTGCTTTACGAATCGCAAAATCACGAATGATTTCATCGCACTCTATGTCACGTAAAATTTCCGCTTCTATAGTCAACAAAGCCAAAGAATTCAAGCGATTTTGTCCGATAGTTGATCTAAAATAATTTTTAACTCGAAAGGAAAATTTTGTAAGCAATGTCAACATTTGGAAAAACTGCGTTAAGATCTTCACTTCTGAAAAACTTTAAAGTTTCAATAGGCTTGATTGTTTTCAAATTCTGATCACATTCAAGATATGCTTTGAAATGAATCAATTCATCATCTAATGAACTCTCCAAATCTTCATTAAATGCTTTTTGCAAAATTTTTGCTTTTTCCCGGATGTCAGCATTATTCAAGTTCCCCAAATCAATCAAAACAGAGAATTTTTCGTTAATTCCTTCATATTTTCGGCACCTTTCCCGTAATTCAAGTAACAGATTATCAAAGATAACATTGTATGTGTTGACTCTGAAGTCATCTTTCCCAAGCAATGTTACCTTCTCTGTTTTCGTTTCATCGTGATAAATTTTCCGACGCTTTACCCTACGCTGAATTGTTTTGTATTCTTGGTTGACAGACAAATCGAATGCTCTACCTTCAAAAAAGTCAAAATCTTCACGTGCATCACCCACAACTTTTATAAGACTTTGATACAATTGAACTACTTCATTCAGGTTAGTCTGCGTTGATTGTAATTTTTTACTTACAGCATTGAATTTCGAAAGTAAAAAACTCCACAAAGATTGCATAAAAGCTGTTTCTAGTAATTCAAAACGTTTTCGAATACCTTTGGCTTCACTTTGTGTGACAGCTTTTTGTGAAAGATCGTGTTCTATGCAATACAAAGCTTGTATTTCAGTGTAATACTGATCAAGAGTGCAAACGGCATCGTTGCGAGCTGACCAGCGTGTTAGTGAAAGGGATTTTACAGTAATTTTCTCAGATTTCTTGCAGTAAGATTGTAGAATATCCCAACGACTCGTAGATGCTGAGAAAATGTTATACAAACTTTGAAGATCATTAAAAAAAGCAGCAGCTGTTGAACTGCTTTCAACTGTGTGATTTCCTACTAAATTGAGAGAATGAGCTGCACAAGGCACGTATTCAGCGTATTCATACGATTTTTAATCAACTGTTGCAGTCCTGCATAAATCCCTGACATATTTCGTGCTGTGTCGTACGACTGACCTCGACAATTTTTAATGTCAACTTGTAAATCACCTAAGGTAGAAACTACAACGTTATCCATTTCTACAGCCTTGTGGCCTGCATTTGGTAGAAATTTCACAAAACGCTCTACCGGCATACCGTCTTTCTTCACGTATCGCAGTAAAAAACACAGCTGATCTACATGTGAAATGTCAGGTGTGGAATCAACAATGATAGAATAATATTTTGTACTTTTGACTTCTTGAATAATAACCTGTAATACTTTATCAGCTAGTATTTGAATAAATCGTTTTTGACAGATAACTGGTACTACCGATACCTTTATTTCCGAATTTCGAAATATGCTCAGCTAAAAATGGATCAAATTCAGATATCAATTCAAAAAGCATCAAATAGTTTCCGTTGTGAAAAGAACCTAACTTTTCATCATGCTCTCTAAAAGGCAGTCCACGTGAAGCTAAACTCTTAATGACAGCGACGACTCGTTTTAAAACATTTTTCCAGTAAACTACTTCTTTGTCATATTCAGCAAGCAAAGTTTTGTCGATTCGACCAAAAGCACTGGCTCTATCTTTTAGAAGTTTCAAGCAACTTTGATGCTTTTCAGAATTTTCATGCTGATTCATTCTTATTGCCGCATTTTTCCAATCACTATAGCCATCTTTTTCAGAAAAAGCAGAATCGCCGCCAAAAAGAAGGCATGGAGCACAATATACCGATCCTTTGCTCAGAGAATATACTAACCAAACACGGGGAGTTTTTTCACCATTTAAAAGTTTTCTTTTGAACGTAGATGAATTCAAATACCAGCTTGAATTATTATGCACTCTTTTTGACTGCGAAAAATCAAGATGGTCATTTCTTTTATAATTATGTTTAGCGATATAATCACGTAATGCGTCATTTATGAGCCATTCCGCAGGGTCGTCACTGAATGTGAAATTGAAGTTGTCGGATATGTTTGACTCTATATGTTTCGTAGATTCTGTAAAAAAATTTTATACCTGAATTTCATATTCTTGTAAATATGTGTACAAATTTTCGAAACAAAAAATATAGAAAATTTGAGAATCATCTTAATTTGATTATCATGAGCAAAAGATAAAAAAATAGTAGGTTAGAAAAAAACGAAAATACATGAAATTCAGTCTTTACCTGCGAAGTCTATTGTTTCTCCAGAAATTTCGCTTTTTTCGGTAACTGATGGATTACCCGTGTCACTTTGATTTCCTTGAAGCACAAAATAAGAAGAGAGTTTTTTTATTTTTGCCATAACCTCGTCATCT
Organism: Bactrocera zonata; assembly: GCA_037783105.1. Lineage (NCBI taxonomy): Eukaryota > Metazoa > Arthropoda > Insecta > Diptera > Tephritidae > Bactrocera > Bactrocera zonata. The sequence continues at coordinate 711,026 of JBAWJQ010002576.1, read as the reverse complement.
TTGATTTTTCTCTTCGCAGCTTGCTTGCGATATTCAGAACCGCTCAATCGATTCCGCCCGTCACTCATTTTATTGAAAAAAATGACCCTCCAGTTAATGTATATAAATCTTCCAGTTAGAATACTTTAATACTCAAAATAAATTTTCAGAACATTGTCAACAATTCATTAACTCCAATCGCGGTGGCAGCCATGTATCGAATCAACGTTTCGAGAGTTATCGATTTTATAGTAACTGTGGTTGCCCGATTGTGGTAGCCCTGCATGTATTCGAATTTGAACTGCGCACTTGTGAGAATACAATAAAGAGGCTAAATTTCATTTGACAAGATTGTTAGAAAAGTAAATTCAACAATATGGTAGACTTGTACACTTTTGGGTGAAAAATCTTATGGTTTTCATTTGAAAGTAGCATTTTATCTAGTGTAAACGGTCAGAATTTGCCGCCCTAGGCAGCTGCCTATGTTGCCTGTTCGGTAAATCCGCCCCTGTACACACATACACATATATTTAGTTATTTAAGATAGTTTTAAAATTTGTATATAAGCAAGAAAAATACGAAATAAAATCAGAATGAATAAGTTCTTCCTGAATAAAAGTCTTTCATTGCCCCCCACTAGAGGTAAGGATTGTAAGAAACTGTATTGAGGTGTTAACAATCACCCTGACTTGGAATTTCTCACCCCCCAGACAATAATCCCAAAAGTGTTCCACAGTGTAATCATTAATTCGAGGAAAATACCAATTTAATTTTACCAAGATGCTTTGCATAATATTCGAAGTGAAGCCGATTTGAAGTGTGAAATTTTTATATGGTATTGGGGCTAGGATCGAATTTTATCTATTTTTTTATCTGGAAAATATGCTCTACAAGTTTTATTAGGATATATTATCAGGAAAGAAGTTCTCTAAATTTCTTTAACATATGTCATACATAGGTTAATCGACGATTACGATATAAAGACAGCTGGAAGTTGGGAAATAGCCTAGGGAAAGTATTCCGATTCCTCAAGCAGAAAAACATCTTGACAAAATAATCGATATTTTCAGTGAAAATATTTGAGTATTTTTCAAATAAATATATATTGCTATTGACAACATAGTTTGCAGTTAAGTGAATGTAATAACTATTGTGCAAATAAACTATTAAAACGATCTTTATCACTTTTCTTTCGGATATGAAAGTCCCCAAAATATAGGTAACTAGAGGACCCGTCCATGCTCTTCACTGTGATGATGTGGCTGATACATAGATAATACTACTACTACCATCTATATGATTTCTATTAGTTGGATATAACTATTAGTTAATGAGATTTAGTACATCATTTTCGTGAAGCAACTTGTGTTAGTTTACAACAAAATGAATCATAAAGCATTTCGTGTGTTAATAAAGCATTGTTTTTTGGGACTGCTGTTGAATTTGGGCTCAGGGAAATCTACCGTTGAAAAAATATTTGCTAAGCTGGAAACAGCCGAAGTGAGCACCGAGGACAATGATGCTCTAAAGAGGCGAAAGCTCTGGGCAAAGTGGGTGCCTCGCAAGTTTGGTGTTTGGTGCTGTTTAATCATAATAAAACCTAATTTTTGCGTCAGTGTGTGACAATAGAAACATAGCTCCATCATTTCTCACTGGAGTCCAATAGCCAGTCATTCTAGTGGACTGCATATGATGAACCGGTTTTCAGGCGTGGAAAGACGAAAAAATCGGCTGGATTACTGAGCCAGTTATAATCTGTTTCACTGCGTATTTGGTTGCAGTTCATTTCTACTATTCCAAATACTTAGCAATTGTATTATCCCTCCTCAAGGATCTGTTTAAAATTTTACTCATATATTCAAATGATTCCTACAAACATGAATTTTGAACGAATGCTTATTATTTGAAATATAATTTTTGTATTTATGAGTTGTATTAAATTTTAATATAAAGAGATAAAAGGTATTATATGCCCTTACCCTGGTTCTAAGCTACCTCCCCACCAATTTTCTGCCAAATCGGTTCAGCCGTTCTTGAGTTATAAATGGTGTAACTAACACAACCTTCTTTTATATACATATAGAGATTTTGGGTAAGCGAAATGAATTTGATTATCATAATAATTATAATTTACGAATCTTTTTATTATACTCTCACTTAAACACATCAGAACTGTATGTACATATGTATATATCTGTGTATACTCGTACTAAATTAAATTCTGATGGATACATCGCAATCACAATTATTGATTTAATTGAAAATTATGTTGCCAATAGATAAATGAATTTATTAAAACATAACCGAAATATTTTCCCGCAATATTTTTCGATCAATTTCATTAAAACTGTTTCATTATAAACTACGGGGTGGGCCATATAAAATTTTAAATTTAAAAAGTCAATAAAAAAAAAACGGCTGGATATTTTTCAAAGGTCTACCATTTATTTAAAAGGTTATTTCATGAAATTTATTTGTAGAAACCAATTTCGGATAAATGACCACCACGGTTGAGTTTACAGTAGCTTATCCGATCCACCCAATTTTGTAGTACTCTCTCGATGGTTTCAAGCCTTATGGCAGCTACAGCAGCTTGAATCTCGTACTTTAGGTTTTGAATTGTTTCTGGATGGTTGGCGTAACATTTATCTTTAACAGCTCCCCACAGAAAATAGTCCAACGGAGTTAAATCGCAGCTTCTGGGAGGCCAATTCACATCACCTCTTTTGCTGATTATGCGATTTTCGAAGATAGGGCGTAAAAGATTGAGTGTAGCGTTTGCTGTATGGCACGTCGCGTCGTCCTGCTGGAACCAAATGTTGTCCATGTCTTCCTCTTCAATTTGCTTGAAGAAAAATTCGGTTAACATTGCGCGATATCGCTTACCATTGATGGTTACGGCGGTTCCTTCTTCATTTTCGAAGAAAAATGGGCCGATGATTCCACCAGACCAAAATCCGCACCATACAGTGATTCGTGCTGGGTGCATTGGCTTCTCGACGATTACGTGCGGGTTTTCTGTGCCCCAAATGCGACAATTCTACTTGTTAACGTAACCATCGAGGTGGAAATGAGCCTCGTCCGAAAAGATGATTTTTCGGTAAAATTGACAATCCTCGGTCAAACGATCTTCTGCCCAATCTGCGAACTGTAGACGGCTCGGGTGGTCAAGTCGCTTCAGCTGTTGCACCAATTGAACTTTATATGGCTTCATAGCGAGGTCTTTTTTCAAAATTCGTCGCAAAGTTGTTCGCGGAATTTTTAATTCTTGCGATCGACGGCGAGTTGAGGTGGATGGATTCTCACTAACATTTAAAGCCACAGTCGCAATATTTTCGGTTGAATGCGCGGGAAATGAACGTTGACGTTTTGGTTTATCCACCAACGAGCCAGTTTCATGCACACGTTTGACAAATTGTTGCATAAATTGAACTGATGGCACTTTTTGTCTGTCCATTTTTTTGCCAAATTTCTCACAGTTTGCGTTGAAGACTCACCACTTGGGAAAAAAGTTTTCAATATTTCCCAGTGTTCTTCTAGTGAATAGCGACCCATTTTGTAAATTTTAGACTTTTTACTAAATACCTGTCACTTTCCGAATGGTATATGACGTTGATGTCGAAATATACATAATTCAAATTTAAAACGTTAGATGCCTCACCCGTTAATAAATTAAGTAACTCAAAATAATTATTAATATAATTAGATGCTATAGGGATATTTTTCGATGTTGATTTGGTTTTGATGAGTTTGGTTGATATACTCGTAGAACTATTATTCCGTTTAATATTGTTAATTTCCACAAAATGTATTCCAAATGGATTGAGCGAAGTCTTAAATTTAATAAACGTATACAAGCAATTCGAATGCTTATGGAATTATAAGAGTTTCTCTTACAAGAGGATTGACTTAAAAAAAAACATCATCAAATAGGTCAATAGTCATTCCGCAAAAATTGTTCAAATCTTGTCCATTCTTTCATATATTTCAATTCATAAAGCCTTTTCAAATTTTTAAGCATTTCTATAGCTCGTACTTGCCTGTTTGACGCCATTTCGCACATGATTATCTTATGATAACAAATGCCTACATACAGATTTGGCAACGGCAATGGCAATAGAATTGATAGTTAGTATGCCATAAACTTTGGTCTGTCGAGATGCCGGGTTACTCAATTTATCAATGACAGTAGGTTGTACACACATGTATACGGAACTTAACTCGACTCGCCCGATCACTCTGATATATTCAATTATTTATCCATCTCGATTAATTGATTAGTTGTTACGAGCAACCGTTAGGTGATTCAATTTGATGGACGGCAACTGGAAACCAATTCAACTCATTATCCTCAGCATTTTGGTATTACATTGTATTGTACTATATCCAGCTATTTGCTTTAGATGTTATAAATAAGAGAGTATGAAATACTCATCAATCACGGTATACTTGTTTAAACTTCCAGATTCAACTATGTGAATTCTGTTTTGTTTTTTATTCTATGCTAAATTTAAGTCAACGTTTCACCTTAACCTTTCAAACTTATTTTCAGTGCCCTGCTCTATTTACAAATATCAACTTTATTGTGGGTTGAAAGTTCGCAACCGTAAATATTTACACACAAACGTTTCAAAGTTTGTATTTTGTTGCGAGACTGTGGTGAAAGAGTTGGGCAACAGAAGAATTTAAAAGTACTCACAGATAAAACCGTACATTCCCAAATTTACTATGCATGTATGCGCGTATTTGCGCGAACAATTCAAAACAAATGAATTTTTTAAAACTACGCACATCGGTCGACAAAATACCCACTAGGTAAATAGCGCTAAAGAACAGCAATGCCACACATCTGGGACTCGTACATTCGCACCAGCTCTTATTCACTTCAAATCCTAGCATTGTACTTACATACATATATACACCTTAGCTTACATAAACATACATGGTCTACTTCCAAGGCACATGCATTGAAAGCATTTCACATTTATGTCCTTGTATGCATACTTGCTTTTAACTTACCCGCAATGTGAGCATAAATGTCTCTACTTCCGTTTCTGTTTTTTGCTCTTTTACAGCAATGCATTTCCTGCAAAAGTGAGAATTCAGAAATGCCACGATGATAAATACGTATGAAAGGTGTGAAATTGTTGTAAAATTGTTACAAACAAATATGTGAGCCCTTGTGTGTACAAAAGTGTGTCAAAATACAAATGCAGTCAAATGTAGGTGGATACATAAGGGTGCCCGTTACTATCCAATTTGATTGCATGAGTGCTCAGTTACTGAGTTACTGAGCGACAGAGCATTTGATGTTTAAAGGAGTAATTACATCGTAAAAATCAATAAAAACATTTTGTGGAACTGAAAATTTTGTACCAAAGCAGTCATAGTTTTGAAACAACCTTGAGGTTGTAGGTTTAATTTTTTAGTGGCAAATATCAAAAATAGCATGTTATATACACAAAAAAAGAAAAATTAAAATTTAAAAGCTTGTTTGCATTGGATCTTTTTTCGTTAAAAAACTGAAATTTTTGGAGGCGTTTACAAAAAGATAATCAACTTGAGAAATGACGGACACCCTAATGTACATTTTCACTTAATAGCTGAAAACGTGCTTGGAAAAATTAAATATTATTTACCCTCACTGAGGTGAAGCGTATATGAAATGTGGCAAGGGTTTAGTCAACAATTCTTCAAGTCTATAGTAACCGCTGAGCTTAGCGCATATACACGCTGTGACAGTTCTACTTAAGTGTGTAACTCTTTGTTAATTGATATGTTTATTTACTATATTTAAAGTATAAGAAATGCTGAAGCTTATAATTAAAAATGGTCTTCTATTAGTATACTTACAGTAGGTAGAAAAAATAAGTTATCAAATTGAAATATAAATCAGCGAAGTGAATAAAATTTTAAAGTTTACATACACACCATACATTCTATTTGACCCAATCATTGTTGCATGAAGTTGACAAGCTTCAAACACTCATTTTGAGAAAATTATTCCAAATTTTATAGTTGCCAGGTTTTGGGGTTTCTCTTAAGTTATACGCATCTTAAGGATTGCCCAAGCATTTTCAAATGGTAACAAGTCAGGGCTTCAGGACTCCATTTCAATACACTTAAAATTACATTTTGTAGATGTTCTTTGTTGACTTTTGCAGTATGAATGGGCGCTTTGTCCTGTTGAAGAAGTATAACCGCTCCAAGTAGTTAGTGACTCTCAGGGATGGCGTACTCTTTTAAAATATTTAAATAAGCTGCAGTAGTAATTTTTACTTTCGGGACTACAATATTGTTACGGCCATTTGCAGATAAGCATCCCCAAGCCATTAATCTTCTTTCCACCGACTTAACTGTGGCCAAAGTGCACTTGTATGATAGTTCTTTTTCGGGTGAGCGTCAAACGTAAGCCATACCGTGGGAATAACGAAGTCTAATCATCGATTCATCAGTCCAGAGCACTTTATCCCAAAAATTGTGAGATTTTAATAAGTGCTTTTTATAAAATGCTTGTCGTTTTCTCTTATTTGCCTCATTTAGGTAGAGTAACTTTCTTGCAACGCGTCCGTGAATATTGGCTTGGCGCAAACTGTTAGGGATAGTGTGCACTGAGAAGGATTTCTTGTCTTCTTTTATAAGCTGTGCGCGAAATTTTGAAAATGAATTGAAGGGATCAGAATTGGAAATATCCAAAATTCGTTGATAACTCTCCGTTGCAATTTTTAAGCGCCCTTGCCTCTTCTTCCTGATGACTCGATTTTCTTTGTTGTAGCCGGCAATAATTTATGCTAATTATGCTGAACGCTCCTCATTCGTTAATAGTTTAAACTTTTTAGAATTTTTTTAACTCACCCGCAGCTTTAATGTTTGTTTGTAATTTATTTTCAAGTTTTAACGGTACTTTCCTAACATATACAAAACAACTGATATTCGAAGCGAAAAAGTATAGAGCGCTTAAAACAGCGCTGGTTATTTTGATAACTTACTTTTTCTACGTACTGCATGTTGAATACTATTTTTCGGTGGAAGAAACAAAAAAGGAAGGTATGATTTCCATTGAACATAAATCAACGTATCATACCTATTCACCTTCGCTTTTAAAATTAGAAGTTAGGTCGTGGCGTTGAAGCAGTCAGACTACTTGTACTTTTTTGCTACTTGGAGCAGGTCGTCAGTTTCATTGCAGGGTCTATGTTGATAACGACAGTTGTTTGCAACAATTTTTTTTAAGATTTCTGTGAATATAATCAATTTATCAGTAGGTAGTCAATTGTGGGTGTTTGCAAGCTATTTGTCATGTAATATAAAAGTGGTTGTTTTGACTTCGATACAAAGATACAATTTTGTTTATAAGAATTAAGTTTAGTCTATGATAAATCGTTTTTAAAAGCGCAAGTAGCAGCCAAGAATCCATCTTTTGTACTCTATATACTTTGTTGTTTTTTCCTATTTACCTGATTGTCTGGTAAACATGTTCAGCCATTGTGACGTCGCCGCAAACGTATATGTGACCTTGCTCCTCGACAATCAGCTTGTAAAGTGAATCGAATTCTTTTTCAATCAGATCCTGAACGTAAGTCTATAAAAAACAAACAACAAAACATATGCGAAGTTTAATTCAACAATGCGATCAGTGCTGTCAAGCGTAAGGGTGGAAAACAAAAAAAAAAACAAAAGCGAGAAGGAATGGATACACTTTGAATGGGGGATGAGATACGTATATACTCCTACTTCCCACCTAGCACAATTTTATATTATAGCGGGATTCTGTAACCAGTCTCTAGTCTCTATTTGAAACATTTTGAGGTAAAATTTCAATTTGTCACTAGTTACTATTCATTAAACAGTCTCTAGCGTTAGTCTCAAAATATTACCTCAAATTTGAGACCTGGTAGTTAGCAAGTCACAAAACTAAAAAGAGCTCTTATCTGCCATTTTGAATATACTGAATAGAGATCGTCATAGATATTAATCGATTGTCGTTTTTTATACACGAAAAAGTTAAAAATAAATAAATTTCGTAAATATTATGAAGCAAAGTCAACATATATTTTTATTTTTATTGATAATTATGTTTTTTGACTATGTTATACAAAATTTGATATTTGTTATCGACATATTTATTTTCATTCAAGTGTAAAAATAAACTGTCGCTTACAGAAATCAAAAACGTCTCAAGTCTCAAAAATTGTCTCTAAATTAAAATCTCAAATTAAGAGACTTAAAACTGTATCACAGTACAGAATCGCACGGTTAATCTGATTATTTTGTGTTACAGTATATAAATGCAACTTTGTAGAACAATGTATGCCGTGTTTGGTCTTATACTGGTATTTATAAGTGTTATTTTACTTAAAATTTAAGTATGTGCGTTTCTCTAAATATTATTAAATTTCAGAAAACTTCTTCCTGATAATAGTTTACACATATCAAAATAGAATAAAATCGCGTCAAAATTTCCACTTGCCCCCAATATACCTCGCACAAAGGTTTTCGAGATTCAGGTTGACTTTATACCAGTTATCTTTGTGCCCAAAATGTATGAAATTAGTTGAATACTTCTTCTAGACCACATATTGTAATGTAAGTATTTTCAAACATCTATAATTAACATATTATTGCAGATCTGAGGTATCTCTATACTTTTCTGATAATTGTATTTCCCAATGCCAAAAATTTATAAAATCTTTTCATCCAATCGCATATACCTTATAGATGAATTTCAGCATTCCAGTAGGTTCTAAACTTTATATATCAATCAAAATGTAAGTTGCTTATGCAATATTTTAATGCAAATAAAATGTAAAATCGGTTCATAAATTGGGCCAGCTCCCATATTTTTTTTTGAGATATTTTTACAAAGTTGCCTGGAAACATGTTTTCGAGTATAACTGAATAATGCCAAAAGTTCAATCAGTCTTAACCTTCTCCTAGCATAATATCTGCAATATTGCGATTTTCTCGCTCATCTACACAAAACTAAATGCTCTTTGGTTGAATTTATATAACATACATATGTATATGTTTATCATTTGGGTTAATTAAGACATTTTATTATAAACATCTCGGACACAAGGCAAAAAGTATGTGAATATGTTACCTATAGGAAAAATTAATAAGATAAATTTGATTGTAAACCTTTCACCCATAAAGTTTTGTCGTCACGAAAGTATTTCCCCGCTTTTGAGCCACACAAATTATGAGAGTTTATAAAAAGTTCACTCATACCCGACCCTGGCTCTTCCTTACTTGTTAATATTTGGTATCTTATGATCCGATTTCAACAATTTTTATTTTACAATTGATTTATCTCACTTTGTACCTTTGTGCATAACATTTATATGGGAAGTTGGAGGGCTTATCATCCGATATCACCCATTTTCACACTTTCAAAGGAAGTGCCGATAATATTTTGCTGAGCAAATATAATTGATATAGCTTTAGTAGTGAGTGAGATATGTACATTAAACTTATTACAAAGGCCTCGTAAGCACCAAAATATCAAAGTTAAAGCTTGCAGCTTGTTTTTGGGCTTACCTTCGGTATATTAGTCTCACGTGAAAGAGCCAGGAAGACGCGGTTTAATATGTTTTCACGGACCAACTGCTTTTTTTCGTTCGAATACAGATCAACATCTCGATTGCGACACCCGAAGAAGAGCCAAACCTTCGGCAGGGGTACATCCGCATTAAGCTCACGTAACATTTCGAATTCCTGCCAGAATGAGCGGAACGGTGCTATGCCAGTACCTGGCCCAATCAAAATAATCGGGCGTTCATGATCAGGAGGCAAATGGAAACTAGGTGCACTACGTACAAACATATGCAATTTGTCGCTCTTATTTAGGCCGGAAAGATAATTTGAACAAACGCCATAACGCTCGTCACCATTACCATCCTCTGATCGGTAGCGAACGATGGCCACCGTTAAATGTATTTCGTTGTCAACTTTACGTGGCGAAGAGGAAATCGAGTAAAATCGAGCTTGCAGCGGCATTAAGTTAACCAACACCAGCGTTGCGGGTGGTTTACAGGAAGGGAATTCTTCGAGAACTTCTAGTAAATGTGGCAAGCGCCAGTGTCGCCAATCTTCATATGCCGATGAATCAGTAGCCAACAATTGTAAACGCTCTATGTCCTGATTGTCATCACAAAACCCAGCGAGAAGAGTGAGCATTTGACGCGTTGGTGGTGTGGTTATGTCGAAGAAACGCAACAATAAATTACGAACTGAGTCTGGTGGCACTTTATCATGAGATTCCCATAATTTGAAAATGCCATTTGATGTATGCTTTTCTTTAAGCAATTGTAGCTGCAAGACTTCCTCCATATTTTCCACACCAGTTAATCGATTTAAAATGCCATCAACAATATCTTCGCGATTAGCGGGAAATATTCCAACATGATCGCCTGGTTCATATTCCAATCCAGGAGCATTAATCTTCAGAAGAATGGTTGTCCTTTCGCCATTACCAATGTTGGTAAGGTTAATTGGGGCTTCTTTAATGGAACAACAATACACTTTTTTGTTATGAAATTTGGATAACAACTCTTCTAAAGAGCCACGAGACTTCGAGGGAACCAAACGCACGGTATTTACGGTCAAGGATTCATTTTGTAAAGCCAACGAGGCATCCGATAAACTCTCATCTGGATCCAAGCAGAACGTCTCACAAGCGAGCTTTAAATGAATTAAAATATTTGTTCTAAGTTTTAATTTAAAGTTCATAATAAAAAGACTGCATTGAATGTGAAATTATAGCAGGAAGTTTATAATGACTTACTTTGAACACCTCAGGTGCCCATTTACGGAAAGACTGTTCCTGTCCACACATTTCATCACCATAAGCCATCTTTAGCAATCGTTCACCACCTAACTCACCGAGTACGTTGTCAATATATTGGCCAAAGGCACAAAAGTTGGGATAAGCGGAAGAACCCAAAGCAAATACAGCAAATCTGAAACGTAAATGTTGAGTATATGTAAATATGTATGTATGTACGTACATATCAAAATCATGATTTATATATCATATATACATACATATGCATACTAAAAAAATTCGCTTTAGTTACCCTATATATTATATAACTCAAGAACGGCTGAACCGATTTGACCGAAAATTAGTGGAGGTAGCTTTGAACCAGGGAACGTACGTTATCTCTTAATGTTAAAAGCCAATACAATTCATAAATGTAAAAATTATATTTCAAATAATAAACATGTGTTAAGAAACAAGGAAGGGCTAAGTTCGGGTTCAAACGAACATTTTATACTCTTGCAACTTGCAGAGGGTTGAAATCCTTGCACTTATTTATGTATATATATATTCGTCAATTGTTTAAGCTCATTTTTCATTGTTTATGTAAATTTTTAAGGTTTTCTAAATTAAAAACAAAAATAAGGTACATACCATATAGGATATTCACCAAGCAACTCACTCAGTATACTAAAGTTTGTGATCAATTTCATTCTCATCATCGACAAAGCCAAAAAAGTCTTTAATAAAAATATTTTAATAGCTATTGTGGAAATACGTTAATTCCAATAATTTGTTACGAGTTATTGTGTATACTTACTTATGTGATTAACTGTATATTCTGCAGACTTAACCCAATTATATAAATGTACTACATCTATATTTGAGGATGATGCTGCTGTTTTGAGTTGTGGGGAACTTTCTGTAGATATAATCACTAATTTACAATCAACTTACAACGTTCTGCATAATTATATTTCCAAATGGAAAAATCGCGTAAACCCGCAAAAAACACAAGCAATTTTTTAGTTGGAAACGCAATGCATGTTACTTGTTCTTTAGAATGAAAAAGTAAAATGTCAAATGCGAGAGTTGTAGCACATGAAAATTTTAATTAGCTCTACCGCTCCCAATTTTTTGTTACCGCTACGCCAGAGCAGAGCATAATACCTCATTTTCGGCTATTGGTACAGCTACAGTTTTTTACCTAACAAAACTCCGAGGAGAACAGAGCGCATGCTTTCTGCTATGGCTCTGCTACGGCTTCCATCAAAGTGAGAGCGGCAGCTATAGCATAGCAATAAGTCTGGAAATTTTGCTGCTACGGAGTAGTAAATGAAAACCCTAGGTATACAGCAGCTGCTTAAGTCGGTACACTTCAGTTAAAAAATGATCGTGGTTTGGTATATCATGAATTTGTTGCGGAGGGACAGACGGTCACGCGTGTGCCTATCAGAAAAACAAAAAAAGAGAAATTACCCCCATGCAGTCATTTGAATAACAAATTTACTCGAACCCGTTTTTAAAGAAAGTGAAAATACTGTGTGTGTGGCTAAATAATAAATATGTTTTAAAATGCTGTAAAACATGTTTTTATAGCTCAATAGAATGGAGTATGGAGTCATGTGTAGAAGTTCACGGAAGTGAGGAAAGTACTCTGATCGCCATTCACTTGGGAGTGGCTACGATTCTTTTACACATGGCTCAAGCAGCTAACGACTAACGGTCTTTGACCAAGTATCCTCTAGGTAGTCAAAAAAAATCCGTTTGAAGACGAGATAAAGTATAAAAGCGAAACATCTCCTACACAAGATTGTGCGCTGGGTTTGGGGCCCGCCCCGTAAAAAACGCCCCCAATGAAAAATAAGCCTCGGATGAGAGACCCTCCTTTTGAACGACGACCATGGCAATTGAACTGAGGATTACGATTTGACGGCATGCTCCTGAAATATTCGGTTTCAGCCAGTGGATAAACGATTAGTCACGATCCGCATCAAAGAGAAGTTCGTCAACATATCATTGATTTGCGCCCACGCTCCGGCGGAAGAGAAGGACGATGTGACCAAAGAAGCCTTCTATGAGTGCTTGGACCGCACCTATGAGAACTGCCCCGTAACGATATCAAAATCGTGCTTGCGACTTTAACGCCAGGGTTTGAAAGGAAAGCATCTTTGACGCAACAGTCGGTTAATTCAGAATCCACGAGGAAACATCCCCAAATGGGTTGAGGTACTAAATTCCAGCATAACAGACATCAAGCTACCCGGCTGTCTCCGGATCAAAAACCTACCAACCAGATTGATAGACGGAAGACGTCTCCAGTGTTCTGGACGTGGATACGCTCCGAGGTCCTAACATCGAATCGGACCACAATCTTGTTGCAGCCAAGATTCGCTTCTGTGCAGCAAAACACGCAAGTTAATAAACACATGGAATGTTTAGCGTTAAGAAGCTGCAATCACAACAGATAGTCGAACGATTTTCTACTCGGTATAAGGGCATTTTAAGCTCCTTACGAATAGCTGCAACCGGTAACATTGGTTTTCGGAAAAAGCAAAAGAACAGCTGTTACGAAGAGGAGTGCCGTGTCGCAGTGGAAAGAAAACAGTCTGCATACATCGCAACGTTACGATCGACCACAGCATGTGCGGATGGGATAGATACCGAGAGTTACAGAAGAAAGCGGGGTGTATTTGCAGACAGAACAAGAAAAAACGTTAACTTCGGTTCCACCGAAGCTAAATACCCTTCACAGGTGCATTTCTGTTAGTAACTATGTGTCCAGTTTGTAAGGCAGCTATATGTTATAGTTAACCGATCTGAACAATTTCTTCGTAGATTACATTGTTGCTTTAGAAAATAATATATACCAAATTTCGTGAATATATCTTGTCAAATGTGAAAGTTTTCCATACAAGAACTAGATTCCGATCGCTCAGTTTGTATGGTAGCTATATGCTATAGTTAACCGATTTGAACAATTTCTTCGGAGATTACATTGTTGCTTTAGAAAATAATATATACCAAATTTCGTGAATATATCTTGCCAAATGAGAAAGTTGTCCATACAAGAACTTGATTCCGATCGCTCAGTTTGTATGGCAGCTATATGCTATAGTTAACCGATCTGAACAATTTTTTCGGATATTACTTTTTTGCCCTAGAAAATAATCTATACCAAATTTGGTGAAGATACATTGTCAAATGCGAAAGTTTTCCATATGAGAACTTGATTCCGATCGTTCAGTTTATATGGCAGCTATATGTTATAGTGGTCCGATATCGGCCGTTCCGACAAATGAGCAGCTTCTTGAAGAGAAAATGATGTTTGCAAAATTTCAAAAGGATATCTTAAAAACTGAGGGACTAGTTCGTATATATACAGACAGACGGACAGACGGACAGACGGACGGACGGACAGACGGACAGACGGACAGACAGACGGACATGGCTAAATCGACTCAGCTCAACATACTGATCATTTATATATATACTTTATAGGGTCTCCGACGCTTCCTTCTGGGTGTTACAAACATCGTGACAAACTTAATATACCCTGTTCAGGGTATAAAAAGAGAGAGGCTGAAATGTATGAATATGAAGATATTGACATGCTGGTCGAGAGGGGTAATGGTCGAAAATGCGGCGACACTTCTCCAGCCTGCTGAATGACAGTAAAAGCATAACACCAGGAGAAGGCGAACCCGATTCTCTAATTGATAACGATAGAGCAGACGTTCCATTGCCCGACCAAGTTCGAATAGTAATTACCTGTCTGAAGAACCACCAAGCGGCGGGGGGAGATTAATTACCGACCGAGCTATTCAAACGGCAGCGAAGAACTGATAGGGAGCATGCATCAGCTTCTTCGTAAAATATGGTCGGACGAAAGCATGCCCAATGATTGGAATTTAAGTGTGCTCTGTCCAACCCACAATAAGGAAGACCGCTAAACATGGCTTATAAGGTTGTATTAAGCGTATTGTGTGAAAGATTAAAGCACACCGTCAACAAACTGATTGGACCTTATCAGTGTGGCTTTAGACCAGGAAAATCAACAACTGACCACATATTGCGCCAAATCATGGAAAGGATGCGTGAAGAATAGGTAAGGAAGCGAAGCAAATGAGTCTGGTGGTGAACTAGAACGAGACGAAATAAAGGCTTGTCAAAAAAGTATTGCGGTATTTTTATTGAATCAATTCATGTGGCACCCATACATCGAGCTTCTTAGTGACTCCAAGCTTCTTCAAATGGTTTATAACGGTTTGATGACTACTATGCCGGTCTCTTTCGACCAATTCAGCGATTTTATCGCAATTTTCGACGACAGGCCTTCCGGAGCGAAAACGCTGAAACTATCGTTGTGCGGTGGAAATGGAAACTGTATCGGGTCCATAAACTGCACAAATTTTATTGGCGCTTGAGATGCATTTTTGCCTTTATCGTAGTAGTACGGTAAAATATGCCGTATTTTCTCTTTATTTTGCTCCATGTTTGCGACGCTATAACTCACGAACGACTTAAAAGAAACGACAATCAATCAAACACGTGTTAGCGCGTGAAATGAGCTTTCCAAAAAGGTATAGCATGACCCGATACGACGAATAAGACTAGAACTACGCGCTTTCAGCGCCAATTAGCGTAAATACCGCAAGACTTTTTTGACATCCTAATACATACTGTCATCAAACAAATAGTCGCCCACGTCACTGTTAGCAGTCATAACTTCAAAGTCGTAAATAATTCCGTCTATCTTGGCACCAGTATCAACACCAATATCATCGTCAGCCTCGAAATCCAACGCAGAATATCTCGTGCCAACAGGTGCTACTTCGGACCAAGTACGCAATTGAGAAGTAAAGTTCTTTCTCGACGAACAATACGAAAATTATCCGGCAGGGGAAGCAGAAGAAGAGGAAGACCTCCACTCCTTTGGAAAGACCAGGTGGGGAAGGACCTGACTTCGCTTGGAATTTGCAATTGGCGCAATCAGTATAAATGTACATTAGGGTTTTTTTAACTATTCATTTTTTTCAATCCCATCATGAAATTTCTTTGGAAGTACCTAACAAAGTTCCCTGAAAATTTGAGCCCTTAATATTAACATTAAGGACAGGACCATGGCATTTAAAAATTTTCCATTGAAAATATAGGACAATCGTGATTTGTTGTCTTTAAATTTCTAGCTCAGAGGCTGTTATGTCATCGCTTTGACTTTAGACAAATCTGTATTCCTCAGAGTTGAACACTCCACAAAAGTGTACAAATGCTATCATTAATATTTCTTGAGATATTCGGCTTTTTAAGTAAGTTTTTGTAGAATTTTCAAAGTGCAATTCGAATTTTATATGACACTTGATTGGACGGCTAACTTCTAGTAGGTCGCTGTATTCGCTGCTATTTAACAGAAATACAGGGTGGCTCAAGTATCGTGCAACAAAAACAAACCATAATACATTTTTTTCTGTGAGAGTAATGGATTTACGTTTTTTTGTTTGACAGGTTATTATTTGAGTTTTCTTAACAAGAATGCCGAGAAAAATGGAGGGAGTTAAACGATTTTTTATGAAGAAAACTTGAAGAAATTATATTCCTTCTACAGAAATGTTGCATTGATGAAATGCCAAAGATGAGACCTAAAAGTGCTTTTCCTAACTTAATAACTTTTTTTTTGATATTTTCGTAATTATCGAAACTTGTTAATTGGGCCAAAACAACAAATGTATACCATATTTGAACGTTACATAGCCACACAAATTCCCTGGTTGAGAAAAAATATTAACCAGGAAGAATATCAAAAATATTGCTTGCGTACAGATATGAAAATGACGACAGCAAAACGCAATTCTATCCCTGTTTGATTCCTTCATGCTCATTGCATGAATTATCTAAAGAAATATATCAAACTACTACTGCTTATTATTATTATTTAGAAAAAGCATGGTAGAAATATATTCATTTATCGAGTGACCAACAATATTTCCTGGTTGATAAGTTAAGAAGTTAATCTACAGACTCCTTTCTGTTAAAAATCAAAACAATGTAAAATTTTTCCTATGTGAGATCCCTCGTAGAGAAACGAATTCCCCACTTGAAATATTCATTTCGTTCTTCGCTCATTTACGTTCTCTGCGGTTGAAATCCGGATATCTGTCTGTCCGTCCGTCCATCCTTCCTTTACATGTTTCTAGGCAAAAATGGATAAAGAATACGTAATGGGCGTGATGATCACTGACACTTTTACAAGACCCAATTAAACGAAAACCATATTGTCATAACTAAATTAATATGAACAAGTAAGGAAGGGCTAAGTTCGGGAGCAACTGAACATTTTCAACTCCTGAAGCTTACAAGAATCGAAGCCAAGGAAATATTTTAAGTTGTAAAACCGATCATAAAGTGTAAAGTCAGCCATATGTTCGAAAATGTTGATATTAGTTACATTTATATGGGATAGGCCAAGTTTTCGCTCAAATTTATCTATTTTAGACACAAAGATACACTGTTATGAGTAAACAGTAATATATGCGGTACAAATTCACCCGGAAATTCGAAAATCTTGTTTATTAAGTATATGCGATCTAAGGGAAGTATTAGTCCGATTCAATCCATTTTTGACATACAGACATACCATAATAAGAGAATGAGTATGTCTTATTTTCAGTCATGTATCACAAAATGACCGACATTTTCGGAAAAAATCAACTATAGGTACCGGGGTCTAAATTTTCGGGACTTAAAGGCTTGAACAGTTGTTATTGGATTTAAACATTTTTTGGTCACAAGGTGCCACACACTAAAGACATTATTCGTGCAAAACTTTATGCTGTTGCTTCTTGATTTGTGTACTGGAAACTGAACGAAACAAATATAATTAAATATTGTGCTATATAGGAAGTAGACGTGGCTGTTGTCCTATTTCGTACATTTTTTCAATGTGACATAACAATGTAAGAAGAATGCCACGTCGGTTTGTCAGATCCCGAGATATGGGATTTCACCGATGAGCGGTGCTACGCCCATTGTAAAATTTTCACACCGGCTCCCATAAAGTTCTTTCATACCATCTTGGTGGTAAAATTTAATGTATCTGGCGTATTTAGTTATTGATTTATCGCGATTTAGTAGGTTTGAACCTTTATATGGGTAGTGAGCGGCGTTATCCTCCGATTTCATCAGTTTTCACACCGACCTTTTACCGACAGTGTTTATATAATATTATATTTGTGCTCAGTAAATTTGGTTCTTGTAGCTTAAACGGTTTAGGAGATATGTGCAATAAACTTTTTGGAGTGCGGGGACAAAGCCACTTGAAAAAATTTTGTATACAGGTGCCCCTAGCTGCTGCAATGCTCTGTGCCAAATTACAGCTTTATACCTTAAGTTACAGCTTGCATGGACGGCCGAACGTACGGACGGACGGTCTGACAGACAGACAGCCAAGCGGATTTCAACTTTTCCGTCATCCTGATTATTTATTTCATATAACTCTATATCTATCTCGCTTAGTTTTAGGTGATACGTACAACCGCTAGATGGACAAATCTATAATACTCTGTAGCAGCTGGTTGCAAGAGTATGAAAACTATAATTTTACATAGATGTTTGCAGTGATAAGCAGCACCTGTGAGGAAACAGTTTTCAAAAAGTGGATGTGGCCTCGCCCTCTAATAAGTTTATTGTAAATATCTCACAAAACACAGAACAAATGCCTTAAACATCTGTACCGACACTGTAAAAATTGATAAAAATGGACCACAACCACGCCCACTGCCTATTTAATGGAATTATGAAAAACTAATAAGAGCGCTATAAATCAACAACGAAATACGGCCAGAGACATTATCTTTTACCAGAGATGGTATGAGAGATAGGAGGGAGGGAGAGGGAGAGTTAGGAGCCGGTGTCGAAATTGGGCGATGGGCTTAGATCCGCCCACATTTAGTTTGAAAGCCATATGATGGGACCTGCTCTATCAATTTCAACTAAGTTTGGTGTCATATATAGTATATATAAAATTGCTTAGATTCCAAACCTCTAATTGATATTTTGCACCTTAAGGCATTTCACTGGCGTAGGTCCTTGTGTTTTGTAAGAGTATAAATTTTAAGTTATACCCGAACTTAGCAAATGGGTATAACCGCACTTTAAACACCTTAGTGATGACTCTTCAAGTATAACTATTC
The DNA here is from genome assembly GCA_037783105.1 of Bactrocera zonata. Lineage (NCBI taxonomy): Eukaryota > Metazoa > Arthropoda > Insecta > Diptera > Tephritidae > Bactrocera > Bactrocera zonata. The sequence goes on along the minus strand of JBAWJQ010002576.1, from coordinate 692,096 downwards.
GACAAAATACCCGCTGGGGAAGCAGAGGAAGAGAAAGGCCTCACTCCGTTGGAAAGACCAGGTGGAGAAGGACCTGGCTACACTTGGAATCTCCAATTGGCTCCATAAAGGGAAGAGGAAGAACGACTGTTGTAAACTCGGCTATTACCTCGTAACCGGTGTCCAAGCCAATAAGGAAGAAGAATGGAATTGCAGTTTTTCGTTAGAGTGCCAAATTAAAACGATCCTTATCGATAGATACAAAATCCACCAATTATCGCCAGAGTAACACTAAATTAATTTGATTTTCTCATTTCATCATTTTTTCATAAGGTTTTATTGGAAATGCAGAAACTGCAATAATCCCATTAAAAAAGGAAAATACAAGTAAGTTTTCTGACGATGTTAAATTAATGAAAAAAACAGACTTCTTACAATTTAACGGCACAAATGATAGTTATCAGAAAATGAAGAAATTAAGGGAGTTTTACTACAAGACATCCATTATTAAATACAACCTACTTTAGCTTGATGATATGACATCGGATGGCATTATTAGACACGGTGTACACAGATTAATGAAGCTTGCAAGAAGATTCATGGATGTCGACTGCAATTGCTTTGAGTACATACTTGAAAACTTAAAATTCTCGGATAACTTTGGGAATCCAAAAGTTACAGACGTACATAAATGTAAGTGTTGATTGTATCTTAAAATTTTGTAGAAAAAATGTGTAAAACGCGCATTTTTTCTAAGATTTTCTCATACCGTATCAATTTTTATGTACTTAAAATATGTTGATACAGAGTAAAATAGTTTTGTTCACCTAACGGTTTTTTGTTTCATCTAGAACTAATTGAGATAGATGTGGAGTTATAACTGTATAGTAAATATACTTGTATGTATGTACATATAATAAGCAATAATTCGTTCATTCAAGCGATAATTTGAACAAAAATTTAGATATTCTGTTGAAACGTGGTAAACGAAATCGGACTATTGCCACCCCTACAAAACGCGAGATAATTTATACCTGTATGTCAAAAATGGGTTGAATCGGATCAAGAATTCCCTCAGTTCCCATATATCCCATTTAAAAATTTTCGAATTTTCAGCTTTTTAAAATCGTGTATATGGACATATATTAAAGTCATCTTAATAAAATTTAGAGAGTGTATTTTTCTCATAACGGTGCATGATTTTGTCTAAAATTACCAAAATCGGGTGAAAACTGGTCCTATATAACTAATACCAGGAATTTCAAACATCTAGTTGACTTTGCTCCTCCTATAATATTGACGGCAAGTGAGGTACTCTAATGAAACTCAGAAAACATCTTTTCCTGAAAATAATATATGGTGTCGCCGAAAACAGATAAAATCGTACTATCTCCCACATACTTTAAAAAATCTTTTCGGCAAAATTAATTGAACGTATAATCCGAATTGACCAAATTCCCCCATAGTAACTACCACATGTAATTATTTTCGTTATTCTAACAAAACTTACGCCGAGTATATCCTCAGTGTAAGTGTTATGTGTATGTACTATATATGTATATAATTGCTTGCATTCCGATCTTTTGGTTGACGGTAAGTGAGAACGCAGGTGGAGCAGTGCCCCAGCCCAGGCTGAATCGCCTGGATCATAGTAGGCGCACAAAAGTCAATGTAAACAATCAAATAATTGACAGTACTCTGTCAAGTAGGAATTTTCGAAAATATTTTATTTATTTTCAAGTTTTTAACGTATGCAACTTTTTTTTAGCCACACGTATCCAAGTTAATGTTGGAATATTGCATAACGGCAGCCTTTAGCTATACAATGACCTTTGGTCGAGTACCACATCGATCTCCAATAATTTTTATTTTTTTTTTCAGATCGAGTTTGCTCTGTATACAAAATTTAGTTATTTTGAAGAATGGGAAAATATAAAAAAAAAGAAATTCCTGGTTACTGTAATATGTTTTGAGAAAATTTAGTGGTAGATGTAATTCCTGATACACAGAGGCACATACAGTTAAAAATTTCGAGTGTTTAGTCAAAATTTTCCAAAAAATGGACTGAAGCCAATATGATGAACGTTTTTTACGTACAAATGGTCATTGAAGGCGGAACATAAAGTTTTTCCATCCTATTTCAGTTTACGTTGATTATGCTTAAAATTTGTGTTACCCTGCAGATGAGCATATCTTGGTAACAGAAACGCGCGCCGAAATTAAACGTCAATCCATTTTGAATAAAACCACTAAACGTTTAATTGAAGATTAAAGTGAAGTTTTTAAAGAAAATATATCTTCTAATTCGTCATTCACACTAATCAGCAAATGGGTATGTGACGGGAGCTTCGGCCATAGCGCTTATAAAGAGAAATTTGAGAACTGTGATGCTACTGATGAGTATTTGTTTGTTTTTGCTATTGTTCCATGATTCCATGAGTGACGATGCCAACCAAAATATTTTATGGCAAAACGCGCGGCCTTCTTCTACACTCTATTGTCTATTGTCAATTAAGCTGATTTTTTCAAAGGAAACAACTGATTTTATTACATCAGAAACTAACAAGGTTTTGGAAGAAATATCTCAACTTCTTCCAACACTTTGTGATAATCGTGGTTCTCAAATCTTTTACTTACAGCGGCAGACGAAAAAGTATGTAATGCTTTGACTGGTACACTTTCTTCACAATAATTTTATATCTGTGGTGTACTGCCAAAACTCCCAAACTGATAAATGGCAAATTACAAGACGTGGTGGTTAAACTTTGCACGCCTGGATTCGTTCCTTTGAATGTACGAGGTGTGTTCAAAAAGCATCGCGAATCGTAACTGACAGTTTTCTTCGATTGCAGGGGCGTGGTGCATCATGAGTTCTTGCCACAGGGAAGAACGGTCAATAAGGAATATTACCTACAAGTTATGCGCAATTTGCGCGAAGCAATCCGCCAGAAACGCCCTGATTTGTGGAAGAACAAAAATTGGCTTTGCACCACGATAACGCCCCTGCTCACACACATCGTTGCTTGTGCGCGACTTTTGGCCAAAACAACACATTAATGATGCCGCAGCCACCGTATTCCCCAGATCTGGCCCCCTGTGACTTTTTCTTGTTCCCTAAACTGAAGAGGCCCATGAAAGGACGACGTTACGCTTCTCTTGACGAGATAAAGACGGCATCGAAGGAGGAGCTGAAGAAGATAAAAAAAATGATTTTTTTGAAGTGCTTCGAAGATTGGAAAAACCGTTGGCACAAGTGTATAATATCTCATGGGGATTACTTTGAAGGGGACAAAATAGATATTCATGAATAAATAAATAATTTTTGAAAATACACAAAATTCGCGATACTTTTTGAACACACCTCGTATGTTACACATTTGTTATCGTTTGGACATAAAAAAGTGGTAAACTAAAAGCGATATAGAAAAGGCTAGTGTAAAACAGCGTTGAGAAGAAGTAAGGCAAAAGTTTAAAAACCAGATGAGACTTATAGTAGACACATCAAAAGCTGGATATGGGAACTCTAAAGACGGAAATTCGGGCCGCAGGTTCTTTATGAATCCGGAACTGAGTGGGGAGATTACCGGATTGGATATTAATCTAATTAGAAATTTTAGCATTTAATTAAACGCTATCCTCCGGCTACGATATTAATTGCAATAAATTCGAAAATCATTGTTCCAAAACCAGAACCCTTTATCTTAATTTATTTTCGTGGTACTATGTGCCAGTCGCCGTGTACAAAATCCTGGTATATAGTACGGAGGGAATTGGAACTTGTATTCTTCCAATCGTGCAACTCTCGGAGGAGTCTCAAGAGGCCCGTAATAAGGACTGCCGTAGATTTCGGAAACACCACACCAGATAGCAGTCACGTATAGCCACGAATATAGATTTACTACACATGCTTTTAATAATATCCGATCCGGTAATCATCTCACTCAGAGACGTTCCTAGAAAAAGAACAGATAAATTACCGGTGGAAGTTCTAAATTTAATTGTCTCACCTTCAATACCATCAAAAGTACCACGCTAGTAACATGTGACCATGACGATAAAGATTATCTAGTATCTGAATCTGACAGTTATGACGAATCATTTAATGAGTAATGATTTAGTAGTATTAATCATTTTGTTGTTGTGTGTTATTGTTATTTTTATGTTATTGTTACTATTAGGTCTGTTCGTAGTAAACCCCCTTATTAGTCGGCGTTAATCATTAGTTGAAATGTATTGGACTTACAAACAGATTTCTATGTATTTCAACCAATGAAAAACGCGATGATTAGTAAGGGATTTTCTACGAACACATCTATTATTGTTATTGTAAATTTCTCTACGTTCAACTAAACGTTATTGTATGTTCTAAAATTTAAAAAAATAAATCAATATATTTTTACACAATTTTTGGTTTTCTATTAGTAAATTTAATAAAATATATTAATTTATTCAATGAAACTTAAAATAATTAATCAACACGACCAAAATAATTAAATTTCAAACTAAAATATTTTTGTCCCCCTAGATTGCATTAAACGATACACTGTGCAGCGCCTTGGCGGGAACAATTCAACGTTTGCGATCTACTCACAATTAAATCCGTATCATAAAATCCGTAGCATATCATATCGACGAGTTAAAGAATTACCTAAGCTTTTCTTAAGTTTATTTCTAATAATATAGCTAAGTGAACAAAGTTTGGGTACAACATTTTATACTCTTGCAACTTGCAAAGTACTCTCAGGCACATAAGGTCTGTTAGTTATATGAGGTCTAGGGGGAGTTTTCACCTGATTTTATTCATTCTACGAACAAATATGCACCGTCCTAAGGAAATCACGCTCTCTCTAATATATTAAGATAACTCACTAATTGACGCGGAATTTCGAAATTTTTATACCCTATTAAAACCATTTGCAGTACACAGACATAATGAAAAGTCAACTATAGGTCTGGGGTCCTAAGGGGTTAAAAGTTTTTGTTGGTTTTGGACAATTTTTGGTCCTAGGGGCATACTCCAAAGGAATTATTCGTGCAAAACTTGATCCCATTATATTAATTGCTTCTTGTTTGTACACAAGAAGTGAAAGATTCAAATGGATTTTAAAATTGTGTTGTATGAGAAGTAGGTGTGGTTGTAATCCGATTTAGCCCATTTTCACACTGTAACACAAAAAAGTCTGTTGCCAAAAAAGTCTTGCGGTATTTTCGCTAGTTGACGCTGAAAGTGCGTAGGTCTAGTTTTATTCGTCGTATCGGGTCATGCTATACCTTTTTGGAAAGCTCATTTCACGCGCTAACACGTGTTTGATTGATTGTCGTTTCTCTTAAGTCGTCCGTGAGTTATAGCGTCGCAAACATGGAACAAAATAAAGAGAAAATACGGTATAATTTACAGTACTACTACGAAAAGGCAAAAATGCATCTCAAGCCGCCAATAAAATTTGTGCAGTTTATGGATCCGATACAGTTTCCATTTCTACCGCACAACGATGATTTCAACGTTTTCATTCTGGTGTAGAGGTGGTCAAAGATGCGCCACGCTCCGGAAGGCCTGTCGTCGAAAATTGCGATAAAATCGCTGAATTGGTCGAAAGAGACCGGCATAGTAGTCATCAAACCGTTATAAACCATTTGAAGAAGCTTGGAATCACTAAGAAGCTCGATGTATGGGTGCCACATGAATTGATTCAATAAAAATACCGAAAGACTTTTTTGACAACCGATTATATAATAATATATACGTAAATATATACACATATTAGAGTGATTCAAAAAAAGATTTTGTTTTTTTTTCGATTGGTACTGGGAAAAATAAGTTCCTACACACCTCTAAGAAAGCCTCTCCAAATATGAGTTTTTAATTGTAACGAGGAAGATTCTCCTACATAGAGTTTTCTATTTTTCTTACTATCAGATAGAAAAATTTATATCTCGCTTCCAAATACTTGGAAAAATATCTTGTTCCTTAGATTTTATGGGAAATTGAATACCCTAAAAAAAGGTCTCACATGATTTTTTCGTAAACCCAACCGTTTAAAAGATATTAATAGTTAAAGTTTGATTATTTTTGGGATAATTTTTTATTTCTTATTAGTTTTATAACTCAATGAAAAAAAAAAATTATTATGAATGATGAAATGTGTGACAAAAAAAATAATACTTGTAATGTTAGATATGCTAAATCATAAGCATACTAATTGAAAAGATGTTAGTGAAGCAAACAATATCTGATAAAAATAATAGACGGAGTATAATTGATGATATAAAATATAAAAATTCCACTGAAAAATTTTTTAAATTCTCAAAAGAAGAAAAATTGAAACCCTTTTTAAAAAAAAGTTTATTGAAAGAACAAATATTGATTTAAGATTGGAAAACTTTACTACGATAACCCCAATAAAACAGGAAATAAAAAGAAATCCTGCTTAGTGGGCATTTAGTACTTTATTATTGATAACCATACTAGGTTGTTTTATTACCAAAGTAATAACATACATATATTGTAATAAATATTAAAATTAACGAGTTAGGAAGGGCTAAATTCGGGTACAACCGAATTTTGTACTCTTGCAATTTGAAAGAATCAAAGCCAGGAAAATGTTTTAAAGTATAAAACCAATCATATAAAGTAAAGTCAGTTCGAAAATCCTGATATTAGTTATATGGGAGCTAGGCTAAGGTTTCGTTCAAATTTATTTATTTTACGTACAAAAATATACTGGTATGAGTAAAACACGCTCTCTCATTTTCATTGGGTAACTCACATATTGGCGGTAGAAATGCATGCGGTAGAAAGTCACCGAAAAATTTGAAAATATTTATATTAAGTATATGGGGTCTAAGGGAAGTATTAGTCCGATTCAATCCTTTTTTGACATGTAGACATAGCATTATAAGAGAATGATTATCTCTTATTTTCAGTCATATATTTCACACAATGACCGACATTTTCGATAAAAAGTCAACTATAGATACCGGGGTCTAAATATTCGGTATTTAGGGTCTTGAACATTTTTTATTAGACTTAAACAATTTTTTATCACAAGGTGGCACACACTAAAGACATTATACTTGCAAAGCTTTATCCCGTTATATTAATTGCTTTGTGATATGTGTACTGAGAGCTCAACGAATCAAGTGGAATTTAAAATCATGCTATGTGGGTAGTAGACATGGTTGTTGCTTCTTCCATTTTTACACTGTGACATTACAATGTAAGAAGAATGCCACGTACTAAATTTTGTCGAAATCGGTTGGTCGAGTCTCGAGATATGAGATTTCACCAAAATGTGAGCGGTACCACGCGCATCGTCCAATTTTCACAACACCTCCCATAAAGCTCTCCCATACCATCTCGAAGATAAAATTGAATGTCATATTTAGTTATTGATTTATCGCGCTTTTAGTAGTTTTTCACAGTACCGTTATGTGAGCAGTGAGCCGGTGGCAGTGGTCCGATTACGGCCATCTACGATCTCGAATTTGTTTTTGTACTAAGAAGCCCACATACCAAGTTTCATTGAGATATCTCAATTTTTACTCAAGTTACAGCTTGCACGGACGTACGGACAGACAGACAGTCAACCAGATTTCCACTTTTCTCGTCATCCTGATTTTTCATATATACATACATATATAACCTAATATCTATCTCGCTAAGTTTTAGGTGATACGTACAACCGTTAGGTGAACAAAATTATAATACTATGTAGCAACTGGTTGCAAGAGTATAAAAATTCAGAGGAAAAAGAGGAAATTTTGATAAAGCTATCAAAACAAATTAATAACTCACAAAATATATATTCGAAGACGGGAGGTTTCGATTTAGAGGTGGGAGAATTAACGCCACCAATACCTAACAATAGATATGTATACAACCTGTCAAGAAAGTATCGGGACTTTGAAAATAAAACGAAATTTATCCAATCCTCATCCAAATTTATTTTACCGCCTACAAAGTAACATCCATTTGAAGCGATGCACATGTGCCAACGCTTCATCTAATCACTTTCCGACATAGCACTTCTTTTAATCGTCAAAAAAGTTTTATCGCCACTTTCCTGGATTCAATTTAGTAGAAGCGTGTTCCCCAAAGTGGATATTTCAGTGTGGAGAATAAGAAAAAGCCACAGGATGAATGCGGTGCTTGCTTAATGATATTTGTCGAGTGTTTGGCCAAAAATTCATTCACAATGATGGACGTTTACGATGGATAGCGTTTCGTAAGCGCCTCATAACATCAAGATAACACTCTTTGTTGATGGTTTGACCAGCAGAAACGTATTTATAGTGGACGACACCACGAATATGGAAGAAAACAATGAGCATAACTTTCACTTTCGATCAGCTTTGGCGAGCCTTTGCCATTCGAATGACTGCTGGTTCGTAAGTGTGTCATATTCGTAGATCCATGTCTCGTCACCAGTAATTATGCGTTCCATGAAGGTGGGATCCGTCTGCAGCTACTTACACTCGATACCATTTTTGAAGGAAAATCAGCTCTGTCGGAACAAGTCTTGCAGCAATGCGTTGCATGCCCAATTTTCCATTCATAATTGTACGTACGCTCTCGTGTGACATCTCCAATTTATGGGCAATCTCTCCCAAGCTCACATGGCTATTTTCCTTCACTTTTTCAAATTATAATTATAATATAATATAGACTCCTAAGTGCGCGTTTTTGATAGAGCAGATTCACCAAAAGCATTTTGTAACATTTTCATAAAATTTAGCACAAATACGTTGATCAATATTTTCGGTCATTGCAAAATACGACAAACATTACTGAGGCCAACTGACATAAACAGCTGCTGTAAACACACTGGTTGACAGATAGCGCTAATTTTTGGCATCATAATTAAGGACAGTTGTAATAACATAGGAAAAAAGTTTAACTGGCTTCCATATAAACGGGAGATTGAAATGAAGAAAACCATTTCTTGACAGGGTGTAAAATAAATAAAAAGTAGAATTAGGCAACTCATCATCTAACGCTTAAGCTGTGCACTTCCTAAAATGTAATATGATGCTTGGTATCTAGGCTTTAAAAAATAACTGTATAAAAGGATGAGAAATAAAAAAGTTTCAGTTTTTCTTGTTTTTAACGAACTCACTAGAATCATGTGTGTCGTCTTTCTTTTTAAAAACACCTCCGCGCAAGTATAAAATATAATTTACATCTGTGAAAGGATTCCAATATAATTTTTATAAAATATTGCGGTATTGATTGGATTGAATTTGAATTGCTGCGTACATTTGTTCTCCAGGTGGTATCGGAAAGTTATTGGCTTAGAAATCAAAAAATTTCCTAGAACAGAATTTCTGCGGAAAACATTCAACATTTTGACGCAATTCAGCACGTCGATCCTTCAATTGATCACATTCAACCTCCAATTTAATCGCAGTTGATATTTGAATAATCGCGTTCGTTCTTAAATAAAGCCACAACATCCACAATGCGACTTGAACGAATGAAAAAATTGTAATATAGAAACACATTTAAACTGAACTAAATCTAAAATGATAGTAATGGATAATAATAATTCTATATTTTGTATTGCAAAGTTCTCAAACTTCAATGTAAACGATGACCTTGTCCACCATTATTACTGACATAAATCTAAGCCTGTCAAATGTTGCATCCCTACTGGTTATAACGTAAAGTTAACTATGCGAAAAAACAAGTCTCCCTCACAATATTCCAACTATATCAAATGTCTGCCCTTGGAATTTGTTAATTGGCACAGCAAATGCGATGATGATTGAAAACGGTGTTCTTTGAAAATTAAATGGCATTGCACCCCCTGAATACGTCAAATGTGTTTTCCCCGAGCAATCCCAGTTACACTTCACAATCTATTGTGTTATTTTTCATTGCTTTGCCTTACATTCTCCTTCCATACACAAATGCTTGCTTCGTATTTAAATTTCAAATTAACAAAACTATCGCATTGACTTTGAGCTCCAAATTATATGGTAGCAAAACACTTAAAACCTTGGGTTTAAAAAATTCCACTGAATAGTTGCCCATCTCGCTGTTATTCTCGCAAATATGATAATTGTATCACAACTGCATTAAACCATTTTCCACCAGCGATGTGATTCAATAAATTGTTATTGATAACATAACTGACCTCAACATTTGATCTGAAAATCCTTAATATCTTCCAAAATATCATGTCCTATGTTAGATTCAACACCCATCAAATTTGGTAGAATTTCAACAAAACCTTCACCAGACTGTCTGACATTAGATCTAACTCTTCGAGGTGTTCTCTCTTATTTTACGCCGCATAAGTCTTTAAACAACATATCAATACATTTCGTCAGTTGTACCGCACTCATCCAAATTTCATCAATATTGAATAATGCCGCCGAATTAATTCATCTGGTATATCTACACTTTTTTATATTCGATACTATACACTCGTACATATATTCCTCATTAGAGTATGGATTTAAGTGGTGGCCGATATCCATCGATGTACAAAACAGCGACATTTGTTTGATGTGATCCATCGCTTAATTTCGATTCATCGATGTTTTTATTCAATGATTAATGATCCAAGTATAAGTACTTTTTTCAATAGCCTTGTTTTGACAGATCAGGCATGAGTTGTGTCAAGTTGCTATGTTATATTTGTTATCACCATGGAAAGACTTACGACCTCACTTACGACTGAACAACGTTTACAAATCGTGCAATTTTATTACGAAAATCACGTTCTGCAAAGAATGTGTTTCGCACCCTGGAATCATCGGTCAATATTTCTGTACAAATGATATCGGTGAGAACGTAACAGTCAACTGCGGCTGTTATCGCGCCATGATAACCGACTATTTGATGCTTGAAATTGAAATTTGTGATCTCGGCGGCATTTGGTTTAAACACGATGATTTATTTACTTCGATGAGCAGATAATTTCACGTTTGGGCCGGTCGATTGGTCACCATGATATCACACCATTAGACTTCTTTCTTTGGTATATGTGAAATAAAACGTATATACGGACAATCCCGCTTCGATTCAGGTCTTGAATCAAAACATCACGTATGTCATTCGGATGGATCCTCAGAGACATGGCTGCGGCTAACATTTGAAAGAGATAATCTTAAAAAAAAATGTAAAAGAATCTTTAGAATAATAATAAACAATTTCCATTAAATTTGAAGTTTTCCTATTTTTTTCTTTAAAAACATAGGGAATTCGAAATGGATGACTCTTTACAATGTTTCTGTGACATGGTCCCAGTGTCTGGTGGTTTTAAATATGCACTGGTAACTTCACACTATTCAAAAATTTTTTAAGTCTTGAACCATATAAAATAAGAAATACATTTTTTCCAAAAATCAATTTGTTAAAAACAGTACATATATTATTTTTTCTCTTCTACTCATTCTCTCTCTTCTACTTCTAAAAAGTTCAAGAGCTCAAACATGTGCTTCTATAGTTCGAAACTGATTGACTTACTTTGTATTCGATTATTTTTATAAACTTAAAATACTGAACACCATAAATTTTAAATACTTTAATAAAAAGGGTTAAACTTTTATTTCAAAACTTTCATAAGTATATTTCGCAATATGCAAAGAAACAAAACTTAAAACTTAATTTGCAGTTTTAATGTTTTTATACACTTGCAACCTGTTGCTACAGTGTATAATAGTTTTCTACCTAACTGTTGTGTTTAGCTCCTAAAACTAAGCGAGATAGATATAAGGTTGTGTATATATAAATGATGAGGACGACGAGAAAAGTTAAAATCCGTGGACTGTCTGTCTGAGATATATCGATGAAACTTGGCATGCGTGTTTCTCGGTACAAAAAAATTACAAGTTCGTAGAGGGGCGTAATCGGACCACTGCACTTTGGTCGATTTCATAGGCAAAAACAAAATTTAAGGTTGAAATTTACCACTGTTTGTGTCAAAGCTATTTCTCAAAAAACCAACGAAACTAACGGTAAATACATTTTTGCTCTATCCCATTCGTACGCGGTACCAAAAGCGAGAGAAGTTAGACAAAAGAAACACGCGGACGGTACAGTGAAAATAGCTTAAAAATTATCTCTTATAATACTAAACTTAATTGCAATATAAAACACAAAAAGTTGTGATTCTTGTCTCGCCCTCAAAGGAATTAAGTTTGTTTATATTAGTTAATGTTTTCTAAGTCTATGCTTTTGATTTCAGCTGCAACCTTTTGCAACTCTCTTTGTTATTTATGTTATTCTAGCAGGCATGCGATTTTTTGTATGATATTTTTATAATTTTTTGTATTTACGTGTATGTATATTCGTGATTATTTTATTGTTTTTTGTTTTTCATCGTACATATATGTATATACATATGTGCTTTGGTTTTCATTTTATTATTTTCTCACTTTTATAAAATGTTTGTTTTTTACGTACTTTTATTTAGGTATATCATATCGGTGTAATCTTTTACGCCTACATACTACTGTGCCCACAAAGTAAGGTAACATTGTATTTATTTTGAAAATTCTTTATTTATTCTTCCAATCAATTTCATCCCCTTCAAAGTAATCCCCTTCCGATGCAATGCACTTATGCCAACGGATTTTCCAATCTTCGAAACACTGGTTGTAGTCACTTTCTGGGATGGCCTTCAGTTCCGTCTTCGCTGCGGCTTGAATCTCCTCTATCGTATAAAAACCGTGTCCCCGGAGCGGTCTTTTGAGTTGGTGAACAGCCAGAAATCGCACGGCGCCAGGTCAGGTGAATACGGTGGTTGCGGAACGATATGGGTTGAGTTTTTGGCGAAATGATCACGAATTACGAGGGCAGTATGGGATGGTGCATTATCGTGGTGTAAAAACCAAGAATTGTCTTTCCACAATTCCGGCCTTTTTAGGCGGATGGCGTTACGCAAACGACGCATAACGTTCAAATAATATTCCTTGTTGACTGCTTGACCGGTTGGAAGGAATTCATAATGCACAACACCACGATACTCGAAGAAAACAGTCAACATGACCTTGATTTTTGAGCGACTTTGGTGCGATTTTTTTGATCTCGGCTCTCTTTTGGCACGATATTCGCTTGATTGATCGGTTGTTTCGGGGTCGTAAGCATAGATCCAAGTCTCATCGCCAGTTATAATGCGTTTCATGACACCCTGGTAGTCGAAAAGCATCGTTTCACACACTTCAACGCGACGCCTTTTTTCCAAAAAATTCAATGTTTTCGGTACCAGTCGAGATTTGACGAGCTTGAGGCCCAATCCATCCTTCAAAATGGTATTAGCTGAGCCTTTCGATATGCCAACTTCATCAGCAAGGTCCCTAATTGTTAATCGATGGTTTTTCAACACCAAATCTTTGATTTGTTGAACGTGAGCTTCGGCGGTTGAGGTTGATGGTCGCCCTGGACGCTCTACGTCTTCGACATGTTCACGGCCGGCTTGGAACTCACTATGCCACTTGTAAACATTTTTTTAGACATAGCCTCATCACCGAAGGCTTTCTGCACCATCCTCAACGTATCCGCAAATTCTTTGCTCAACAAATTTCCACATCGCAAAAAACGAAAAAGTCACTTTTAGCAGCTCACAAAACGACACGTATCTCAAACACTAATGAATATTTTGACATGAAATTTGCCATAAATGTGACTGACAGTACTACCAACCTAAAAAAAATAATGCTCCAAGTCCTTCGACGCGCGCAGTTTAAATTCAAATGTCAAAATAATGCCTTATTTTTTGGGCGTAGTAGTATATATAACATTATATTTTTGAATTTTGGTGTTTAGAAAATGTGTGAAGTAATATCACCGAAGCAAATTTAATAAAGCTTCAGTATCTACCTATTAAAAGCTTCGTTAACAAAAAACTTGATATTAAGTTTTTACGCTGCTATGATAACATTTTAAAGGAAAAACAGTTATCCTGAGCAAATAAAGGTCTCAGAATCTGATGTTGAAGGTGAGATAAAAAAATTCTTGCACCACATTGTGCCCCAAATGTAATAAATGATCCTATTATCAATAGGAATATGTGGCTTTGATGGCAATTCTGGTCAGCACGAATATAAGCAGAAATTTGAAAGTAATAATTTGGAAGACAACAATTTATTTGTCACGACATATGTCCCTGTACAACTGATAATAAAATCGCAAAATGCAGACCTTCGTCAACCCACTATTGCCGTCCTTTTCGAATTCAATTTCAAAAGGAATCAGTTTAATCCACCCTAAATGAGCTAGATTTGCGCTAGATCCTGCAAAGAAATAACTTCAAAATATTCCTGGTATTATCTTTCTTCGTCAAGCCGTAAAATTTTAATTCACTATCCCCATATTATTCAATATGCACCAGTTTCAATTGGAGAGCTCTCATAAGAATCTGCTGAGTCAAGCAATAAGGACGTTAAGATGTATCGACTCCATCATACACGAAAGAACTAACGCATCGCTACAATTCAAGACTTGTTAAGCCGATTGCTTTTGAGCTTAGATCTTTTCATCACCAGTCAAAGAAACTATTATGCAAAAGTAAATCAATTTTAATAAAATCAGTTTTTGATTTAGTTGAATAATATTCAAAAAATTCCTTTTTTCGTTTATAACCTTTTTTAAGTTAATATAATTAATTAAAATTTGTTACCATCGGGGGGTGGCGTAGTAGGAAACGGGAGAGGGAGATTTTAAAAAGCTTTGGCAAAAGTTTCACTTTTATATGGGCAGTGGAAGTATTTTTGGCCACTGATTCCATACAAGACGGACCACTGTGTACTGCCACGCTGAGCTCAAATCTTATAAGAACTTCTACCGACAGTGTGAAATGGATGAAATCGGAAGATAACCCCGCTCACTCACCATATAAAGGTAATGTTAAAATCTACTTAAAGCGCGCCAGAAACATCGCCCACTTTCTGGTGAAATCACATACATATCTCGGCATAAAATGGGCAAATTGAACTACAACGACGCCTACTTCTCATATAACACATTTCTAAACTCCATTTGATTCACTCACTTTTCAGTACACAAATCAAGAAGTAATTAAAATACCGGGATACAATTTTGCACTAATAATTCCTTTAAAATGTGTGACATATTTGATCAAAAATTGTTCAAATCCAACCAAAACTGTTCAAGCCCTTTCATACCCAGTGTATATAGTTGACTTTTGACCGAAAGTATAGGTCAATGTATGGGATATACAATTGAAATTGAGAGGGAATCCTTTCCAGACAATAGTAACTCTTAAAATGGGTTGAATCCGGTCAATACTTTCCTGAGCTTCCATATAACTGAAATGAAGATTTTCGAACTTCCGGGTGATTTTAGATTTCATAGTTTTTATCTGTTTTAACTTTGTAAACCCATTTACACCCAATTACTTGTTCACCCTTTGGTACGTCTGCCACAGTCCACGTGCCATTTGCCACCAAGGCCTTATGCTCTGCGTCCATAGCCGCCTGCCAGTATGAAGCATACTTGCCGTCAGTTGCTTCTGGTAATGGTATCTCTAGAGATTGCACTGCCTGTATAACATTGTAGCTCTTCTTCAGACGTCCTGGTATACCGCTCTGAATAATTCTTGGTCTACCTGGTCCTATCTTACGTTTCTGCTCCAGCTCTGGCCCATCTGCACTGCCATGTTCTTCATTATACATACGTTTCTCCTGCTTAACTTCACTTCACGGGATAAATGTTTCTTCATTAGGATTTGAATCAGCTTGCAAAATTTCTGGTAACACATCAAAAACGATTTGAATTGAACAAAACATCACGTTTTTCTACAATTTGATGCTGCTCTTGATCGTAGAGTCTGTAAGCTTTTGATGCCAATTCAGGAGTACCCAACGAATCTGTACTCTTCACCTTTCGCATGGAATTAGTTTTTTCGAGTTTTGTCTAAGCCAACAGCCACGGACCCAAATGTACGCATATTTTTTACATTCGGTTTTCTAGCACTCCAAACTTCATACATATAGTGTCATGCCAATCAACGCTGCAGTTGGCGTTTAGTTGCGGATATAGCACGCTGTCTGCACCGCCTCTGCCCATAGAAACTCTGGCATATTTGAGTGTACAAGTAAACTTTTTGCTATCTCAACAAGAGTGCGGTTCACTCGTTCTGTTGGGGACTGTAGGGTACCGTCAGCTGACGCGTTATGCTCTGTTGTTTTAGGAAGTCATCGAAACGCTTGTTGATGTATTCTCGGCCGTTGTCGCTCCGTAAAGCCTTGATTTGCCGCCCAGTCTGGCATTCGACCATTTTTTTGAAAGTTAAGAAATTTTCAAACACCTCATCTTTAGACTTGAGAAAAAATGTGAAAATACGCCGAGACATGTCATCGCTGAATGTTAAAAAATATGATGAGCCACCAAGAGAACGTTCAAATGGGTCGCATACGTCGGTATGCACTAGCTCCAACAATTGTTTTGCTTGATTTTCAGACGCTGCTTTTAAAATATGTATGTTCACCATTCTGGCTTACGATAGCGTTTTCGTTGTTAAAGCTTACTGTAACGCCACGTTCAACAGCTCGGCTCACCGATACAAAATTCCCCTTCGCTTGCGGAACATGCAATATGTTCTCCAACCTTAGCTCGCAAAAATCTGTTTGAACTACAACGTCGCCTCTGCCTACTTCGCGTATAATGTTGTTGTCGGCCAACATAACATCATCCCTTGTGTGACATAATTTGTAAAAAGATTACGTGAGCCACTCATATGTGCCGTCGCGCCGCTGTCCAGGTACCATCTCGAGTGTTTTAAGTCACCCACATCTGTCGCTGCAAAAACTGTAAAGGACCTATGTTGTTGTTGCGATTCTGTCGACTTTTTTTTTCTTTATTTCTGCATTGATTTTTGTAATGACCCCGTTGACCACATTTGTAACATTTGATGTGACTCTTCTGCTCTCGCTTTTTCTCCATCGGCTTTGTGGTTGCTTGAAACGCCTGTTGTTCACTGTAATGATCTGTTTCAGATGAACTGTCCCTGCGATCTCCTTCCTCTAATAACTTTATTTTTAATATCTCAAGGGAAGGCAGGCTATCGCGTGTTTCCATGGCGATCACGAAATTTTCAAAGCTTTTGGGCAAGCTTGAAAGTAATATTATTCCTGCCAGCTCTTCACTGAGCTTAATGTCAACCTCCGAAAGCTTGTCAACTGTTGTACAAAATTTATTTACATAACTGGACATAGCGTCGCCTTCTATCATCCGCAAACCAAGCAACTACTTATAAAGCGACACTTTTCTTACTGGTCCACTGGATTGATGCACCTCCTTTAGCTTTTTCCAGGCACTAGCTGAAGTTCTGCAGTTCTTTAGAGAGAACAATTGCGATGGCTTCACACTCAATATCATCATGGCCACTGCTTTGTTATCGGGCGCATCCCAGCCTTCTCCGTCTGCTGCTAGTCTCTGTCCACTGATGACTTTCCACGCCTCTGCATGCACCAGCACGCTGCACATTTGGATGCTCCAGGTATCGTAGTTACCTTCATCTAATTTTTCAATTTGGCACATGGATTCTTAAATTAATACTATGTATAGTATATACATACTTTAAATATTTTAAATATAAAAACGCGGGACCCACGTACCTGAGCCCATAACCAGTTGAGATTCCGCTTTATTCAAAGTTTTTAACAGGAATTAACACTTATCTAAAGTGAAAAAATCATACATTTTGTTAGTAGACATGTTTGCTATTACAAAGTCGCATCGGAAACGGACTTATTTTAAACAATTTCAATCCTGAAACATGCAAATTACAACATGATAACTTTATTTCGAATCTGTTTACCATTAGAATTAAGCTTCACGTTATGCGATAAATTCACGTACCAACCAAAATCTCCATTTGGGAATAGTAGGGGATTTGCAAAATCGATTCAAAATAGGATCTTATTCCGATGCATTCTTAACCACACCATTTGTTTTTGAAAAAGATATCATATTTCTCTCAAATGATGACAAACCATCTACAGTCGTAAATATAGCGGCAACATCAGTTCGAGTTGAATCATTACATTGCATACTCCATCACAATGTTCCTTCATTGCCGAAAAAAACGAATAAATGGATTAATTCTATCAAATTTGTTAATGATATACTTACTTTGCACGTATCGTGTTCTTTAAGGATTGTCATATATTAAATAAAGAAAAGCGTTTGTCAGGATTTTTTAAGCTGCGTATTCATTAACAATGTTTGTTTGTGTGTGTGAATGTTCAATTAAAAATAAATAAATATTTCATGTTTAATTTTTAGAGAAACGGAAAATGTTGATTCGTGTTATCGCGTCGGTTGATGATTGCTGACTACTCGTATTCTTCTTCTTCTCGATGTTTTTGACATTCATTTACAGTCGGCCTTTCCTGATAAACTTGAGCGACCTCGCTCAACTCGTTATTGATTATTTCTTTATCGTTGTCGTCGTCTTCTGGTAATTGACACCAGCGTTTCAACTTATCGATGGAGTAAACAGAAGAATAATGCTTTCTAGTGCGTCGTGTTTGTGGAAGATCTTCTACCACATATCGGTCGTGGTCAAGGACTTTGGTAACTAAAAATCGTGGTTCGAGTTTTCTTGATATACCGGTACTTGGTGGTTCATTTTCGGCTAGTACTAAGTCACCTTGTTGGAAAGTATGCGGAGTTGCGTGTGCTGCGTCGAAACGAGATTTCGCAGCTGCTCGTTTTTCATTAATTCTTTTAGCTGCTGCTTCACGGAGATCTGTTAGCTGTTGGTCATTTAATGCTTCGTCGTTTGCTTGCAAGCTTAGAATAACTCTGTTGCGTGAAATATCACGTGGCTTGTACCCATACAAGAGCTCATGAGGTGTACAACCCGTGGTACTGTTCTTCATCGTGTTTATGCACCACTGTACACAGCGAATTTTCTCGTCCCATTTCTTATCTACAGAATTCATGGGTAATAACATAGACAAAATTGTGCGATTTGTTCTTTCTGCGTGACCATTCGCTCTTGGTGTTCGCACCGCCGTGAGAATATGTTTTATATCATTTTCGAAACAGTATTTTTCGAATTCGCGAGACGTGAAAGCAGAACCTCTATCTGTCACAATACGTAATGGCATTCCAACATAACTACTTGCTTCGTTTAATGCTTCGATGACATAGCGAGTTGATGTATTCTTAACGGGATATAGCATTGTAAATTTTGTGAATGAGTCGACGATAACCAAAAGATGTTCTTTTCCTTTTGAGGTTTTCGGAAATGGACCCAAATGATCCATATGGATAGTTCTGAATGGAACTGGTTCGATGTCACTGAAGTGGTACTGTATTTCGGCTTTACCACCTTTTCGTTTATTATAAGCACAATCCATACAAGATAAAATGAATTGTTTGACAAAATTTCGCATTCGTGGAAACCACATATAGGTTTTCAATCGCTCTAACGTCTTTTCGACACCCATGTGACCTGCTTGCATATGACAATCTTGGACAACTCTATGACGTAGTGATCGTGGTACAACCCAAAGAAGTTTGTCGTCGACTTTTCGTAAAAGTCTTCCATGCTGTAGTACGTACTCTTTATCTTCAACGTTGTTGTTTGTTTTCATATTGTTTACAATTTGACATATGCGTTCGTCCTGTAACTGCATGCTAAAAAGCCAGTCATCTTTATCTATTACTGCTTTATCAATACGTAAGTCTACTACTTCGATTGTTCGTGCTTCTTCGTATGGAACTCGGCTTAGAGCATCGACGTGCTCCATGCGATTACCCGGTCGATGTTCAATTTCAATGTCGTAATCTTGTACTCGTAACCACCATCTGGCGATCCGTGGTATGAGCTCTTTCTTTTGCATAGTCGTTTTAAGTGCGCTACAGTCTGTTTTAACTTTAACCTTTTTACCATAAATGTAATATCGAAATCGTTCTAGAGACTCTACAACGGCTAGAGTTTCGAATTCATAACTATGAAACTTTTGTTCGTCAACGCTAGTTGCTCTACTGTAATATGCTATTGGCTTAAAATCATCTTTTTCACGCTGCAATAATACGCCTGCCAAACCTACTGCACTTGCATCCGTGTGCAGCTCATGGTCTGCATCCACACGATATGCTACCAATACTGGTCGGGATACTAATTTAGATTTTAATTGCTCAAATGCGCATTCTTGCACTTTCGTCCATTCAAATTTTTGATTTTTTCGTAACAGTTTGCGTAATGGCTCTGAAATTATAGCATATCCGGGGACAAATTTTCTAATGTACCCGCTTAACCCTAAAAATCTGCGTATATCTGCTATATTAGCCGGTGTCTGAAACTTGGATATGGCTTGAGTTTTGATTTTACCAGGGGAAATACCTTCTGGCGTTAGCTCGTGACCAAGAAATGTAATCGTCGTTTTCATAAAATCGCATTTTTTTATATTTAGCGTCAAGCCCGCATTACGTAAAACTGTCAAAACTCTGTTAAATTTTTCTAGCATTTGCTCGAACGTTTGACTACCTATCAAGATGTCGTCCATGTAAATCATAAGGTCGTCTTCGTGGACTTGTTCCTTAATCTTTGTCATTAAGCGTTGAAAAACAATCGGCGCATTCTTCAACCCAAATGGCATGCGTTTGAATTCATACAAGCCATCAGGGGTTATAAATGCCGTGTATTTGCGACTTTCAGGTGCGATTGGGATTTGGTAATATCCACTATTTAGATCTAGAATCGTAAAAAATTTATATTGCTTAGCTTGGTGCAGTTGTTCCTCGATATTTGGAACCGGAAAATTCTCTTTTTCAATTAACAAATTTAAACGACGGTAATCTACGCAAAGTCTATCGCTTCCATCTTTTTTCTTAACTAATACAATCGGGCTTGCAAATTCTGATGAGGATTTTGTTATAATATCGTTATCTTCGAGATCTTTAATCATTTGTGTAATTATCATTCGCTTTGGAGCTGGCACTCGATAAGGCATTTGCGCAATAATCTTTTTTGATTTTAAAACAATTTGCATTTCAATTAAATGTGACTTACCAATGCCGTTTAATCCGCTCGAGAACACATCATTGTAGTTTTCCAGTAACTCTTGCAGTTTACGCCTTTGATCTGCACTACTTACATTATTTGTTATTTTTGTAAACCATTCATCATCAGGTAACGTAACAGCATAACGACGTTCAGGTTCCAACTTTGATTGACCATCCTCCACCGTAAACACCAAACCTTTACGCGCTACGACGTCTTGACCCAGTAGAAAATCGGTTTCCAACATATTATCTGCGACAATATAGACTAGCACGTTGACCTTTGCTTCACCAATTACTATGTCGAGCATACACCTCTCCCGCATCATGTATCTGCCACCACTTACTCCGTTTAAATGTGCGCAACACTCTTCAGGTTCAATTCTCAACATATCGACCGTTGACTTTCGAACTAAACTGCACTCGCTACCAGTATCGATTAACGCTTCAAAAATTCTGCCATTTACGTTAACTTTCTTAACAAAACATCTTTCATCTCGTTTCAGATCAGCTTTTCGAACGTTATGTGCTACTTGCTCACAACCACAATTGATCGGTTCGTTTCGTTTATGCACTTTACCACAATCAGCACATCTTGAACGCTTCTGCTCCTTCGTACATTTACTTGATATGTGGCCTGTCTCGCCACAATTGTAACACACAACTTTTTTATCTTCACTATTCGCTGCTTGCTGTCGCGGTACGTCCTTCGCATTAGTTCCAAAATTTTGTTTAAACGTGGTAACTTTAACACGATTTCTTAACTACTCTTCAATTATTTCGCGCATTTGCTTCGTACTTTCAAACCTCTGCGCTGCAATGGCACTTTGTAACTCGGAATGATTCAAACCCTGTCGCGTATATTGGATTATTGCAGATTCACTTAGTTGAAATCGCTTGCCTAGGGCATTCATTCTAAAACAGTAGTCGGATATACGTTCACCTGTTCTGCGTCCCAATTCATTCATCATACGATGAATTTGAGCTTCATCATAAGACATGCAAAATTCATTTCTCAATTCCGCAGCGAAATCATCCCAGCTGGTGTGCACCGTGGGTAATGTGTCTAACCACATACGAGCGACTCCTTTCAATTGCCCATAAACCGCTACTAAAACACATTTTTCGTCTAGTTGGTAAGCTCTCATAACGCTGCTAACACGATCAATAAACTGCTGAACTGTGAGCGACTGCGTATTGGTTGGAGCAAACTCCGGTATCATGTCCGATATTTCTCTAATCGACCGAAAACCACCGACATATGCATTTGTAAGAATTGACGGCGTCGAAATTTGACAAATATTTTCGTTTGCGTTTTGATTATTAACATTCGGTTGCCCTACATTCGCGTCAAGTGTTCGTTGATTATTCTGCTGCAGCATGCCGACAATAGTTTCCATCATACCACGTAAATCGTTGATTTGCTCTTGCAGCCCCGAATCAATGACTGCGGGAGCTTCAATTTCGTCACCACCGATTTTTTGTATTAAGCGTAGTTCTAGCTCTGCTCTAGAACCAGACGTAGATAAGCCTTTTTCGCGCAGTATCACTTTTAATTGATCGATTTTTAGTTCGTTTATTTTAGGCATCGTGAATTGTTTTATTATTATTTTTCTTTTACAGGTATATATTCACAACTTCTTATTTACTTCTCGTCGCTTTTCGTTTTTGTTTTGATTTAACACGTTAATTTTCGTTTTCAGTTACTATTTTTCGTTTTGTTTTGATTTTTCAATTCACAATTCGTTTATTTCTGCTTTTAGTTATTACATTTGTAATCGTTGACATTCGTTGTTCTTATTTTTCGTTGTTGCGTTTGCACTCGTTTATGTGAATCTCCGTTGACATTCGTTGTTTATGTTTCTCGTTGCTGCGTTAGTATACGTACTCGTAGATTTTCATGTCGTTCGTTTGTTATCGTTTAACGTTGCTTCCTCTCTTCGTTGACCTTTTCTACTTCGTTGACGAGACACCCGGTAGTTTTGCTTCACGTTGATACGTCGATAGATGGCGTTGCTTCTGCGCTTTAGCAATTACGCTTTGTCGTATACGCATGTTGTAGTACTATTATTTTCTCACTCTTACTCATGCGATTTTGTCTTGAAACGCGACCGATTCTTTCGCACTCACTCTTTAAATTTCATATTCAAATAAAACTGCCGATTGCCGAAATTGCGATTGTTGGAGCGCTAGCGCTCCTGCACTTTTAGATTTGAAATTGTCTTTTTTCACAGCTTCTTTTTTTGCTATTTTTAATGCGTTCATGTGATTACGTTCATTTGTGGCATCATTTCACACACTTTCCCAGCTTCTGAACTGTTAATGATATACTTACTTTGCACGTATCGTGTTCTTTAAGGATTGTCATATATTAAATAAAGAAAAGCGTTTGTCAGGATTTTTTAAACTGTGTATTCATTAACAATGTTTGTTTGTGTGTGTGAATGTTCAATTAAAAATAAATAAATATTTCATGTTTAATTTTTAGAGAAACGGAAAATGTTGATTCGTGTTATCGCGTCGGTTGATGATTGCTGACTACTCGTATTCTTCTTCTTCTCGATGTTTTTGACATTCATTTACAAATTCAACATAAATTTGTCTCACTAACACACCATTGTAAGTTTTATTGGATTTTTCTTGCATTCTAGGTATGTACCCCTGTCAAGAAAGCATCGGAATTTTTTCAATTCCCCCTCTGCTCTCTAAATTTTTTTTCCTAGGTTGGTACAACTGTCTATATTTTTGTGATGTCAAAAACTAGCGCGATCTGCCAACCACTGTGTTTACAGCAGCTGTTGATGTCAGTCGACCTCAGTAGTGTTTGTCTAAATTTACAAAAAGTTTTAACGTATTTGTGTTTAATTTTAGCCAAACACTCAACAAATATCATTGAGCAAGCACCGTATTCACTTGATTTAGCTCCATGTGACTGCCTATTCTTGTAACTAAATTTAAAATAAAATAAATTCGACGCGAGAGCTGAGGTCGACTGACATAAACAGCTGCTGTAAGCACTCTGGTTGACAGATCGTGCTAATTTTTTTGAAAAACTCCCGATATTTTGTGGACAGGGTGTCTTTTGAACAGCCGGATTGACATCGTAAAACATTTTATATATTTGCAACTTTTAAACACAAAAACTAGGGAAATAAAACGTCAGCCAGAGGATAAGAATCCAAAGAATTTAATATTTACAAATATGTGTATCAATCCGATTTTATCAATTAAGGTACCTCATCTGGATATTCGAAAATCCTGATATAAGATGTATGGGGGCTAGATAAGGTTTCATTTTGGGCACAAATATGCACTGTTTTAAGTGAAACTTGCTCCGTAATTTTCATTGAGATAACTCAAATATTGGCCGATATATGAATTATCACCCAAAAATTCGAAAATTTGTGTATTAAGGTATGCGGATTCAGATAAGTATTGACCCGTACTATTGTCACATAAGGATTCTCTCTGAATTTTAGTTGAACATCATATAGGATGGGACTGATCGATGTTTTGATACTTTAACAGTTTTGGTTGGATTTAGAATTGTGCTACATGAGAAGTAAGCGAGGTTATAATCCGATTTCGCCCATTTTCTGTGACATAGGAATAAGAGAAGAGTGCCACGTACCAAATTTAGTAAAAATGCGCGGTGTCAAGCCTAGTTTCTAGTGTTCTTAACGGTTCCCATAAAGCCCCCCATTCCATCTCGGAGGTGAAACTTAATGTCTCTGACGTATTTAGTTGTAAATTTATGGCGCTTAAAAAAGTTTTTAACAGTACCGATACACGGGGAGTAAGCGGCGTTATCTTCTGATTTAATGAATTTTCATACTGTCTGTAGAAGTTCTTAAAATATTTGCGCTAGGAACATTTTTTAGTTGTAGCTTTAGTGGCTTAAGAGATGTGTGCATTAAACATATTAGAGGGCGGGGCCATGTTCAAATTTTCAAAAATAATGAAGATGCTCCTTTCTATTGCGAGCCCCTGTGCCAAATAAGAGGTTTATATCTTAATTTAGTGTTTAGTTATGGCACTTTATAAGTATTCAGTTAATGGCGTTTTGTGGGTGTGACAGTGGTCTGATTACGCCCATCTATGCAAACGTAATTTTTTGTACTAAGAAACCCGCGTACAAATTTTCATCAAGATATCCCAATTTTTACTTAAGCTATCAGAGTGATCCAAGCAGAGGTACTTTTCTCGAGAGCCTTTTTTTAACAGATGAAATATGAGTCGTGTAAAGCTGTCTTGTTATTTTTATGCAGTATTGTTTTTCATTTCATCATGTAAAGACAAACGCCTCGCTCAATTTATGCTCAACATAATCGGACTACTGAGAATACTATTGGCAACACCATCACTATCTTGAGACCCAGCATTCACTACTGGATAATATTGGAACGAATAGACCACGATCGGCACGCAGTGAAGTAAATATAGCACCAGTAGCTGAAAATCTACACAAAGACCGTGGAGAGACGGTTTGGCGCCATTTTACGTCGACATATTAAATTGAAAGCGTGCAAAATGCAGCTGGCATCCCTTCGCTTTATGGGCTCTTAAAAAGTTCCAAGAAGATTCCACATTTTCTAGCCAAATTTTGTGCAGCGATGAAGCCCACTTCTGGCTCAAGCAAAATTTCCACATTTGTGACGAAAGCAACCTGAATAGATAAACAGCTGCCATTTCATCCAGAAAAAACAACGGTTTGGTGTGGTTTGTAGGCTAGTGGAATCATCGGCCAATATTTCTTCAAAAATGATGCCGGTAAGAACGTAACCGTCAATGGCAACCGTTATCGCGCCATGATAACCGACTATTTGATGCCTGAAATTGAAGTTAGTGATCTCGGCGACATTTGGTTTAAACACGATGGTGCCACTTCCCACATATCGGTGAGCAGATAATTTCACGTTTTGGATTGGCCACCAAGATCATGTGATACCACACGTTGGACTTTTTTCTGTGGGTTATGTAAAGTTTAAAGTCTAAGCGGATAATCCCGCTTCGATTGAGGCCTTCAATCTAATCACCAAGCGTGTAATTCACCACTTTTCAGACGAAGGAGTCATCGAAAATTGTGCTTAATAGATGGACCATCTGAGACCTAGTAGCGGCTAACATTGGAAAGAGATAATCTTTAGAACATAATAAAACGATTGATATCAATGTGTGTTTTTTGAAAAACAATACTTGAAATATATGTGCATTAAAAATGTAATTATGGCAAAACTTATTGTTGCAATACACAAAGTCCAAACACAATTACCGTGGAAAAGATCGCAACCACACAGCCGCCGTAAACGTTGCACAATTATACTACAAGTATATATGTACATATGTAGTATGTATTTGCAACTTATACAGAATAGAGACGAAATATACCGCAAAGGAGAAATAACATTGACTAAAAACGCGGCATTGTGCTTGTAGTTGTCGTAATCGGTAAGTTTACGAAAAAATAACGATTGGCACTTCTGCACATTTTCTCCTTTCCAACGGCATACATCCCCATATGTCAAAAACAACACAATTAAACAGAGAACACAAATTGTCCTCTTATTCATCAATCCAAAACTTTATGAATATTGCACTTAATTTATCGTGACCGATTTCTCTAATAACATTTTTTTTTACAGAAAGAAAATTTTTATTTTTCTGCCCTCAAAAATTAGGTTTCACAAATAAAGGAAGGCTATGTTTAGGTGTAATCGAATATTTTACACTCTTGAAACTTGCAAGCATCAAAACCCGGGAAATACTTGTACCCCAAGATGCAAAACGTCAATTAGAGGACTGGAATACAAGCAATTTTATGTATACGTACCTCATGCACTGACCGTCATATTTAACACAAGGTTTGTTAGAGTAACGAAAATAATTATATGTACTTATGGGAATTTTTACATATTTTTAGTATTAAACTATAATATATAAAATTCCATACGTTCAGTTAATTTTGGCGAAAGTTTGAAGATCTTATATTAGGGATGTAGAGGCCACAGGCTAATATTGTAAAGTGTTCTCAAGGTTTCATTAAGGTTCTTCCTATACAATCACCAAAAACATGGAGTAAAGGCAGCCAAGTGTTCGAATCATAATATTAAGGAGTCACTGCAAGTGTCGACTGACAGTTGAGTCGATTCTACTTTCATTAGGTATTGTGTAACTTGATCGACAAAAATTTTTTAATTATGAATTGTCATGAAAATTATAAACAAACTATCAATGTTTACATTTGTACGCAATTTGAATTATTTGAAATTGCATTGGGCATGTGAAAATTTCATATTAAATAATAAGAAAATGGATAGCGTTGAGTTATGGATTATGATGAAAGTGATGATAAATGTGCTAGCCAAGCAAAATTAAGGGGTCGGCTTTAGTATACCGTCACAGGATTTCGGGGAAAAAATGGGTATGGTCGGATAGAGGAGATTCTCCAAATCAGGAGTATATATGGTTATAGCTGCAGAAAGCTTATAGTTTTCGAGATATTCGCCTTTAAAATTGAAAATTAACAATATTTTAATTACATATTTTCTATAATAAAATTAATTTTGAACTTATACATATTTTTCAATTATATATGCACTAACACATCACTTATTCCTTTGTACACATTAATTTTATATAATATAGTGCAAAAATAGCTTTTAATATACATTTAAATTATTGTTGAATTATGATTATTTAATAATAACAAATGAATTACAAACTTCAAAACTCCTCGAAGGCCGCCCACGCAAAGAGGAATTCTACGCGAAAAACATTTGATACACCCCGGTATTTGTCCGACTAGGGTTATTTTTTTTTTTTTTTTTTTTTTTGAAGCGCTTCCGAAGGCCGCCCACGCGAAAAGGAGTTCTACGCGAAGAAGTAGCAATGTCATATAGGGTATAACAACCACTCTAACATCAATGCGATCTAACGGTTATAAGTACTGCTACTTTTAAAGCAAAGTACCTTTGCTTTTTTATGTCATTTTTATAATTATTTCGTATTTGGAAAATAAGCTGTGTGAACGTACTCAATATATTTTTTATTAAAATTACTCAAATATTTTTGAAGAAAATGGCAAATAATTCATCAAGTATGATAAATTAAATATTGAATATAATATTTAAATTATGTTTCTAATACTTCGTTACAATTATATGTAGATCTGCAAGAACAAGCGACTATTCGTGTTCGTAGAACGAACAAATTAAGCGTGTCGGTGGTGACGGGAATGTGGAATATTGCCAAAATATTCCACACATTTGCAATCGAGAGAGAGCTGCATAGCTTTTTGCGAAGAGGAGGGTCTCATTGCTAAAGGAAGGATTTGCAGGGTGCAAAGACTGCTGATGGTGCTCTCCGTCATGGCAAATAGCACCGTCGGTACGTTTAGGTGCCGCAAAGGATCTTGCCGAACGCGTTCGGCGATATCTTGATCCATGGACACCTGGTTGGAAAATGTGAGAATACCTTTGACACAAGCTTTCCATCTTATGTTTTGCTACGCATCGCACTGGTCGCACGAGGTAGTCAGGAAAAACAGCATTGTCAGGGGACCTATATTATCTAGCGCTACCACATGTGACTGGTATAACTGTCGCAAAGCGGTCGGTCCAACACCGGGGTGTATCAAATATTTTCGCGTTGAACTTCTTTTTTCGTAGGCGGCCTTCGGCAGTGCTTCAAAAAATATTCCCTTGTCGATCCAATACCGGGTGTATACATTTCCTTTTTCTCCCATGGAACTCATTTTTACATTGGCGGCCTTCAGGACGCTTAATTTTTTTATATATTTTTTTTGTTTATCATCGATTATGTTTCCTGTATTTAGGGTATAATATTTCTTTATATTTTTTTGTTTTAGTTTGTAAAATATTTTAGTATGGTAACACTGATTATTTGACAAATTTACAAATTTATTTTTACAAATGATGGCGATAAGGTAACACTTATTATTTGATAGTTTGTAATTCATTTGTTATTCTTAAATAATCATTATTCAACAATAATTTAAATGTACATATATTAAAAGCTATTTTTGCACTATATTATATAAAATAAATGTGAAGTGCTAGTGGATATAAAAGTGAAAAATATAAGTGCAAAATTAATTTTTCTACAGAAAATATGTAATTAAAATATTGCAAATTTTCAACTTTAAACGCGAATATCTCAAAAATTATAAGCTTCCCGCAGCTATAACTACATATATCCTTGATCAGAATAATCACCTCTATCCGACCATATCCTTTTTATCCTTGAAATCCTGGGACGGTGTTCTAAATTCTTTCCAAATTAAGAAGAAAATTGCGAGATGCCCGAAGCCCTTTGGAGTTTAAGCAGATTTTATATGATATGAACTACAACATTTATACTACAACCACAAAGGAGATTTTAGTATAAATACGATGATGATGATTTGAAGTTGCTTTTTGGCTTGGCTTAATTGTGCAATTATAATTTACAGGTTTGTGAATTGAAACCGTGAGTATATGTAGATGTCCTGAGAATTTATTTAATAAATTTTTCCAAGCTCATAAAAATTGAGAAACATTCTTTAAATGTTTGAAAAACTATTAGTTTGTTTCTCGTTGAGAACAGACTGTTTATTCGGGAAAAACACTAACTAATAAGTACCTGCAGTGAGGTCGTGAGCAAGCACAAACAACAACATGAATGGTGACGACGATGATGTCGTTATGGAATGACAAAAAGTAAGAAAACGACCAGCAAAAAGATCGATACAGAACTCACCTAATGTTATTAAAAAACGGCACTGGATTCTGGGTCCGGCACTTCAAATAATGTTAATCAATTCTATATTTTAAATGACGATGCTGAAGAAATATTAATGAAGGATGCGAACTCTGATAACGAAATGAATGGTAAAAATGTGACTGAACACGAGTGCGAGAATAGCGAATCGTTTGGAAATCGGAAACCACCAAGTACTTAGCAGTGCGGCTGACAACCTTGAATGACCCTCTATAGGGTGGCAATAATGATGGGCGAACGAAGTCATCTTGAATGAAGACTATCGGCTTGATTCCAGCTTGTTGTGAACGACCGGTCGCAGCTCTTGCATTATGCGACGTGTTTCCTTCACTGTCTATACCTCTTATGGTTTTCTGCTACATTCCGTGATAAAATCTGAAGACAGGCGAGGCGTTGTGCCGTAAATGACCTCCGAATGTCCCTCTTAAAGGTTGCACGTAACCCCAATAAAATAATTGATAGATAGAACGTCCACTGATTTGCATTGTGGCACAGAATCGAAGATTTTAATGTGCGGGGCCATCGCTAAATTAGGCCATTGCATTGCGGGTGGTACGGTGTTGTTCGTAAATGTGAAATACCGAGACATTGGAACAGTTGCTGAAACAAAGCGCTCTCAAATTGACGACCAAGGTCAGACGTGATGTCGATAATACTGAATGCAGAATGTATTAAAATAACATTAAAGAAAATGCATCAAAACAACCTTGAGTTGGAACAATAGAAATGCACTAAAACTACAACAAACAAACATCAAAACAACTTTGACTTTGAATACCACAACAACCTTATCTTACAACAAAAGTAAGCAAACCTAAGCAAACAATATAATATACATCTGTATCTAAACAAAATACAGTAGATATCGGTTATATGACGAACCGCTTGTATGAAAATTTTGGTTATATGCAAAATTTTCATATTTCAACGCATTATACACGGATTTATTATATGAATTTGGTTGTTTGAATGCAAATCGTTTATAAGCAAATATCGCATTTATGCAAAAAAATTTCAGCAAAATTGAATCGTTACGTACAAATTTTAGTCTGTTTTAAGCAAATTTTCCAACACTGAAACACTAAATTTATTCTATCGATTTATCGATTGTCAAACATATGATTTTTTGTTACACTTGTTACAATGTCGCGTCGTGTTGTGTTAACAGCGAAACAAAAAATTGCGGTTTTAAACGATTTAAGGACTTCCAAAGACCGAAAAATCATTGCTGCTAAATATAAAGTTAGCTTAAGCACTATATCGCGCTTTCAAATCCAAGAGAACAAAATCCGCGCCATAACAAATCCGCGCACACGTGAATTTGGACAGAACCTTGTTGTCCTGGTTTAACCAAATCCGGTCCCAAAATGGAATTGTTACCGGACCTGTCTTGCTTTCTAAAGCACAGGAATGTGCGTTAAAATTAAACGAAAGTTATGTGCCAGACCGTAGTTGGTTGCAGCGTTGGTACCGGCGAAATGCTCTTAACTTCTCCAAGATTTATGGGGAAGCTGGCGAAAATAACGCAGCAAGTGCAGAAGCCTTCACTACTAACCGTTTGCCTCATATTATTGAAAAATTTTCACCGGATTGTATATTTAATGCCGATGAAACCGGGCTGTACTACAAGGCGTTGTCAAATGGAAGTTACAAAGGCAAGTATGAGAATCCAAAGGGATTCAAAACTCAAAAGCAACGCCTCACATTTCTGTTTCTATGCAATGCAACCGGCACGTATAAACGTGCATATTGCATTGGAAAGTTAGCTAAACCACGGTCTTTTAAAGGAAAACAGCTACCGCTGCCATATTATAATAATAGAAGTGCTTGGATGACGAGTGTTATTTGGAAAAAGATTCTAATAGATCTCAATCAAAATCTTGAAAAAGATAACAAGCAGATATGTTTGATTGTTGATAATGCTCCTTGCCACAATACAGATGAGAAATTCTCAAACATTACGATTGAATTTTTGCCACCAAATACAACTGCCCTTATACAGCCACTTGATCAAGGTATCATCCACTCATTTAAAATGGAATACCGACAAATCCTAATAAAAAAAAACAAATTTGTGCGTTGGAGAAGGGCCTTTCTATAATTGAATTCCTGAAATCGCTCACTATTTTGGATGGTATCAAATATGCAAATCGCGCTTGGAACCTTGTTAAGCAGCAAACAATTACTAATTGTTTCAAAAAGGTAGATTTCGTGTTCAAGATGGTACAAATTTAAAATAAAATTGTTCATTTCAGGCAGGCTTGACAACATTGAATTCCTTACAGATGAGATTGCAGCCACTGAAGGCGAAAACTATGGATGGTGCACACTTGATAATGAATACATTCAATGCGATAATGAACTTGTCTGCTTTGGAACCATGTCTGACGAGGATATTGTTGCGGACGTATTGGCCGTCAATGAAAATTCTACTGAAGATGAGGAAGTGTTCGCTCAATCTGATGCTTGTATTAAACACCCCTCAACGAAAAATGCCTTGCTAAGCTTAAATTCGCTGCGTGACTATTTTTTCCATAACAATATAGAACTCTTAGAGGCTTTTGAAGACATTGAAAATTTAATCCTAGAGAGTTCTGAAAAACAGAAATGCCAGAAGAAAATAACAGATTTTTTAAAGTAAATTTTAACAATTTTCAAATTAAATAAATTGACTGAAGTGAAATATAATTTTTATTAAAACTGAATACATTTATATATTCTTTTTCTTGTGTGCTATTTTTTGTTTACATCGAATTGATTGTGTATATGCATATATTTTGAATATAAGCAAATACCGCTTGTTTGCAATTATTGCCTGTATGCAAAATTTTTTTTGCATTATAACAATTGCATATAACCGATATCTACTGTAGTAATAAGTAAACATACTAGTTAGTATAAATAGAAGTAAGAAGCGTGTAATAAGTTAGTCTTAAGAGTATTAATAAAGAGTACACATTTCGGTTCAGCTCAAAAATATATTCTTTTGACTCATTTTTACTTCTTGTAAAAATTATCTACCTCAAGTTTGGTGTTGGTAAAGCCTCTTGCCAACGGGTGTATCTATCATCTACCGTAAGGCAATTCCTATTGCCTTCCGACAACGGAAACGGGCCCACTAGTCGATGTGTAAGTGCCCGAAGCGTTGGCTGTGACGCTCTCGGCGCTGTAGTACACTCTTGTTGTGTGGGATGATTTTATTCCATTGGCACGCAATGCAATTCTTAGAAAACATTTACTGTCACGTTGAATGCAGGGCAAAACGAATCGATCGATCATCAGCTTTGCAGTACCGCGTGAAGAATGCTGTTGTCGTTTTTCCGATAGGATAAAAGTTAGCATGGCTAAAAATCACTTAAGTCCAGTGGGCGACAGTGATAAGTGGGATATGCGTTAAGGCTATACGGCTACGAAGTGGGCAGATCCCATCTTACGTGATTGAATGTCCCAAGAATTCAAGCTCGGAAACTCCAAACTTTGATTTTGTGACGTTGATGCTTAAGTTGAAATCTCTCAAATGGATGAAGACTAAACGAAGATGTGCTTTATGCACGTCAACGGACGTTGATGCGATACAAATGTCGTCAAGGTACGTGAAAACGAAGACAAATCTCGAAACACCTCGTTCATTAGGCGCTGGAACGTTTGAGAGGCGTTTCTTAGCCCAATCGGGATGTATTGGCACTTGATGAAAGGCTTTTTGAAGAGCAGTCTTAGAAAATACAAATTTTACTTCCTAAGATTGCAGAAAAGTCCTGCAAGAACGGTAGTTGGAAATGGTTGGTATTGTTACGGAATTCAGCGCTCTATAGTCGCCGCACGGCTTCCACTATCGATCAGTCTTTTGCATTAAGTGAAGACAGGTTACTGCAAGAAGGACGGCAAATGCCCAGTTTAATTAACAGCTCAAATTCTGACCGTGCGAACAAGTCGAACAAGTAATTTCAGCAAACTCTTTGGGGATGTCATATAAAAATGCTTGGTGTTGTTAGTCGTGTTATTGGGTACGATGTGTTTAACAGGGTGGTGCGATAGACAAGGCGTCTCCCTTGCAAGTCTACAACTAGACCATGGTGTCCGAGGAAGTCGGCGCCTAATATAGACTGTGAGACGCCTGCTATAAAACAATTCCATAGGAAATCATGGCGAAAAGTTAGATTTAACTTCAGGATGACTTCACCATTTGCGGCAAACAGTTGCATTAAGGTAGGTCTTGCTTCAGCTAGCTTCGTTGACCTTGGAACGAAAGAAACATCTGCCCCCGAATTAATTAAAAAATGCATCTTGGCAAATGTATCATAAACACAAAGTCGAAAACTTTTTTTAGTACCAGGAGGTTTGCCAACATCTAATACTAACCTATCTGAGCTGACTGTCTGATTGAAGATACACGGCTGTCGGCATTTTGTGGCAGTGCTACCAAATTTATCGTGGTACTAACAAAGGCTGTGTGAATTTCGGTTTACGATCTGTAGTGTTGTCGGTCCCTGGAGTGGTCGTTACCCAAAAGTAAACTTACTTGCTCTGACAAAGTGGCGATTCCAGCTCGTAGTTCATAAATTTCTCCCGACGGCTGAGTTTCGGAGCTAATGCTACACACATGGTCGTCTTTCAATGCCAGACATTCGATGATGGAATTTTTACCTTCGCACTGATTGGGACGTCGGCGGCGATGATTGCTTAGGTATAAAGCGGAAGCGACCCAGAGGTCGTGGAGTATGCTTTTACTAAGCGCAGGGCCTGCGGTGCGACGCATCTCACTGTATAAGTCGCTAGGTCGACGATCCTCTAATGGTTGTCCTTTCAAAATGCGTTGGAGACGGCGCTGCTGACTTTCTGTGCAGTTTTCAATTAATTTTTGGCGTATGTAGTTATACTTGCCGATACTCGGGGCGGCGTACACGATGGTGCGCTATTCTATAAGTTTCGCCGGAGGAACACTGACGAACACGATGTTGAATTTAGCAGAATCAATGCAAATTCGCGATGCCTCGAACCAAAAATCGAGGGAGTAAAAATATACCTCGATATTACCGCTCGACTTCGTTGGGAGCGGGATTCGTGGAAAGAAAGTGTTTGTAAAAGCGGCATCCCCCATCGGTTAAAAGCGTGCTATCGTTTAAGCTTATGTTGAAAAATGTTGTAGAGCACGTGGTCCTCACTTTGGTGGTTTGCACCAGAAAGAACGTTTATTAGCTTAACAAAATGGGAGTAGCATAGCCAGGACGAATAACTAAAGTTGCATTTTTAATCGTTTATCAGACTTGCAATTTTAAGCTTTGTCAGAGTTACACTTTGCACAGGGGACGCCGTTACATACAATGTATGTATATATAAAAGGGTATGAAGTTATTAATGCTAACCATCCGTCTGACAAGGCTCCACCATGTGCTGTATTAAACGTTCAGAAAACTAGATGACGTAAATTTAGTAAATATACAAGCCTTCGCTATTAATAATAAATGTATGCATATTTATGTAGCTTAGCAGCTTACTTATCTCCACGTTATGCGTTTAAATTACCAACTTCACCTTGAAGAGAGCTTTGACTTAAACGTTGATCATTCGTATAAATAATCATAATAATTGTAGCAGCATTTAGAAACTGTCTTGAAAATCGCAAGCATTACTGTGCAGTAAAGTATGGCTTCCATGAAATTAAAAAATGGCTCCCAGCGTCTCACAGGAAAGGATTCTCTCTGAATTTCAAGTATACATATATCTCACATATTGACAGATTTTTACGGTAAAAAATCAACTACGAGCACTGGTCCACTTACTGAGTACCTATCAGTACTTAAACAATTTCAATTTGATTTATTTAATTTTTAGTCATTAGATGGCACATCTCAAATGCTCTAAACGTGGAAAGTTTTATATATTGGTTCATTCTTGATTTGTGTGTTGGAAAGAGAAAATTTCAAATGCAATTTAAAATTGTGGTATATGTTAGGTAGGTGTGGCTGAAATGCGATTTCTCCCATGTTCTCACTTTAACATACAATTGTCAGAGGAACATCATGTACCAAATTTGGTTGAAATCGGTAAGGCGGGTTCCAAGGTTTGTGATATCACCTAAAAGTGGGCGGTACCACGCCCATCTCTAATTTTCATCGCGGCTCCATTGAAGCCTTCTCATACCATCTCGATGTAAGTTTTATTGTCTATTAGTTTATTATTTAGTTATTGATTTATCGCGCACTTAGTAGTTTTTAACCGTACCGTTATATCGAATCATAACAATATCAACAATTTTCACACCGTCAGTAAGAGTTCTTATAATGTTTGCGCTAGTCGGATTTGGTTGTTGTTGCTTTAATGGTTCAGGAGCTACCTATGCATGTAATAAGCTTATTAGAGGGCGGGGCATACGAGTATACCAAGTTTCATCAAGATATCTCAATTTTTACTGAAATTGCAGCTTACACGGACGGACAGACAGATATTCACTCGGATTTCATACGCATACAAACATCCATAAGGTGAACAAAATTATTATACTCTGTAGCAACATGTTGCAAGAGTATAAAAATGTAAGTGCGTTTAATAGCCTATTCTGCAAGATGACGTGTTCCTTTTTTTGAAGGCATTAAACATTAAACATTCTAAATAACTAGTTGTGTGGGAGACATATGTTATAGTTGACCGATTTTATTTATTTTATCTGTTATTGTTAAGTATATATTAGGCAACAGTTCTTAAAAATTTCGTGCTCTTAGCCTTTTAACTAAAGGCAGGCAACCTAAAACAAATAACTGAAAAATCGATTGCATGGCAGTAAGTGATATAGTTTTCCATACGGATATCTCAAATACTGACGAAAAAAGAAAACCTAAACATTAAGAATCGCTAGATTAAGGTAAATCAACCAGCTCTAATGGGAAATGAGGAACACCCTACTCTTTTTTTATATGGTTTCTTTTTACATGGATTTGAAGTTACACTGTTGAAAAAAAAATTGGTTAAGAATTTTTAGTTTAGGACGGTTTCAAAATTCCTGTTATGTTTGTTTTTACCACACTTGGCACCATTGCTGAAATGAACACACAGTTTGTTTGCATGATATTTACATAAAATACTGCTTTATTAGAGTGTTTAAAGTTTATTAGCTATCCTGCTATCAATTAGATAGATATAAATACGGAAATCTGTCATTAGTTCCTCAAAACATAGTTCCAAAACATCCTCATACATTAGAGATGAAGTGTGAGGAAAAATGGAAAAATGTGTGGTGTTTTGGATTGAGCATTTATTGCAAAAGAGAATACCTGTATATGGACATATTATAAAGCAGTGGTCACTACGAATTTATAAGCAATTCGGGTATATAACGTAATGCAAATAATCAAAATCTGGAAATTTGGAATCCCGAAAAATCAAGAAAAGGTTGCGTTGTTCGTTCGAGGCCCTGAGGCCTCCGGCTACGAACACGATCTGGATCGGGATACACTTAAAATATCCAAATTCAAAATACCGACAAATCAAAACACCGACAAATCATACAAACTCCATAAAAATATTTTTGAAAAATATTTTGCAAAATCAAGTTCTAAAGCCAAGGACTTGGAAGAAGTTCAACGCGAAAAAACTAAGCACGCCCAGGTGTTGGTCCGACCAGGGTTATTTTTTTTTGAAACGCGGCCAAAGGATGCCTACGCAAAAAGGAGTTCAACGCAAAAGAACTGAGCAAGCCCAGGTTCAACGTGAAATAAAGAATTCTATGCGAAAAACTAATGTGTTATTTATTTCCTGTCATTTTGGTATTATTTGTTTTCTTTATTTCTTTTCTATTTAATATAAAACAAATGGTTAGAAAAGAATTTGTGGAGTATTAGTGGATATAAAAGTTAAAAATGTAAGTGTAAAATTAATTATAAATCGGAGAAACACGAGGTTTAATTAGTTGAATTTTTTAAGTCAGCGGCAACTATGTTTGTATTTTTTATCTGGAAAATCTCCTCTATCCGTACATACCCATTTTAACCCCGAAATCGTGGGATGCTATTCTAAAATTTACCCGTAACTATTTTCATAAAATTTATAAGTTATTTAGATGATATTTACAAAAAATTATTTGTTAAATTAGCTATATTGACTAAATATTCTTCAGGAACATAGTTTTGCCTTTCTATTAATACTGCCTTAATGCAACTCTCTCTTTCTTCTAGGCGTCGCCGTTTAGCTTGTTTTTCACCAGTGAGCATCTTTTGAATTTTTGTTTCTACCAAAACTTGTTCTTTAATCAAATTTGATATTCGATTAAATATATTTCCATAGTATTGCCCAACTAAGCACGAAAGACGCCGATGCCATGACTCAACATTATTTTGCGTTCTCGAAAGGTTATACTCGTATATCACGTTTTCAAATACTGACCAATAATTTGGAGCATATACTGCGGCTTTAAGCTTTTTATTTGTTAAGGGTTTCCCAAATATATAAAATTCTTCAAAAAATTTAGCAATTTTCATAAAATCCCTTTTATCACTTTTCAATGTTTCATAGTAAGATGGTATTTCATCAGCAGGTACGAAAGCAAGAGCCTTTAGTTGCCTAATTTTATGAGATAACTCTTCATTTCTTCCATATTTCTTTTGAAGCCCTTCTTTTTGTATACGCCTCTAAATAATTTGGCTTAAATGAAAAAAACAGCTTTTGTATTTAACGTCTGGGAAAAAGTTTTTAAAGGATTTGACGCTGGTTTTTTCAAAATCGGTTAAAATTATTTTCGGATTTAAGGAAATGTTATTATTACATGCGAAATTCACCAATTCATACAAAAATTCGTCATAGTATTTTTCATTTTTCTCTGTCATGATGCAATAAACAAGTGGTACAATTTCACTGCATGTGTTTGTACCTATGCGACCATGAATTGTAAACGATTGCCTCATGAAGGATGGAACCGTCATGATGGATGTGCCGTCCATTATCCATATGCTACTTTTTGCAAGTAAGCGGACGTTCTCCACAATTGCCAAAAAAACTATACATTGGTTTCCGAACTTTTTTAATGAAACTAGAAATTGTTTCCCGTCGACTTTCTGCAAATGACACGGAATTTCCAAATCTTTGGAAACATTTTGTTTGTTTTAACTGTAGCTTCTGTCTTGCCCTATTGATTTTTTGATTTTGGGCGGACGGTGTAAATATTTCCGTGAACTTTTGTTACATCGAGCCGTAGCTCTTGCAATAATTTGGCATGGCTTTTCCAAAAAGTTAGTTGCCTCATCCTTTAGTGATGTATTTGTCTTTATGACATCGGTCTGGTATGCCATTGGATCATGGCTATGCTCCATTGCACTTTTTATTAGTACGTGTAACCCGTGTAAATCTTTTAAAATTGTTGTCACCCGTCCTTTGCATAAAAATTATATTTTTTATCGCAAATCCAATATACGTGGTTATCACGTTTTTTATCAATATTATACAGATAACCATTAAGAGAAAGTTTGGTACCACCTTTGTTTGAAATAAAAGTCTCCATGAAAATTATATTATATACGTATGTCCATTTATTATATTTCAAAATCAACTGCCAATTTTCAAATATATTTCTAAAATGACCGCTATGTTGTCAAAATTACAAAGTCAAAAGAAGCAAGCTTCCTTTTCTTCCATAACACAGAGAGAGAATTCAATGGATTAAGGGTTATGATCCTGAGCGTGTTCGTTGTTATCCCCAATGTCTCTATCGATTAGTAATGTTTCTTCTTTGGGATCTAGGAACCATATTAACCATTTATTGCATAAAAATTTCTTCTGTCCGTATTTCAAGATGTCGGCTTTTTGATTTGTCGGTGTTTGGATTTGTCGGTATTTTGATTTGTCGGTGTTTTGATTTGTCAGAATAGAAATAGAATTCTACCGACTAAGGGTTATGATCCTGAGCGTGTTCGAGAGCGGAGGCCGAAGGCCGCAGCGCCTCGAACGAATAACGCCCCCTTTAGGTGAATGTTGTGATGGTTGTTCATGAATAATTTGTGGATTTACTTCGCACTAGAATCGGCAGTTTGGTTTATTTACAGCACCATTCAAATGACAGTGAACCTCATCCTAGAAAACGATTTTCTTAAAAAAAACCGTTATCGTGTTCAAGTTTTTCCAAAGCAAAATCGGCAAATTCGCGAGATTTACGGTGGTATAATGGCTTCAGTTCTTAAGAGAACTCCTTAAGAGAATTCCTTCTCAAAATCCACCAGGTTATGGTTTGGCACGATTATTGCGATCATAAAATGGGAAAAGTTCATGAAAATTTGGCGTTGGAGAACAATTATTTTGATAATAAAATTGAATAATTTGTAAATTTTGTTCTTGCGTATATCTTCTCACGATGAAATTGTAAACTTTACTGAATACAATGGGAAAATACAGATAATGAGATATTAAAAATGACTGAAACGACTCTCAGAAACCGTATAATCGCAATTGAGAACTCCCGCAAAAACAGAAAACAAATTGAATTATTTCCTTAGGATTGCATAAGTTGAGGAATAATTAAGTTATCTACCAAAAATTAAAAAAGGATTTTTAATAATTCTTTTTAAAAAATTATTGAGTTTCCAATTGCATATTTTGTCTAGACATAGACTAGCACATTAGGCCGCTTCTGTAGAAATTAAGAAAAATTTACTAAAAATGTTTAAAGTGTTATTGCATTTAAACACTCATAACGTTAATACATTGAAGTTAGTTTTATAATTTTGTAAACATATGTACGTATACATCTGTGTATAAAGGGTTATGACATACATACCTCACATTTGACAAAGGCCCGAAAGTTTCCTCTGTAAAAGTGTCTGATGTTGACCCTCGCAGGGAATCCCAGCGATCTATTTTCTTCACTTGTTGTAAAGGCAACTTGATGAAATCTTGCCTTGAGCTGGCTTTCATAAAGGATTTTGATGAGCTAACACCAATGCTGAAAATATGCATTGAAATGGAAAAATTATTTTGCAAACGAAAATTAAAAATTGTACACTGTTGAATTTTCTTAAACACTCCAATGAGCGTTTCTTGAAAAAAAGGAAAGCAAAAAATACAAATATTTCAACCGCAGCACAAAAATTGTTCTAGTATACTCAAATTTAAATATTATAAATATAATAAAAAATAATAATACCTTACAACATGGATTACTCTCTTGAAAACAGTTTACTTTATAGTGCTTTTGCTCACTGATTACCCGATACTTCGAATTCTGGCATTTATAGTTTTTAATTTTTAATGGCCTTTCTAATATTTTTTGTTAATGTTAATAAGTTTTGTTAATGTTAATTTTAGAATAGCCATTTTTGTGGTGGGGGAAGGTATGGACCGACTCTCAAGATGGTAATTAAATATGTTCACCAAACTTTATTGAAATATCTTGCGCCCATACCGA
The DNA here is from genome assembly GCA_037783105.1 of Bactrocera zonata. Taxonomy (NCBI): domain Eukaryota; kingdom Metazoa; phylum Arthropoda; class Insecta; order Diptera; family Tephritidae; genus Bactrocera; species Bactrocera zonata. The sequence goes on along the minus strand of JBAWJQ010002576.1, from coordinate 650,970 downwards.
TATAAGCGGTACGAAGTCAACCAAGGGGAGGATGTAGATAGTTTGGGTCCTGAGTGCAAGTAGAATAAAGGAACATATTTCATACATGTTGTGTTTATTCTTAAGTTCTTATCTAGGTTGGGTTATACTGGTTGATTGTCACGCTACACATAGACCCACTGGTCCTTAGTAAAACCAGATGGAGGTTCTCTTTAATTTAAGATCAAGTCTTATATGACGTCAAGGGAGTGACTCGTTGTCTAAGTTTGATACTTCATCCAGTCCTATGAACTACGAATTTCCTAGATATTTAAGACGTGTTCTAGATATTGCTGAACAGAGGCACATAGTATAAGGCAATCAAAGTACCGAGAAATCAAGATGCCGACAATTCAAAAAAAGGGACAGAAGGAATTTTAAAATAAAGGTAGAAAACACCACTATCCGAATGTTAAATTTTTGAATTTTAGCTGAATAATTCAAAACAAAAAAATACTATGTGCATTTTATGCAAAGTGCGGTTCTACGTTCGAAGCCTAGCGACCTCCGGCCACGAACACACTCAGGATGATAACCCTTAATCGGCAAAATTCTCCTTTGTAGGGTAGGGGGTGAGTTCCCTTTTGCTGTTCACAATATACGGACACTATAAAATATTTTTCATGTCGGCATTTTGCTTTATCAGAATTTTGATTTTTCGGTATTCTGATTTGTCGGTGTTTTGATTTGACGGTATTTTGGTTTAAATTTTGTCGCTATTTTGTTGTGTCCACATTTTGTACTTCGGTATTGTAAGCGTATCACATGCTGCTGCGTATCACATGCTGCTTTCTTGGTGCTATATTTCCGCCAATTTTTTTGACTGCAAAGATTTTCGCTTTGAAGATACTGCAGTATTTCGAAAGCTTGAAGGGTGGCCTCAGAACCAGGTCCGAGTAATAGATTCCGGCTCCCACTTCATTAAAAATGGCTAAATCATCTGAGTTGATGTTGTAGTTCCGATGGTGAGTAACATATTCTTGTGCTATCCACCCTCTTTTAGTGTGATCTCGAATATTTTCTCCCAAATAAAGCGTGAAGGTATTTTGCCCACCATCTACCTGCTTACTCAGCTTTGCCCGAAGATCTTTGTAGAGAATTTACCGCTATTCTCGCAGCTGGTTTTGCCGCAGCTTTCCACTCGACATTGAAGTGGTGACTAACCTTTCTAATGCAGCCGTTGGGGTGCCTTCTTGCGCTCCGTTATGCAGAGAATAGCGAGTTGCTGTACCCGCACTAACGTTTTTCTATATGAAACTTGTCTATTTCCGCAAGCACCATAAAGTAAGATTTGATTAACTTCCAACGTGTAACACTAATGCATGACCCTATCATCTAGAAACTTGGTATGTTCTTGATACATCGATCAAAAGTCAACTAGAGGTACCGGGGTCGAAATACTCGGTACCTAGGGGCTTGAACAGTTTTTATTGGATTTAAACAATTTTTGGTCATAAGGTGGTACACACCAAAGATATTTTTCATGCAAAGTTTTATCCCGTTACATTAAACGCTTCTTGATAGGCGTTGTTCTTGTCCGATTTCGTCTAGTTTTACAATGGGGCATAATAATATCAAAAACATGATACCAAATTTTGTCGAAATCGTTTGGACGAGAAAAGAGGTTTCACTAAACGGTGGGCGATGTCCCATCGTCCAATTTCCTCTCTCATAAAATTCTATAATGTTATCTCGGTGGCAAAATTTAATGTATCCGCGTTAAGTTATTGATGTATCGCCCTTTTAGTAGTGCTTTTGGAGGTAAGTATATTAAACTTGTTAAAGGGCGGGGCCACGTCCACTCAACAATTTTTTTTTCATAGGCGCCCCTTGTTACTCTAAACCCCTGTACCAAATTACATTTATATCTTATTATAGTGCTTAGCTATGGCACTTTATATGTTTTCGGTTAATGGCGATTTGTGGGAGTGGCTGTGCTCCGATTATGCCCATCTACGAATTCGAACTTTTTTGTACTAAGGAACCTGTATAACAAATTACTCAATTTTTACTCAAGTTGCCTTTTGCACTATAACCACATATCTATCTCGAATAATTTTAGGTGAACAAAACTATAATACTCAGTAACAACTGGTTGCAAGTGTATAAAAAGAAAGCGCCTGTCTACGAGCAGTCTGAAGAAAGAATTCGAATAAACGAAATTGCTATGAGTAAAGCAAACACAACTCATGCGTGATGTGTTAAAAAAAAGGCATATTCAAATAAGTGCATCTACTGGATCACCCCTTATTGTATTATAAAATTATATCACTTGTCCAACTTGGAATTTCCTTATTTGGTCTGCCTTACTCAAACACCACCAATGTAGCATGAGTTTGGAAAATACGAAAAAGATGATAATACTCTTGAGGCAAGAATTCAATGGCATTTTAGTATCCACAATAAGGGAAAAAATTCCCGCGATTTAAGAGCTACGTATAAAGAGAAAAAAAACCAATAAGTAGTGTTCAATAGGTTTCAAGCAAAAAGACAATACAGTATAACAATAATAAAAGAACTATCCAAAAGCATTTCAAATCCTCTGCCACGCAGTGACGTGAAGCTTTTAAAGTGTAATTAGAGAAAATTCTAAAACATGGCCGTCATCCCGTTAGTAGGCCAGTAAATACACTCATCCAGGGCAACATCCTTACGTCCTATACAGTGTACTGCAATTCTCGAACACTTTATTAAATTCATATGCCGAAATTTTTCATACCGATAGCAAACTCTTAATTTTGGACTTAATGACGCACATTTTAAAAGGTTTTGAAAAAATACTAATAAACTTGTACGGAACAAAATAACATTATACAATTTAATTTCTTTTATAATGAGTTTTTCAGTTTGATAATAATGCGGTATTCCCTAGTAATTGAACTATTGGTACTAATTTTATAAAGTTCTATTCTAATAGCTGCATTGATGCTTGATTTATATACAGTAAACTTTAAGGATCAAATGAAAATTAAAATTGTAATTCAATTCAAATTCAAATTTATTGCACTTTATCTTACGTATCTATCATAATTTATATGACTAACGTGTATAAGATAAAATACAGACGATGTTGCCTTTCCTGCTTAAAAATTATTGTTCGATGAGCTTCGATATGTAACTGCTAATAACTTAGTTTTAGTAGGGAAGAACTTAGAAAAGAAAACACTTGAAAAAATTATGATATATGGATCCAATAAAATCCTGAAATATCAGATTTCACTTGAAGGTTGGCAGGGTCATTGTCCACTTTTTACTCCGCTTCCTTTGAAAATTTTAAGTACCACTTTAACTGCAAAATCCAATATATGGTATTCGAAGTATGTGAGCTTATTTCACTCATATTGAGCGCTAAGTTGGCGTGTGGCTAAGGAAACATGTCCATTTTTTTTATTAGCACATAATGTTACCGGGATACACTTAAAATGCAGAAGTTCAAAATGCCTACTTATAAAAATACCGAAAAAAATATATATGCAACAAAATCAATATACAGTCAAATCAAAATACTGACAAATCAAAAGTACGACAAATGCCGATACATGAAAAGTATTTTATCGTGTCCGTTATTTACTTTGTGAACAGCAATAGGTAATGCCTTTAATAACTCGCCCCCTTTTCTACCGAAGCTCAGAAAGAGAATTCTACTGATTAAGGGTTATGATCCTGAGCGTAGGGCCTCGAACGTACAACACCACCCATATAAAAGGTACACATAGTATTTTATTGTTTTAAATTACTCAACTAAAATTCAGAAAATTTAACTTTCGGTTATTAACCATCATTACCAAATATATAGCATATACCTTTATATGTTATCAAAAACGAACTTGTGAAGGTTATTAGAGCATTATTCCAACCGAAGTTAACATGGACCGGCGGACGGACATACGGATAGGCATACATGCTCTCACAACGATAATATTCCTTGAATTCAATATTTGTAGCTTTTTCGGTACACTGTACATTTTGTATCATACATAAGAAACAGCTCACCGCGCCACAAACTTACTACAGTACGATTCGGTGTATAACTGCCTGACAGCAGAGAAATATTCAGGCCAAATAATGAAGCAGAAAGTAAATAGGTAAATACTAAACGAATGTGTGGCATTGGAAGAATACAAAGTTTGTTCAATAAGTGTGGCGAACTTTTTATTTCTCCAAGGTCTGGGGAATACGGTGGCTGCGGCACCATTAATGTATTGTTTTTAGCCTAATATTCACGCACGAGCAAAAATGAGTGAATATGGGCGTTATCAATTGCGTTTCTGGTGGATTGCTTCCACCTTTTTTCACTATTTGACCTTGATTTGGCAAGAACTCATAATGCAAGACGCCCTTGTTTTCGTCTTCTCTTGACGTGTTCGGACACGCTTTTAGTCATTCAGATTTTGTACCATTGATAAACGTTGCTGTTGTCCAAGGTAACTTCGACATATGACAAAGCCAAATTCAGTATGTTTCTGCGCACTTAAATTTGTGTTTTTTGAAATAAACAAAAATCTAAGGCGAACCAAAACCAGTCCAAAACAGCTGTCAAAAATCAACTCAACATTCAAAATAGTCGACCTTATCAGCATAAATAAGACATATACTATGTTCGGACCGACAACGAAAACATGTTTTCGTGGGAAAAACTGGTTTTCGCACGAAAACTTGTGTTTTCGTCCATGTACAATCAAAACAGAGTTTTCGCTGAAAACTACTTGAAAACTTACATTCCACTCATTATAATCGGTGCCTGCTCTAGTTTAATCGATGTTTTTGGAAGACATATTTTATTGGCTCTAAATTGTCTTTTGATATTTGTTTATATTCCATATACAAATACAGCTGCCGCTTGATATTCTCATATTACGGGGACTCTCTTGCTTTTGCGAAACCTTGCACGGTGCAACGGCACAACAACAAACACACGCAAAAAATTATTTTCAATGGGTGTAAAATATGTCAGACCAAAACCCATATTTATTTTCGTGCGTCATATATCACTCGATTCTGCAATGGATGCTCTCTTGGCCCTGCATATTTCGGTATAGGATTTTTGCATTTTGTGTCATCGTGCAATCTTGCAAGAGCAAGAGAATGCCGCTAGTGATAGTTGTCAGTGAAAACTCATCGAAAACACACATTGCCGGTCCGAACGACTTAGATTCCACAACATACAAATGTGTTTTCAAAATGTTTTCAATGTCGGTCCGAACATAGTAATACATATGAATACCAACATAACCAAAACAATCGAAAATCGAATAAACGTAGCCTTCGAAACTTTGAAATTCGCGGTACTTTTTATACAAACCTCGTATACTGCTGCCACTCCGACCACCTTCTGTCCTCAATGGAAAAGGTCTTCGAACTAAATTTACAGCCCACCCATTTACACTCGCCATTACGCTTGTAGTTGTAATTATAAAAAAAATAGATTAGTAAGAGCTCCTGACAGTCATTCAGAATAATGCGCTCGAACGCTGAGCATTTTGCCACTTCCGCATGAGCTCATTAAAACGTTTACTTAGGGGGTATTGAGTTAATACACGTAGTATGTAACCTTGTAAACAAGGTGTAGTGTACAGTAGAGCGTTAAATCGATGAGTCATGACTTAAATGTAAGGAAACCAAATTTGCGGAAAATCAGTAATTTCGAGGTTTTTATATTTCTTGCTTTCATTTAACTATAATTAGTTAGAAATAGTTTTCATTACATGATAAAGTGTTTGGTATAAGAGAAATTATTGGTTTTGACTACCAAAACTCAACAGTATCAGTATCTTTTTCAATTATTAAACCAGATTAAGATTACACGCATTGTGTTTTATCAAATTTAACAATAGAGAATAATTAATTTATAATTATTGACTTCGGTTGGCCCAAATAATGCAATAAAATTTTAAAAGGTCTAGAATAAGTTATATAGCACAAATTAAAATAACATTGGGCTGTAAAGGAATGGGATACCAAAACATATTTGTTCGGATCTTATTTTTACGAAATAAGCTCACAGGCCACATCTTCTAGGTATAACTAAATTTGTATTCAAAAAAATACAAACGTGTTAAGGATAGTTTTAATAATTTTAATATATTGTGTAATCCTCTTAAGCTACCATTATTCGTTATCGAGCAATTGAGCTTAAGTAATTATGATATACTATACTTATAGTTTTAGAGCATTTTTTACATATTTGTCTGTTTTGTTACGATGCTTTTCAAGAGTAATCAGTATGAACGCAATATGATAATATTCTAATAATATTTTATATTATTATTTATCGAGCGGACTTGGAATAAGCTAAAGGTGTTGTTTTGTATTGGCTTCTTGTGATTTTCAACAAGATATACTATATATGCATAGTAATGTGCATTTTAAACTCGTAAATGTATTCACAAGCGCAGATGATTGAACGTTTAACAACTGTTGGTAACATGTGTACAATGTAACATACTCGTATTTAGCACAGAAAAGAATTATATTTGTTAGAGTGTGACTTTAACATTTAAAATTTCCAAAGTAAACTACTTGAAAATGTTTTGCTTTAACATTCACATATTACAATTTCTGCACGCTTCCAAATTCCTCATAATTGCTAAATCATTGCTCATAGCTTTCTCCTCAAATGGTCTTGTGGTGGAGTGAGGATATATTTACTTGTATATACAGAGCACTTAAGGGCTTCAGACTTCAAAGAAAGCATGTTGTATATTGTGAGCATCGTCACGTAAAATACAATAAGTTTAAAAGGAGGTAAAAAGCGATACATAATAAAAATCACCATATGGAAACAAAATGTACAGGTAAACTCCTACAACGCGGTTTCCTATAACGCGTTTTCGCTTCAATGCGGTTCCCAAAATGCGGACAATTTCTTACAACGCTACTCTTACAACGCGATTTTTACGAAATTTTTTTTAAATATTTACTATTTTAATTTGAAAAAGGTTTTCTTGCCCAAATAAAATTCTTTGCATTTTGTCCAAACTTTGATTCCGTTGAAATTGTTGATGCATCACTTAAAGATATTCGTCCTTCACCACTAAAAGCTTGCTGGAAAGCACTAAAACCGGAAATAGACGTTCAGGGCGCTGTTTCAACACCAATGGAAGATGAATATAGGAACATAGTGAGATTGGCGCATGCAGTAGAAGGTGATGGATTTGATAAAATAACAATGACTGATATTCAAGAATTAATTGCGGACGACGAAATAAACAAAGCAGTTTTAATGACAATGACAAATGAAGAATCAGTTGGAGGAAGCTCAGGCGATCTTTCGTATGTTGAAAATAAAAACTTTTTACTAAAAAATATCGAGAAAGTTCCCTATTAAGAAATTTCTAAAGATTTGCGAAATAAGAGCAAAAAAACTTTAATGCACGATTTTTTCAAACCAATAATCGTCGAAAGGAAGCCCGAATCTAATAGTGGATCAAGCTCAGATTTTGAACTAGTACGAACAAAATGTTCGAAACAAATCATACTAAGTGATGAGAAGGAGTAGAAAGTTATCGTTCTATTTTGGCTCTAATTTTTTAAATCTTTTAACTAGAATATTTTACGTAGAATTGAAATTTTATTTTATTCTATTCTATTTTGTTTTGTTCTGTTTTGTTTTTGTTTAAATAAATTGAATATTATTACATTAAATAATATGTATGTTCTTATGACTCACCAAGTAAATAGACAAAATTATATTATATTTACTTTACAAATTTTTTTTCCTTTGGAACCAAACTCTGATTTTTGTATGGAGTTACAGTCTCCTATAACGCGATTTCTTATAACGCGGAGTTTTTCAGGAACCTATTCACCGCGTTGTAGGAGTTTTACCAGTATATGGTTATTGCTTGGTTACTACATATGTAGTCAATTGTGAGAATTTTTGATATTTTTGATGACACGTTGTGTGGGATTATAGGTAACGGTAAATATCGGATGTTTTTTTTTGGGAATTTAGTTTTCAATGAAGCAATACAGAGAACCCGTACAGTGCGTACCGAAAACACTATTGCTGTTTTGGAGAATGATTTCATCCGAACGAAGCCGAAAGGCATACAAGACGTCGCACGTTCGATGCGTCAACCCAAAACTAAATGGCCACCGTTCCTTCGTTCCCAGTTTTTTACTAAACAAAATAGTCGAATTTGGAATAATGATCATTGATCGACATTTCTTTGAAAATTAAGCCGTCCATAATGTTACAGTCAATGGGGAACGCTATAGAGACATGTTTAATGATATTTTCTTGCTTGGATTAAATAATGTTTAATTGGACGACCTTTCGTTCCAAAAAAGGGCGCTACATGCCATGCAGCTTAGGAAAAAATGTATTGATTCATGAAAACTTTAAGTGAGCGCATTATCTCGCGTCATGCGTCTGTGGCGTGGCTTCCAGTTTGGATATTGGGTGCAATTTATTTGAGCCATCTCCGGCGGTCACTTGCTCGAAATAATTTTTCAACATAATTTATATTTATAATAAAGCTAAATTCCTGACCATAACATTACGTATAAATTGTTTGGGTTATATTTCTTTTTCAAACCCACATGTCTTTAAAAAGGCCCTTTACATATTGTATTTATATAAATATGTATGTATATCTGCACGCATCAAACATTTTCCGTTTTCAAAATATAAACACTCTTGATATTTATAAATATAAATTGCATATAACTGATTCTAACTTTGGTCGTGGTATTTTAATAAAAAATTGAAAACCCTCCGCTTGGCTCGAATCTTATATACTTGTATTTTGTCCGTGTCCATTTATGTAGAAAACTTGTGTTCGGTAAATAATGTTCTATGGAAATATATCAAAATTTTGTAGCCACATATCCACTTAAAAGAAATGGGTGTTTTCGCTAGACTTAGATTTTTTCAGACAAGTAATAATTATTAAGTTTACCGCCAAGAGCACAGAAGATCCAGAAGAACCCAAGGGACTCCGAAAATAAGCTGTTGCGATTAAAAACATCAAATTATCGAAAAAAATCATTCGGACAATTGTAAGAAGAGGTCAATCGAGATGCCTGGGAGCAACATGTAGAAAATATCATTGCATCCTGAATGTTTACAAAATTAAAATTTACCGTGTGAGCTTACAATCGGCTGCTTTTCCATGTCACAAACCAATGAAAAATACACAAAGCAACAAGTATTGTGGACTTCGAATTTGTGCTTTTTAATGAATGACTGAAATAATATTTGAAATTTTATTTACATAGTATAAAGCTTTATCATAATATTGTAACAATAATGTATGTTTGTACATGAGTTGTATAATATTTATTGTGTGAAGTTGATTTCATCGTCACAGTTTTTTTTAGCAAAAAGGAACAATAGTGTATACAAAAACTGCTTGTCTGTATAAATATATAGTAAGTTTTTAGTTTAATAACACAAGCCCACCATTGTAAACATTTTGCGGCACTAATACTGTGAGAATGTGATATACATAAATGGGTGTTTTCACATTTCGGAGTCATATTTGTGCGTATTGTGGTATGGTGTCACGCAGTATTTCTCCGTCCAAAAATTGCCTAGCAGTTTAAGTGTTCGTTTGTAAGCGTATAATTAATATCTCTTATGTAAGTAAAACAGACAGAAATGTGTGAATACTTCGAAAGAACGCTTATACATAGTATGTAAGTGGCAGGTATTCGAAAAATTCGAGTACGAGGGGAATTCAAAAGTTGTTAAACATTATTTTCAATACATACATAAATACATGTATACGTTCACTTGTAATGGTTATATTGGAGAACAAACATTTAAATAATTTTTCAACTACTGAAAGAAATGCTGTTTATTAATATGTACCGTTTTGTTGTTGTTTTCTCTTAAATGATATTAAATGCTGACAAAAATTACATTTTGAATTAGTTTATCAACACGTTCAGTTGGTATAATTCCAACAAAAGCTCTACACTTGTTAAATACTATATATTCGCATTTGTTTGCACAATACTAACACTGCTTATTGTAAATATTTGTATAATTTTCATTTTGTACGGCCTTCCTGTCGAATAATTGGAATTCTCGGCAGGTAACTATTGAAAAACAATAAAGCTACATAATCTTTCATTTTTATAGCGCAACCATTTATTATTTACTGAATATCGAAAGAAATAAAAAGGCCGAAAACACAAAATTGAGCTTGCAGAGCAAGTAGAGCTAAGTAAGCAATTCGAAATTTCACCCAAATTTATGTATTCTAATATCTACCTTTAGCACACCACTACTACAACGCATACAAAGTAATGAAATATTAAAAAGGTATAGGGAAAAAATCAATAATACAGCAATCATAAAATGAAATTATCCGGAGAGTAACATTTCTTAGTTAAATGCGTTAAATACACATGGTTTTCAATTTCAATACAACTAAAATTCCGTTCATAAGTCTCGCTATCGCTAGCAATTTAATTTTACTATGCATTATTTCTCAAAAGGAACTCACCTGGAGTCGTGTCCATTGCCACTGCCTTCCTGCACCCGCATCGCATACAATTCCTGAGAGAACAGCTGCAATCATGAAATTCAGAACATCAGAGAAAATTGCAAATAAAAGAATAGTAGGTTCTAAGAACGAACACGTAATGAAACAACACACAGCCATGTGTAGGTATAGACTCATGGAATGAATAAAAGGCTCATTAGCCACAATGTACAGGTTTTCGTGATTGCGTATACGCCCTGCGGCACTCTTGCATAAGCTATGTTAATTATTTATGTGATCAGATATGAAATTTCGATACAAAAATGTAAAATATTTAAATTTGGTTGTTGAATTATTATTTTTTTGTTTTGTTATTGTTATGCGATCATGCAAGAGTAACTTACGCCGATTCAACCAACAATACGCTTAAATTTTGTAGTAAGTACATAGTATATTCATTAATATAAATTAAAATTCCTATATACAAACTAAACTATTTTCTAAACGAATACGAATATTTGATTTGCGTTCTCTCTCTTTCCATGTTATTTATTTGGTTTTCTTTGTGTAGGCATTCACTCACCTCTCCGTTTTCTGGCGGATCACCATTACCGAACGTAGATGCCACTACAATCAGTAAAGCCTCATGCTCTATGGAAGAAATGTCGTAATCTGACATGCAATAAATCTGAAATAAAGGATAAGAATTACATGTGATACGGTGATTACATATGTATATGGAGTCAAATTAATAATGGTTATCAAAGTCTTGCAAGGATTTAAAATTTCCGAATTTCTTATATTTCCTTTTATTAAAATATTTAAAACAAAATGCAATGGTTGATTACAAAACATATTCTTCTTCGTCTTTATTGGCGTAGACACCGTTTATGCGATTATAGCCGAGTTAACAACAGCGCGCCATTCATTTCTTCTTATCGTTACGTGGCGCCAATTGGATATTCCAAGCGAAGTCAGGTCCTTCTCCACATGGTCCTTCCAACAGGTCTTTCTCTTCCTCTGCTTCTCCCAGCAAGTACTGCGTCGAACACTTTCAGAGCTGGAGTATTTTCGTCCATTCGGACAACATGACCTAGCCAGCGTAGCCGCTGTCTTTTAATTCGCTGAACTTTGTCAATGTCGTCGCATATCTCATACAGCTCATCGTTCCATCAAATGCGATATTCGCAGCGGCTAACGCGCAAATGACGATAATTCTTTCGCAGAACCTTTCTGTCGAAAACTCGCAACGTTGACTCATCACACGTTGTCATCGTTCAAGCCTCTGCATCATATGGCAGGACGGGAATAATGAGTGACTTATAGAGTTTGGTTTTTGTTCTTTGAGAGAGGACTTTATTTCTCAATTTTCTACTCAGTCCCAAGTAGCACCTGTTGGCTGGCAAGAGTTAGCCCGCATTGGATTTCCAGGCTGACATTGTTGGTGGTGTTTATACTGGTTCCTAAATAGAATTGTCTACAACTTCAAAGTTATGACTGTCAACAGTGACGCATTGCTGCGGAATGACTGGATTTCCGACGATTATGTGGAGAGGGAGGGATATTTAGGGAGCAAGAGGCTTCTAGATGATAGGGTTAGGTGTAGGTGGCAAGAACGTTGGCACATTAGTCCTGATGGGCGAGTGACGTACGAGTACATTCGGGACGCTGGCTTCGTTGAGAATAACCCAGACTTCAAATTTTGTTTGTGCCTGGGTTTTCTGCTTACGGGGCATGGGCCTCTGAATGCATTTTTGAATCAAAGGCACCTATCGGATAGGTCGGGGTGTTTTTGTGGGGCGCGGGTAGAAATCGGACATTGGGGGTCTGGGTGGTATGGGAATTAGCTGGACTGATGGACGATTAGATGTTAGTGGTGTGATCTTCACTAGTCGGAATACCGAATAGTTAAGGTCGTTTGCGAGTGAATTGTTTAAGCGGCGAAGGCGGTTAGCCAGGAATTAGGGTTAGATTTTGTATGAGTGGTGTGTGTATGTGATGCATGTATGGGGTCCAACCCCTGGCCACCAGTCCAGAGCCGTATTGAAGCTCAACTGGTAGTAGCTTCGGCTACGAGATCTGACCGAAGACTTAATTCTGGTACCACGGGGAGCAGAAGCCCTTGGAATTTACTCCAACTTGCTCATGCCATCGGGGAGTATCGTGGTGGTTGTAGTTAAATCCCAAATGCGTGAAGAACTGAATTTGTCAGTTGAATGTGGAGTTGCATTGTAACCGAGTACCGGACCCAAAGCACGGTAGAGGTTTTAGATCGGCCTCGAACCCGACCAAGGTGCTTAGTGTGTCCATTCCACACTGCTAATTGGTACTGAAAATGTACGACGCTGATCAACGCATTGATTTGAATTATTTTCACCAGCAGCACATTGAAGAAGTCGCGCAATATGGAGTCGCCTTGTCTAAAATCTCGTTTGGTATCGAACGGCGCGGAGAGGTCCTTCCCGATCCTTATGGAGCTTTCGGTGTTGTTTAACGTCATATTTCAACATAAAAATCTGCCATAATTAAATAGCTTTCAGAAGAACTTAGCTTTAATAAAACATACTTTTATAGGCCGATATTATACATAAGTCCCAATGTGAGCCACATAACATTTCGGTTTTCGAAAGATACCGGATTGTATAAAATATATTATAAAATTTGCTTCATTTCTTCGTTGTGACTAGTTGAATTCGAATACTGACTTAAATACTTTGACTAAAATACCAAATAAGACCATATGGGATAGTATCAATGCTACACCGTATTTTAATGCATGACGATAACTATCGAATTATTTTTCGTAATACGTACTATATGTATATATGCACGTATCAAATGTTGTCGCCAATACGTATTATGCCTAAATACAAGTATATTGTTAAGACCAAGAAAGAGGAAGGGCCAACAAAAATAACTCAGGGCAACTTCTCATACTCATTAAAGTTATTCTGAACATGCTGAGTTTAATGGTGGTTTAATGTACTCTACGTTGCATATATTTGCGGGAAGTATATTCCATACAATATGAGTTGAGTTAAAGTTTTATTTTACTTAACGAATAATTTTGTAAAGCAATAGCATCTATAAAAAAATAAAAAATATATAAAAAGCTATGTTAAATTATTTGTAATTTTTACTGTTTTATAGTAAAATTATCCACAGTATATATTCTACTTCTCACTTTATAATCTCATATATCACTCACCTGTGCATTGAATGCGTGTCCCAATAATTCACATAACTGCTTTGCATATTGCTCGGACTTTCCAGTTTCGGTTGCATACAAAACAGTCGCCTTAATACGTTTTGACAAAGCCCGACCAAATAATTTCGATGTAAATTTCACAGCCCTGTAAATGGAAGATAATCCGAAATATGAATCCATATGCACTGATAACTGCAATTCGAAATGGTATCAAGATACTATAAACACTTCCATTCTTGCAACATGTTGCTACAGAGTATACTCAATAATTTTGTTATCTATTAAACAGTTGCTTGTATCACCTAAAACTAGTCCAGATAGATATAGGGTTATCTATATACAAATGATCAGGATGATAAGACGAGTTGAAATCTTAGTGACTTTCTGTCCGTGCAAACTGTAACTGGAGTAAAAGTAGAGATATTGCAATGAAACTTGGTATATACTACTGTCATCACATTAAAAGGTGAATTTTTACTTTATACTTCGCGTGATTTTCGAAAAGGTAAATTTTTTCCGTAAGTTAGTAGTACTGATAAAGACATCTATGCTAAATGTCAAGTCAAAATATTCATTAGTATTTGAGGTACGCGTCGTTTTGTGAGGCTCTAAAAGTGAATTCTTTGAATTTTACTATGTTTGTATTCAGCAAATTCACATGAGGACTACGAAGACACCATTTTGACTCAATTAAGGATATAAAAGTTGAATCAAAAAAGTCTCTGAGGATTTTTCCAAGTGCTATGATGACTGGAAAATTCGTTGGTATAAGTGTATTGCAGCGAGAGGGGATTACTTTGAAGGAAATGAAATGGACAAAATTCACCTTTCAATTTGATCACAGAGTATATTCCTTGGTAAAATGGAAAGGACGAAACTGGGCGTAATCGGTCCGCTTCCACGCCCATAAAGAGCCATTAAACGATAGCCTATAGTATGCTATAACTTAGCACTAAATTAAGATATAGTTACAATTGTAATTTGGCACAGAAGATCGCTGTAGGAACAGGCATTTGTGTATTAAAAGGTTTGTAAAAGTGGTCTATGCCTCGCCCTCTAATAGCTTTAATGTACATATCTCTTAAAGTATTTAAGCTGTAACAACCAAATTCACCTAGCAAATATCATAAAAACTCTTACCGACAGTGTGAAAATGGATAAATTCGGTCCTATCCCGCTCCCTTCCTATATAATGGTAGATTTAAAAACTATTATTATTGATATTAGTTGAAAATGTGACGAAATGATCAAAAATAACCAATGTAGTATGAGATGGTGCATTATCACACTTCTTTGTTCAATAAATTCAGACACAGTAAAAATCGAAAAATTCACTTTTAGACCCTCACAAAACGACGCGTATCTCAAATAATAATTATTATTATTTTTAATAATTTAGCACAGATGTCAAGAACAGTAATATCAACTCACAGAAAAAAAATACCGATTCGAAAAATACGCGAAGTATAAATTAAAAATTCGCTGCAATACATTTATGCCAACGAATTTTCCAATCATCATAGCACTTGGAAAAATCCTCCGGTCGTGATGGCACTCAGAGCCTTCTTCGATTCAGCTTTCATATCCTCAATTGGGTCCAAACGGTGTTCTCGGAGTTGTCATGTGAATTTGCTGAATAGCTAGAAATTACACGAGAGTAAATCAGGCGAATGCGGTAGTTGCGGCACGATATTTATTGAAAATCTGGCGAAATGATCACGAAAAACACGCGAAGTATAAATTAAAAATTTACCTTTCAATTTGATCACAGTAGTATATATAGTCTGTACATGATTAGGATGAGATGCGTTCCAAAGTAAACAGGGCTTTTTGAATCTAGCGCCCCTTGGCGGCGCCATCTATATATCGACTGATGCGTTAGAATCTGCTATTTTTATCGATTGTCCAGTGAGAATTTCATGACATTTCATAGATTGGAAGTAAAGATTTTGTGCGAAAATGGGCTTCAAACAAAGATCCAACATTAAATTTTGTTTTGTGAGCTGAAAGCCTCTGTAGCTAGTGCTCCTTATGTATAAAGTATAATAATAATTGTATTATTATTTTACAAATAATAAATAAATAAATAAATTTTGTTTTAAAATTGGTGAAACGTTTCAATTGATGAAACAAGTTTAAAGCGATGATTGCCTACAAGAGTGCACGAGTGGTTTCAACGTTTGCAAAGTGGTCGTGAGGACGTAAAGACGCTCAACTTGTGGGCCAATCAAAATCCATGATCACCAGAAATTCCATCGAAACTGTGCGTAAATTCATCAAAAATCAGCCAAAATAATCAGTGAAATTCATGGAAATGGTATTGGACATCTCCAATACATCGATTTATTGCATTTTGAACGAACATTTGGGTTTACGAAAGGTCTGTGCACTGTTTGTTCCGCACAAATTGACCGACGACCAAATATTGCTCAGAATCCAACATTCAAAGGACGATTATTTGACTAAAAATCACATTTTAACCATTAACCACTCCCCGTATTCTCCTGGTATGGCACCGTGCGGATTCTTCTTTTTCGGAAGAATGCATTTGCCCATGAAAGGAAAGAGTGATGCAGACGTAGAGCCCATTCAAAAGCAATGAGCTAAAATACTCTTTCGACATACTTTTGGACCATGCAAAAAGCTGTATTGAAGCAGAAGGAAACTATTTTGAATAAAATAAATTGATTTTGCCGAAAAAAAACATTTGTTCTATTTTTTAAAAGACCTGTTTATTTTAGAACGCACCTTGTAGTTATTTATGGGCTAGGCAAATTTTCGCTCAAATTTATGTACTTTATGCACAAAGATACACTCTTATAAATAAAACATACTCTTTTATTTTCATTGAACTCACATATTTGACGACATATGCAGTACAATGTCACCCGGAAGTTCGGAATTCTTTATATTAAATATATGGGGACTAAGGAAGTATTATTCCGATTCAACCAATTTTTGACATGCAGACATACCATTATAAAAGAAGGATTATCCCTTAATTTCAGTTATATATATATCACACATTGATCGATTTTTGCTATCAAAAGTCAACTATAGATATTGGGTATTCGGTACCTAGGGTCCTGAACAGTTTTGGTTGGATTTAAAAAATTTTGTGTCATAAAGTGCTATATACTACAGGCATTTTTCGTGCAAAATTTAATCCTATTAAGTATATTAAATACTTCTTGATTTGTGTACTAGAAAGTAAAAGAATCAAGTGGAATTCAAAATTGTGCTATGTAGGAAAGAATTGTGGCGGATTTCATTCATTTTCACAGAATGAAATAGGAATATAAAGAGACTGCCACGTTCCAATCGGATCACTGCCACCCCCCCCAAATCGTCAACAACCGAAAACATAAAGGGTGATTTTTTAAGAGCTTGATAACTTTTTAAAAAAAAAAAACGCATAAAATTTGCAAAATCTCATCGGTTCTTTATTTGAAACGTTAGATTGGTTCATGACATTTACTTTTTGAAGATAATTTCATTTAAATGTTGACCGCGGCTGCGTCTTAGGTGGTCCATTCGGAAAGTCCAATTTTGGGCAACTTTTTCGAGCATTTCGGCCGGAATAGCCCGAATTTCTTCGGAAATGTTGTCTTCCAAAGCTGGAATAGTTGCTGGCTTATTTCTGTAGACTTTAGACTTGACGTAGCCCCACAAAAAATAGTCTAAAGGCGTTAAATCGCATGATCTTGGTGGCCAACTTACGGGTCCATTTCTTGAGATGAATTGTTGTCCGAAGTTTTCCCTCAAAATGGCCATAGAATCGCGAGCTGTGTGGCATGTAGCGCCATCTTGTTGAAACCACATGTCAACCAAGTTCAGTTCTTCCATTTTTGGCAACAAAAAGTTTGTTAGCATCGAACGATAGCGATCGCCATTCACCGTAACGTTGCGTCCAACAGCATCTTTGAAAAAATACGGTCCAATGATTCCACCAGCGTACAAACCACACCAAACAGTGCATTTTTCGGGATGCATGGGCAGTTCTTGAACGGCTTCTGGTTGCTCTTCACCCCAAATGCGGCAATTTTGCTTATTTACGTAGCCATTCAACCAGAAATGAGCCTCATCGCTCATCGGACACGGACGCGAAACACATTTCGAACCGAACACTGATTTTGGTAATAAAATTCAATGATTTGCAAGCGTTGCTCGTTAGTAAGTCTATTCATGATGAAATGTCAAAGCATACTGAGCATCTTTCTCTTTGACACCATGTCTGACATCCCACGTGATCTGTCAAATACTACTGCATGAAAATCCTAACCTCAAAAAAATCACCCGTTATAAAGGGCCATAACTTAGCACTGAACTAAAATATATATTTTAATTTGGCACAAAGGATCGCAGTAGCAGTTTGAAAAGTGGGCGCGGCCGCGCCTTATAACAAGTTTAATGTATATATCTCCTAAACCACTCTAGCTACAACAACCAAATTTACTGAGAACGTATTTTATAAGAACTTATACTGACAGTACGAAAATGGATAAATCGGAGGGTAATCTCGCTCACTCCACATATAACGCTACTGTGAAAAACTATAAAAAGCACGAAATCAACAACTAAATACTCCATAGACATTAAATTTCACCACCGAGAGAGTATGAGGGACCGTTATATGAGCCGGTATGAAAATTTGACAATAGGCGTGGCACCCCCCAATTTGTGGTGAAATCCTATTCTGAGGACCCGACCAACTGATTTCGATAAAACTTAGTACATGGCATTCTTCTTACGTTCTTATGTCACATTGTGGAAAAGAAAATCGGACAACAACCACGCCTACTTACCATATAGCAAAATTTTGATTTCCACTTGATTCATTTAGTTTCCAGTACACAAATGAAGTAGCAATACATAACGGGATAAAACTTTGCACGAATAAGTCTTATTACCAAAAATTGTGTAAAGGTATTGTGTCAAAATAAACACCGTTTTATTTAACCAAGTATATTTAATATAGAATGTAAGAATGATCAAAGTATGAATTATTTAAAAGCTCAAAAAAATAATCAAAGTCGCGCGCCTTCTTCTCTCGCGTTCGCTTTTTGATACTCTTCCTTTTAAGCATCCTTCGTGTTGCCACACGTTGCTCAATCAGTAGGCTTGCCATCTATCGTTGACAGCTCGGCCACTCCTGATCGATCGTCTCTCCTGGACGATTTTTCGCTATCGTCTTCTTCAGTAGTGTTTTGCTCACCATAATCTGGTGTCTCGGTTTCATAGTCGTCATCTACAAGACTATGGTTTACCCATGGTTTCATGTTGTCGTTCGTAAATACCCCTGCATATCGCTTCCGCTGCTTAGGCACATCTGGTAGATCTTCTACTACGTAGCGGTCGTTGGGTAAAACCTTCGTTACGATATATGGTCCTTTGTATGATGGTTCAAGCTTATGGGAGGTACCAGTGGGTGGAGGTACGTAGTCAATTACCACCAGATCTCCTTCATTGTACTTCCTTGGTGTTTGATGCTTCGCATCGAACCTCTGCTTCCATTTAGCCCTCTCTGCGGTTATTCGTTCGGCTGCTAGATTCATTCGGAAGTCTTCGTGTTGAATCTTGTTCTCCTCATTGTCATCCTGCACAACTTGAATCAAGCGGTTTACTGTTACGTCGCGTAGTTTAAAGTTGAAAACTAAACTATTCGGGCTCTGCCTAGTTGTTGCATTGCTTTGAGAGTTTAGACACCATTGAAGTTGCGGTAGTGCCTCGTCCCAATCTTTATCGTTTTTGATGCTGCATTTAAGTGATGCTAAAATGGTCTTATTTACACGCTCGGCCTGGCCGTTGGCACGGGGCGTGCGCACTGCCACTTTAACATGCCGTATCTCGTATCTTTGAATGAAGTTCTGGAACTCCTTTGACGTGAAGGCCGTGCCCCTGTCGGAAACGATTTGCCTGGGGCTTCCATATACATTTACATATTCTCGTAGCGTCGTAAGCACTGGTGTCGTTTTCGTGTTGCGTAATGCTCGTAGTATTACATACTTGGTAAAAGCACATACAATTACGAGTATATAATAATTACCTCGTTTGCTTCGTACGAATGGCCCTAGATGGTCTATATGCACGCATCTGAAGGGTATCGGTACAACTTCGCTTACATGCAACTGCGCTTCCTTTTTACCGCCTGTAACTTTATTCATACAACATTCTGGACATGCTGCAATATAGGATTTTACATATGATCGCATCCGTGCAAACCAGAAGTCTTTCGATACACGCTCGCATGTCTTGTCCAGTCCGAAGTGACCTGCTTCATCATGACATGCTCTTACTATACGCCATTTGACGCCTCGGGGTACTACTAGTCTTTTGTTTCCGTTGACCTTGCGAAACAATCGTTGACCTTGCAATACGTAGTCATCTTTAATCTGACATTCGTTTGATGCTGATTTTCCGTTGAGAACTTCGATGATATCTTTGAGTGTTTCGTCTTGTCTTTGCATTGCTGATACCCAGTCGTTGTCCATATCGACCACTCGATATATTGACTCAGCAATTGTTGTCGGTTCTATCGGGGGAAGTGTTGGGCATCTACTTAACCCATCAGCCAGCATATTCTTCGCACCTGCGCGGTGAATGCATTGGAAGTCAAACTCCTGAAGTTTGAGCCACCACCTTGCGATCCGTGGTAACAATGGCGTAGTTGCTTTAGTTACTGCTACAGCGTTGCAGTCGGTGATTACCTTAAAGCTATGCCCAATTAAGTACATACGATATCGCTGCAGAGTTTCAACTATTGCCAGAACTTCTAGCTCGTGGCTGGCATAGTTACGTTCTGCGTCGTTGCACTGCCTGCTAAAGTAAAACACAGGTCGCCACTCATTAGCGTTGTCGTTCTGCATTAGAATACCAGATAACCCCATGGAACTCGCATCCGTGTGTACCTCGTGTGGTTTCGTTGCTTCGTATATCGTCAGCACAGGTTTCGTAATTATAATCGATTTCAATTTCTCAAAAGCATCGTTCTGTTCTTTGTTCCAGACAAACGTTGCATTCTTTTTCAGCAGTGTCGTTAATGGATATGCTATGATGCTATATTCTTTGACAAATTTCCGGAAATAGCCGGTTACTCCCAAAAATTGTCGCACTGATCTTATCGTTGTGGGTTTCGGAAACTCTTCGATCACCTTCGTTTTGTTTTCACCAGGACGTATGCCGTCGGAATTTATGTCATGACCTAAAAACTGCACTTGCTGGGTCAAAAATGTACTCTTCGAGGGTCTAAGCGTCAGACCTGTTGCGTTTACAGCTTCAAGAAATTCTCGAAGTACGTCAATACCTTCGTCAACAGACTTCGTGGCTATGATTACCTCGTCTACGTAGTTGACCACTTTGTCACGTTGTTTAAGCGTTTTAATTAAATTTACCATTATCTCCTGGAAAACCATTGGAGCGTTCACTAGACCGAAAGGCATAACATTATGCTCAAACAGCCCTTCATGCGTCAAAAATGCAGTATACTTTTTCGATTCTTCGTTCATAGGTACTTGATAATAGCCGGAGGTCATGTCCAGCGTCGTAAAATATTTATTACCAGCTAGACGTGAAAGCTGTTCCTCCACGATTGGCATAACGTAGTTCTTTTTAACCGTGACCTCGTTCAATGCTCGAAAGTCGATGCACATTCGACTCTCACCGTTGGATTTTTTTACTAAAAGCACTGATGCGGCGTGTGGGGAATTGCTTGGACGGATTATATCATTGTCCAGCAGTTCCTTTAAAATTTTTGATAACGTTGGTCGTTGTGAAAACGGAACCTGGTACCGTTTGCCTAAGATAGGATCTGATGTTGTTACATTTATGGTCATTTGTACGTCCTTGCATCTACCAAGTTGACTAATATCTTCTGCAAAACATTGTTTAAAATTTTTTAAAAGATTCCTTGTCTTGCCTTTGTCTTCTTCCGTTAAGCAGCTAGATATATTTAAGTCCGCTTTCTCGTTTTCTTCTAGCCGTAGCACTCCGTTATCAATCACCATGTGATACCCGTTGTTTTTTAGAACGTCGCGACCTAATAAAATATCGTAGGGCAGCAACTCATCAGCAACAATATACAATGTCGCCTCGCGTTGGACTTTGTCAATAGTCACATTAACGTTGACTTGTTCAGTAACTTGCACCTTGGATCCGCCGAATCCTGTAAAGCATCTTTTAGCTTCCTTCGTCTGCATACCATCTGCTGCAGATGCGCGTATCAGCGAGCATACGCTGCCGGTGTCAATGAAAGCCTCTAGTCGCCTTCCTTCAAGCTCTACCATTTTTGTAACCGGAGGGGCTTCGTCGTGTTCGTCGTGGTCGCCAATCTTCGCAACAGATGCCTTTTTGTTGCAATTCTTCGCTTCATGACCTATTTTTGTACATATAGTACACCGTTGTTTCCGTTGAGGTTGCGGACACTTGGCTGCAATGTGCCCGTAATCATTACAATTGAAACATTTTATTTGTGTTGACTTCGCATTTGCTTTCAATTCGGGTTTCGCTGTTTGCTGAGTTAACGCCGTTGGAGTCACCGATACGTTGCTGACTGTCGTTAAATTTTTGAGCGCCACCAATAGTTGACTACACGTCGCAAAATTCATTGTTGCCAATGTTTTAGTTAGTACACTGTCGTTGAGTCCACCGATAATATGTGTGTTGATGGAAACATCGTCCACCGTACCTTGTCGACCTATCGTTAACATGGAGTAATAATACTCTAAATAGTCTTCGTTGGGTTTGCGTTTGCGCTTCATAAGCGCTTTATGCGTTTCAGCTGCGTTGTGTGCTGACGGAAAGTCCGCGGTAAATGCGTGCACGAATTGTGACCAGGAACTGAAAACATCTTGCGCGTCCAGCCACTGTTTGGCCATGCCTTTCATTTTGTGCTGAACCGCGATCAAAACCATATCTTCCTCCCAGCCATAGGATTGTTGTAGTTGCTGAGTTCGATTTATGAACTTCATTGCTGACGTTGAACCTTTGAGTGGGTCGAATTCAGGCATTACACCTATCATATCCTGAATTCTCATCTTTGGGCGTGATGCTGTTCGTAGATCATCAGCAGATTCCCAAGTCGCTAAGCTTGAATCTGGCCTAACACCATCGTTGTTGTTTGACGCTTGTTGAATTTCATCGTTCGCTGGTATCGGTTCTGAGTTACGATTCATTGTACCAATAGCTAACGTTAAACTTGCCATCGCCTCTCTCAAGCTATTCAGTTGCACTTGTAAATCATTTGTGGATACCGCACCATCGTCTTCAAGCTCCATCGGATCTACCTCATCAGCACCCAAAACTTCTTGCAGTTTGGCTACTTTAACTATTTTGGTACCCGTCGTTGGTAAATCGTTAGCCCTTAGTAGTGCATTCAGTTGAATGACCTTTAGCGTATTTAACTTTATCATGTTTGTAAAAGAAATATTTTATTAGTAGAAAACCAATATTCCTAAAACAATTTATTTCACCGTCCTTTTATTTAGAGCCTGCACTGTGATTTGTTTGCCTTTATTTCGTTGTTTTACTCTTGCTGTTCGCTGCTTGGTACTGCTTCAAATTCGTTTGCCAATTCCAATTGGAAGTTCTGCTTGCACACGAACCAACTAGCGTGTGTAAGCGTTTTAAAATTTAAACGTTGACTCGTAGACGCAGAGAAGTCTAATTAGCGTTGTTTCGTATCTGCTCAGTCGAGACTGTTGTATGCAGCGCAGCCAGCTCCGTTTGTTGCACGCTTGCGCCTTCGTTGAATTGCCTTCTTTCTTTGCGTATCTATACAAACACGCTGTACGTTGAAACTCAGGTTGCTTCACTGTTGCACTGTTTTGCCGCAATACTTGGCTGTCGTGTTGAGACTCTTCTTTGCAGAGGCAAACGCGGCGTTTTTCCCAATACGTGCTCGTTTTGCGCTGTCCCTTTCCTTGGAGATTTTCGCCGTTTGTGTACTACACTCGTACACCGCTTCTATTGTTTCTCCTATGCAATTCGTTGTAATTGCTCGGTGTGTCTTTCCTAATAAGACGTTGGCGTTTCGCTGTGGCTTCGTTTTGCAGCACTTACACTTGGCTGCGCCGTTGAGAATCTTCTGTTCAAAATGACGATGCGCCGTCTTGCTAATACGTGCACGTTTGCGCTGCCGTTGATCGTTGAAGATTCTCGTCGTTCGTGTACTATACTTGTACACCCTTGCCACTGCGTCGACGTTTTATATCGTTGTAGGCGTATGGATCAATAAATTCCACTTTTGAGATGTAAAGGTATTGTGTCAAAATAAACACCGTTTTATTTAACCAAGTATATTTAATATAGAATGTAAGAATGATCAAAGTATGAATTATTTAAAAGCTCAAAAAAATAATCAAAGTCGCGCGCCTTCTTCTCTCGCGTTCGCTTTTTGATACTCTTCCTTTTAAGCATCCTTCGTGTTGCCACACGTTGCTCAATCAGTAGGCTTGCCATCTATCGTTGACAATTGTTTAAATCCAATAAAAACTGTTTAAGCTTCTAGGTACCGAATATTTAATGTCGGTCAATGTGTGAATACTTAATTCAAATTAAGCGATAATTCTGCTCTTATGATAATATGTCTATATGTCAAAAATGGGTTGAATCGGACCAACCCTTCCGTTCGACAACATATGCCTAATGTTAAGATTTTCGAGCTTCCGGGCGGCTTTGTACCTCATATACCGACAATTATGTGAGTTATGCCTTTGTGTCTAAAATAGATAAATTTGAGCAAAAACTTGACCTAGTCCCTATATAACTAATATCAAGATTTTCGAACATATGGCTGACTTTTCTTTTTATGATATAATTTACTCTATAAAATAATTGCCTGGCTTTGATTCTTGCAAGCTGCAAGAATAAAAATGTTCGGTTGCACTCGAACTTAGCTCTTCCTTATTTGTTCTGCCGGAGTTTAATAAAATTGAGAGAAAATTTGACTTAGACCCCATACCAGCAATATGTTTAATTATAATTAGTATCTAGAATATCAATTGTAGGTAGTATTGGCAAAAGTAGATACAATCAAATCACCTGCAAAAACAAAAATGATTCCCGTTATTCTAAGTAGTTTTATGCGAAATATGTCGTATATATAAACTGCTTTGAAATATGTACTTGAGTATACCAGAGCAATGTCAAAATTAATACAACCTCTCTGTCCCCAATATACTCCATAAAATGATTTTGATTTTTTAGATTGGCAGATTGGTCAAAATTTGTGACATTTTAATGAAACTAAATGGACAAGTTTTCTTTGAAATTATATGGTTTAGCGATGAATTACCAAAATATAGCAATAAAACAAAGTCTAAGTTTATTAAACACAAGTTTTAAAACAAAAGTGTGACACTTTCAAAAAAAAATTTTTTTATTTGCTTTTTCGATAGCTTATATTTCCACAAATATCCTCTGAAATCGGGAAGGTCGCATCTTGAATAGTTCTTGGAGGGCAGCGTTCTAATGAGCGACCGCTCGGAAGTGCAAACGTGTATAACTTTAAACGCGTTTTTCTCGAAACGAAATTTTTCAAAATTGCTGACATCATACCTAAACGAAAAATTTACCGATCGACTTCAAATTAAAACTGAGTATTTTTGAATACATTTGCCATAAAATGAACTAAAATCTTTTTGATTGGTTGAAAATTGATTATTTGGCATTAAAAAAACGAAAATTTTTTACTTAAAAAAAACGATTTTTTTTCAAAATTACGCCATTTTGTTAATTTTCGATATTTTTCAGAGATTGTAGTCCATTGTACAGGAAATATCTTTAAGTTTAATAGACTTTTCAAATTTTTTTCAGCTACTCATTTGGCCGGAATCATGCCAGCAGTTGGGGCACTTTTTTTTGGCCCCTCCGAAGACAGCCCATAACTCCGTTATTTTTCAACATTTTTACAAAAAAAAAAAAAAAAAACAATCGTAAAATATAGCTGAAAATATACTTTATTACGTTCAAAGAAGTTCGAAATATTCAATTACGTACTTTAATATTAAAAAAACCACGAAAATCGCCTAATTTTTCACGCGTCACACTGGTGTAGCCCCTCTTTGTTCGAAGACCATTTTCGCGGGAATAACACAAACATACTGACACTTAAAACGCAATAACTTCACTTCCAATCAATGAAATTCTAACTGGACAATCGATACAGATAGCAGGTTCTAACGCCAGAGGGCGCTAGATTCAAAGTCCTGTTTAAGGCTATCTAAAAATTTTGATATAACAAATTTCGGATGACGTACATATGCACAGTAATAAATTTTATGATAAATATATATGTACATTCATTGACTGTGTTTTTTTTTTGCACAACTGTAGATTAGTGTAAATTATTATAGACACGCGTCATAAAAGAATGAAGAACATATAAATAGATGTTTTGCTTGGTTTAAATCGATCGGTTTAAATGGCAGCTATATGGTATAAATGTGTGATCTGATCTATATGTTTGGAGATTGTAGCGATGTCTTGTATAATAATCTAAGCCAAATTTCGTGAAGATATCTTGTCAAATTAAAAGTTTTTAGTACAAGGACTCGATCAGTTTGTATGACAGCTCATAGGGTCTTCGATTTTTATTTTTGAGTGTTACAAAGTTCGTGATAAACTTAATATACTCTGTTCAAGATATAATTAAGGAAGCAAGCTTACAAGGTAGTCATCTTGATCCGATTCTGTTCTTGATTTTTGTTAACTATATCTCTTCTGAAATATTTTATTATATGCAGACGACGTAAAGTTTAATGTTAAAATCTTGCAAATCAAATTTTGACAATTCCGTTTCATATGCCATGATTTTAATACTCATTCCTGCACATTAAATCAAATGTGTTTCACTTTTTGAAGTTAAAAAGACAATACTGCTTTCTCTCAATAAATAAAATCGTAACAATTGTTTATAACATCCCAGCGAGATAATGGTTCACCGCTTACATTTTTCTTTAAATAATGCTCCACAGAAAATTGTATGTAGAATTCTTCGATACTAGGTAATGCATAAAAGTAAACTATGCGGCTAAATTCTACTGCGTTCATATTTACAATCAAGTAAGTACATGAAAAATGTTACAATACAATATGTAAACAACAAATACAAGTTGATGAAATAAAATTTATAAGTAAATATTTTCATTATTTCGTCAAATCGTCAAGCATTTGAAGAAAATTTGCAGAAAATTGGTTGTGTTTAGGTAAAAAATTTGTTTAATTTTGGTTTAAACTTTGAATAAAGAAATAATATTAATATTCTAGAAAAGGCATATAAGAAGACTAATTAAAAATAAAGAAAGTGAGGCACTTTAATGCGTTACTATGTGGTAAGTTTTTCGTGTTTTTATCATTGATGGAAATTTTTAATTACATACGATTTCAACTTTTTTTGTAGACTGTGTAAAAGTAGAAGGCTTCACCGAATCGGATGTGTTCACCAAACTCAAAAGAGCATCAGACTAGCCAGGGCCTTTCTTTAAGTCTCGTTGCTTGGAAAAAAAACGAAAAGGACTCAGCCACAAAATTAAAAGAAAACCATTCTTTTTTATACAAAAATACTTATTTTCATAACGAAATTCATAAATGTATTTTCAGAAATAAAGCAAAATTAATATGCAATTTTTTATATTCCACTATTGACCTTGGCATCGAAGAATTCTACTTTTCGTAGAACATCGCCGTGTTAATTTTCATCGGTCGGAGTAAGCGATACAATCATGCTGCATCGTTTACCTTGCCGCTTACCAATGTCTACCATATACCGCTGGGATATTTTAAATCTTAGCTGTTGAAATTTTTGTTTTTGTAGCTGAGCAGTTTTAGACCTCGACGCTTAAAAACTTTCTTGCCTTTCAAGACGTGGCTGATTTCGCACGCATGCGGATGCGCCCCTCTCCTCGTTTGGGCGGGAGCAGGGTAATCGTTGAGTTATAATAATAATAATGTAATAAAGCAATGGAATTTCAATTTGAAGAAAAAAAAATATTTAGTATAGACATATGTATGTATCTACGAATATGTACTATTTATGTAGGTAGTATATTTCTCATTTAATTTTTACATACGTATTATCTGCACATCATACATATGTATATGTATAAATATACATATACCACAAGATTTGCGCTCAATAAAAACGCACCACCAAATATAATTGAAAAACATAATCAATCTTTTTACGAAGTTAGAATCATTTTTATTTGTTTGCCCATATAGTCTAACTTAGTTATACACAAGAATGTTTCTCAAAAATGGTTTTTATAAAAAATAGCTAACTAATTAAACAAATTTAACAAAATTTATATTCCATGGTATTCATGACCAGAAAACGATGTGAGGTAAATTTAAAACGAGTAAATAATTTTCCTCACTAACGTTTGAGAAATAGGCTTTGCTAATATCGAGTAGTTCCTCCTTTATCTTCAATAGCTGCCTTAATTCTTGTTGGCATATAATTCAATAGGCCCTCAATTGACTTCCTTATAACTGGATTATACCAAACCGATTCTTAAACCTTTATCAATTGACCTTCATTTGTTGTTTTCTGCTTAGCAACTTCACACTTCACTATGTGCCGTAAGGATTCAATAGGGTTTAAAAAGGACGAGTTTTCAGGCCAATCCAAGCGTTGAATCCTTAGATCATTAAATATATTATCCAAATAAAGTTAAAAATTCGAGCTGAATAAGATCATATACAACATATTGTATAAATGTTGTATGCAAAATCTGTTTCCAAACTAAACTTAACCATTTTGTACGATAGCATAGCGCTGAGTCATCCTTAAAGATTAGGCCATCCGCATAATTACAATGCTCCCCAATTGTGGTTTCCTAAAAATTTGTGTCCAATACCGTATATTTTTATGCATTCATTATATCATATTAGTGTAGAGGTCCCAAAATATGGTATTAAAAAGAAGCATCAAATCATTTGTCTTTTTGAGGAATTTTAATGTTTCTTACTAAAAAATTATCGTGGAACCTCTTATTACCTGAACAGTGCACGTAAGGCTGAGCAAAGTAAGTTTTCTTTCGTCAGACACCATAACCTGTTTTCAATCATTTTGATCACGCGTTAATTTCTTCTGATTTTTGGCACAACTTTTCGAACTCAAAACCAAAATACGATTACAACGGAACACTTTTCAACTCAATTTTATAAAATAAAATTCATTTCCCATCACCCACTTGGTCTAATAAAAATGATTTTCAAAATTTTTGTTTGAAGCAAAATATTCTACAAAAGGGGTGGTGCGCTTTTATTGACATCAAGTGTATATACATATATGTATGTATATAGTTATATACTTTTATATTATATTAGTAACACTGCAATCAATAGACCATCAGATCAAATTCAAACAGTTACTGGGGCAATAACGATATCTACGTTGAAGCCAAGTGAAACAATTTGCCCTGAAGCTACTGCTAGCAAAAGTTTGAAGCTTTCAGTTCACAAGGAAAAGAGTTAAAAAGTTTATCTGTACTTAAATTTACATACATGTAAACTTGTGAGCAATTGAAATTTTCAGTAAAGTAAAGTGCTGTTCATGAGTTTAACCTTAACCTATCAAATGTCTAAATTTTGTAACACCTCAGTTGAAAAATAAAACTTTATTCATATTGTATTTCTGAAAAAAAACATGAGAACGGTTATTATAAGTGCATAAATACATATATGTACATATCCCTTAAAATTGTCAGAATAAAGAGAAGATAGTGCTTGAACTACCTTTCTAAAACATCAACAAGAGTTCAAACTTCACCATTGATCATTCGTAAACAACGAACCATAGTTAACTTGGGGAGGGGGAGGAAATGAATGACAATTAGGTAACAATTATGTTCATATTGAATGAGCAGATGCCGAAAAGAATTGCACTGAGCGAATCTGGTTAATATACAAGTGGCTTAAAGTGCTTTTAGGAGAGATATATCCATTAAATTTATTAGAGGACGAGGCCAAACTCATATTTTCTACCAAATTACAATTCTGTATGTTAATTTGCGAATTAGTTATAATATCTTAGAGGTTTTCGATTAACGGCATTTTGTATCAAGGGTATCTAACATTTCGCCCATCTACAATACCAACCTCTCCAGAGTGCTAAAGATCAATAAGATATCTATCCGCGAACGGACGGACTGACATTTAGTTGGGTAAAGTTTTATGCTGATAACTTTACCACTAACTCGGCCATGTGTAAACAATATTGTGATGAGTAATGTAATGCACAAACTTTGATTGACATTGCTGTAAATTAATTAGCGTTTATTTAACACACTTTTAGTAGTTTTTTTCAGTTATGGGGAAGGGTTTGTTCCCAGTGAGTTTAATTGATACAGTTTGCGTCAATTATGAGTTACCTACATTATATATCGTCGGCTTAACGTGCAAAGGTGCTAAGTGCCATTTTTGAATTATTAAATAAAACAAAAAAAACTGAATAAAAATTGAAGTTCAAAATTTTTTTATATTTTTCTAACGCAGTTTTGTCAACTGTGATATTTCATTTAAGTACAAAAAAAAATATAATAAAAAATTTAATGAGCGCCTTTATATAGGCCTTTTTTGGACTTAGCACATTTTCTGGAGTTATTTGCACTTGGATGTATTGGACTTAGCACATTTTCGAAAAAGAAATATTGCAGTTTTTTTTGCAAATGGCGTATTTTATTATCACAAAAAAATATTATACAGTCTTACTTCGTTGCTGTCGTTTAAAGGAATACATAAGTACTTAAATGGAAAATCTTTGTTTAAGCCTTAAACTTTAAGGTATCACAAAAAGTTAATATATCAGTTCAGTCTTAATTCATTGCTGTTTGGAAATTATAAATTAAGCAAAACAAAAAAATATATTAAAAAATAAGAAGATATCACTCATGTGGCAGGTCGTCATAATATTGATGATAGTCTCTTGGCAAAGAAGTTTTTAAATATTGCAAATCTGCGTATTTTCTTGCTGTTAATTTTCTTCTTTCTTGGTGAAGCTGTGGCAAATTAGACCAATCCGTTGGCACAACACTTCTGTCCACTCTTTGTTGTAAATAGCTCCATGGCTCGGGAAAACGCAATTTATAAAATATTTCCCTTTCCGGTGTGTATTTAATCGCACGAATATCGGTGACTTTTGATTCACCCTTTCCGCGACCAGGACGAATTGTTTTTAAAAATTGTATGCCCTTGAAACATTTGAAAAAAGTATGATCCAAATACTCTACCATATAAGGTGTAGGTTTCTTTCGAGCATTCTGACATATTTGAATATACTCTGCTGGTACATTAACAATTCGGTGTTTAATAACACGCTCGATAACTGAATGTACGCTGTCAGCTTCCATTTGGGTGTGCCCCGTTTCTAGTATTTTTTGCTCAATTATTACGCCATGTTTAATAGATGTATTGAGCAAAGCGTTACTCATAGAAACATTCCTATTCTGGTACGTACATCCATCACTATAAAGAATAATTTTCGTAGCAGCTGCATTCTCGGTGAGATTTGGAATTATTTTCTTCTCGATGAAGTACACCCAAATGCTAGCAAATTCTTCGGCAGATAATCCACCTTCTACTTCGTTCCATATGAAGCAATAAGCATCATGATTTATCAAATTGTAAAACACCAAATTGTGGACTTGCAACTTCGTGCGGTAATAAAGGCTGCTTACTTGGGATTTTGGTGCCATTAAGACCGCTTGCAGATCAATAGTAAACACGAAGGTTTCTTCGATTTTGTCCTTTTGTTTCTCTTCCCTAGCTTCATGTTTTTTTGCCTGGTGAAGATTGTAGACGTCATCCAAAATATCTCCCACAGTATGTCGCGCACAGATTTCACACTGATCTTTTTTAGGGAAGAATAGACCAAGCTTTTGATCCGCAAAGGCGTTATAAAATGCTGAAATAGAGAGTGGGGGTTTTCCATGTGCATTACACCAATCTTCTACGTAAAATTCGAAGAGTTGTTTTTTTGACGACCATTCTGGCAAAAGATATTTTTTTTGAGTTGTTGCACGGCAGTAATGTGATTCCATGGTTGGCAGAGAATTGAAAAACGAATTTAGAGATTCACGTGCAATGCTACAATTTGGTTGTGGTGCGTTCTGTGTAGTGTTTCTTGAAATCGTAGGCTGCTTAACCCAATTTAGCACCGTACGTCTGCCAATGCTAAGAGTGTTCAAGAAGAATTTTCTGCAAACTTTAACACTTTTTTGCTCGACTCTTACATGGTATTGAAATGTTCGACTCCTTCTGCTCTTGTGTTTATCTTTGCGATTTCGCATTCTTGCAGGAGTTGTTACTTGAATCAATGTATTAACATAAGTCTGTTTCTCTTTCCACTCCATTTGCCAGAATTGCTTAAACAATGCTTGTCTTTGGTCTTCAGTTATATTTGCGCAGTGGAGAGCAGCAGAACTAGTGGCTTTTTTACAGCTACATCGCTCTCCAATGACTTTTGCATTTCTAACTCTTCGATGATTCCACAGGCCATTTTCTTTCTTTTTCCCCAGATAAAGTTTCCCATTTTCTCTCTGTTTTTTATTTTTTGCTGCAAACCAAGCTGGATTAACCATTTTTCCTCTTCTTTTGCGCGTTTGTGACTTAGAAGGAAGGTCAAGTGATTCATCCGAATCGCTATTAAAGCCATAAGGCACCAGTCCTAAAACTCCATCATCTGCGTCATTGCCATAATCGCTGCAATGCTCGTTACTGCTTTTATAAATATCTATTGAATTTAAATTCATCCTAAAAATAAAAAAGAAATTGAAATTTATTGAAATTATTTGAGTAACTACTTTAGCACTTTATAATTATAACTATTTCACTTACGTAAATCTTAAGCTTGTTCGTCGCGCTTATATACTTTTTTTCTAACAAATTTTTCTAGTCGTTCGGGAGCACGATTGCCGCTTCGGGAACCCGAAGTATCACAAAAAAACATCTAAGCGAAGTGTCGAATAACACAGCAGCTATGCCGTGTTACCTAGCAAAAAAGACAAAGCACACTTTAGGTAGCAATCACATTGTCATGTGGACTTAGCCCGCGCGATTTGACAGTTGCGGACTTAGCACTTTTGCACACCACTGCCCAAAATAGCTTTAAAATAAAATAAACCAAATTTTTTTTTTTGTAGCTGATGTGTTTTATATTTATCTATCGAATCTCTTCAAAATATCAATTTTGACCATAAGTGGACTTAGCACCTTTGCACGTTAAGCCGACGATATATTAAGGCCCAAATGTCCAGTACCGAATTGCAGTATTGTAACTTAAGTTTGACCATATAGCACTTTACGGTTTTTATAATAAGAGCTTATTGCGAATCTGGCGAAGACACACAGTCAGCCGGAATTTACGAGTATATCATCATTTATGTACATATGGAAATACATATAACTTTATAACTTGTAACAAAAAACCATTTGGTGAACAAAATTATAATACTATGTTGCACCATGCCGCGAGAATTTAAGAGCAATTTCCCTCTTTTTGCTAAGGCAGCAATGACTTTCGTTATTCTCGTTTGTTGTTAGATTTCCATGTATTCCTTACATACCATTCACTGTAAATTGTTGTCTATGCTCCCCTTATGTCAGTCTGATTTTGCGTCAGACATTCCTTTCGCGAGAAAATGTACATATGTAAATATGTGTGAATATATGTATATGTGTATACATGCAGATATATATGATGTATTAACATTAAAATTTGTTGGTGTATCTTACTTCTACTGTCTGTTCGTGTCATTAATGTTGACGAATTTAATTTTTCACTTTTTCATAGTGATTTCATTAAAAACATATATTTAACAAACGAGCGCTCTCAATCAAAATGCTCAAGCTCTGCAATAACACTTAATTGCTTTTAATGAATTTGCATTTTTTTCAGATGTATATGTATACACTCATATTTGAATTTCGTCTGCGCCACGCTGATGCTCATTTATCGAATTTAATATCTGTACACAAACAGTACGCATTACTTTGTGCAGATATAACTTCTCTCAACGCTGATCAAAATTGTTGAAGCTCACTTTCAATTTGGTAGATGTGTTAAGTTTTTCAGCCTGCAGCCTGCAGCCTACAAATATGCGTACAATGTGCGCATATGTGGATACATGCATATGTATAGGGTTTGTCCGAAAAGTAATAGGACTGAGTAGAATAAAATAAAACCAATCGTTTTAATTCTTAAAAAACTTTCAAAATAGCGCTGCCAGCGAGATTTCCAAGCATTGGAGGCGTTCTCCGGAATAGCCTCACTGTGGCTTGTTGCCTCTTTGTCTCGGGATCATACTCAAAGATTCGCGGCCCGTCACCTGTGATTCTTTTTCTTCTTTACTAGCGTAGACACTGCTTTCGCCGTGCCGCCAATTGGAGATATCAAGCAAAGCCACGTCCTTCTCCACCTGGTCTTTCCAACGGGTGGAGGTCTCCCTCTTTCTTTGCTTCTCCCAGCGGGTACTGCGCCGAATACTTTCAGAGCTGGAGTCTTTTCGTCTATAGTAATGACCTAGCCACCGTAACCGCTGTCTTTTAATTCGCTGAACTATGACAATGTCGTTGTATATGTCATACAGCTCATCGTTCCATCGAATGAGATATTCGCCGTGGCTTCGCAGAAACTTTCTCTCGAAAACTCGTAACGTCGACTTATCACACGTAAATGCGCCTGCACCATATAGCAGGACAGGAATAATGAGTGTCTTATGGAGTTTGGTTTTTGTTCGTCGAGAGAGGACTGTACTTCTCACTTGTCCACTTGTCTCTCAGTCCAAAGTAGCACCTGTTGGCAGGAGTTATTCTGCGTTGGACTTCCAGGCTGAAATTGTTGGTGGTGTTGATGCCTGTTCCAAGATAGACGAAATTATCTACAACTTCAAAGTTATGACTGTTAACAGTGACGTGGGAGCCTAGTCGCGAATATGACGACTGTTTGTTTGATGTCAGGAGATATTTCATCTTGCCCTCATTCACTGCCAGTTCCATTTGCTTTGCTTCCTTATCCAGACTGGAGAAAGCAGAACTAGCGGTGCCGGTGTTGAGGCCAATGATATACATCGGAATACGCCAGCAGCTATATACACTTATAAAAGATTGTACCTGCTCGATTAAGTTCTGCAGATCGAATTATTTCCTCCAACAGCAGATTGAAGAAGTCACACGATAGGGAGTCGCCCTGTCTGAAACCTCGTTTGGTATCGAACGGCTCGAAGAGGTCCTTCCCGATCCTGACTGAGCTTTTGGTGTTACTCAACTTCAGTTTACTCCACCGTATTAGTTTTGCGGGGATACCAAATTCAGACATTGCGACATAAAGACAACGCCTTTTCGTGCTGTCGAAAGCAATTTTGAAATCGAGGACCAAGGGGTGGTGAGTGTCGATTCTCTTTTCACAGGTCATTTCCAAGATTTGGCGCAAGGTGAGTATCTGGTCAGTTGTTAATTTTCCAGGCCTAAAGCCAGTTCTTTGATGGTGAGCTTTAATTTTTCATGCGATATTGAGAAGGCTTTTCACACGGCTGTCGGTGTAGATTTTGGGGTCTCCCGTTTGGAGGATTGAACAGAGCACACTTAAGTTCCAATTGTTGGGCATCCTTTCGCTCATCCATATTTTACAAAGAAGCTGATGCATGCTCCTTATCAGTTCTTCGCCGCCGTGTTTGAATAGCTTGGTCGGTAATCTATCGCCCCCTGCCGCTTGGTTGTTTTTCAGACGAGTAATTGTTATTCGAACTTCTTCATGGCCGGGCAATGGAACGTCTGCAGCAGGCTGGAGAAGTGTTCCTCCCATAATTTTAGTATACTCTGGGCATCAGTCACTAGATGACCTCTGGGGATCTACAAGAGTATGCTCCGGTCTTGAAACCTTCTGTTAGTCACCACATTTTTTTTGTAAAATTTTCGAGCATAACCCCTATCGGCCAGCTTGTCAAGCTCTTCAAACTCACGCATTTCGGCCACTCTCATTTTCTGTCTGCAAATGCGTCTCGCTTCCCTCTTCAACTCTCTGTATCTATCCCTTCACGGACGTGTTGTGTGATTATGTTATTCAAAAATTGTGGGTTACATTTATACTTGTTCAAATTTTCTTGACACACTTTCACTCGCCGCATTTCTGGTCATCTGTGAGCACTTTTGGAACCATCTTCACGCATACCTTGCGCATGTTCTAGTGCTCCGTCACAAAGCCATGAATCACAGATTTTGATAAATTTAGCATTTGGGCAATTAGCGAATACTTAGTCGATGGGTTGAGTTCAAAACTTTGCGCAAACGAGTCACATTGTCGATGTTTGTCGAAGTAGCAGGCCTCCTAGCATGGTCTTCATCAGCGATCTCTTCCCTACCCTCCAAAAAGGCCTGCTAAAGCTACATCTGAGTAAGCCTGCTTGATCATATCAAACGTCTCTGTCGCAGATTTACCGAGTTTCACACAAAATTTAATCGCGTGGACAAATTTTTACGATTTTCCGGACAAACCCTGTATAAATACATATTGAATCGTGAAACTGTGTGAAGTTGGTTGATTACGTTGGCAGTATCTTTAACAACGACGACTTTCATTTTAATTGGTATGGGAGCTACTATTGAAATACTAGTCCAGTAACCTAAATTCCATCATATACGTTCAAACTTAATACTTCCTTATTTGTTAGTTTTTAATAGTTCTATTTATATTCTTTAGTGATCCGATCTAAACAATATGTTCAGAGTTTGTAACTTTGCCTTAGATAATAAACTATGCCAAAGGAATGAAGATATCTTGTAAAATAAAAATTTGCGCACAACAATTTAGATCTTTATCGGTCAGTTTGTATGACCACTATATGTTCGATATCGTTTTTCAAGCAGCTTCTTAGGGGGGAATTTCAGATCGGTATCTTAAAAACTGAGGATTTTATGTATATACGAACATTAATATACCGACTCAACTCGTTTCGGGGTATTACAAACTTTTTGGCACCCTGTTAAGAGTATAATATGCGCCCCATTGTACATATGGTACATACTATATGCATTGTCCTCATTTTATGATGCTCATAATGTACCATTATTTAAAATTACTATAAAGCATATTCCTATTTTCGCCATGCAATGTATTGCGATTCAATTAAAAACTTAACACCTTTGTCAAAGTGTTGGCGTTGAATGTACATTAAAAACGAAATTTCATTGCCTTGTACAGAAAATGTGCGAACACAAGTACCAATTACCATATTACTTATATAGGGTGGGTCATCTAACCTTTTTAATTTGAATTATCTATATTTCCACATTGGAAACGTCAAATACTATTCGGAAAGTGACAGATATTCAGTAAAAACTCTAAAATTTATGAAATGGGGCGCTATTCACTAGAAGAAAACTGGGAAATATTGAAAATTTTTTTCCAAAGTTCATTTGACCGAGAATGGACAATTTTACCGAAAAATCATCTTTTCGGACGAGGCTCATTTCCATCTCGATGGTTACGTTAACAAGCAGAATTGTCGCATTTGGGGCACAGAAAACCCGCACGTAATCGTCGAGAAGCCAATGCACCCAGCACGAATCACTGTATGGTGCGGATTTTGGTCTGGTGGAATCATCGACCCATTTTTCTTTGAAAATGAAGAAGGAACCGACGTAACCATCAATGAGCGATATCGCGCAATGTTAACCGAATTTTTCTTCAAGCAAATTGAAGAGGAAAACTTGGACAACATTTAGTTCCAGCAGGATGGCGCTACGTGCCATACAGCAAACGCTACACTCAATGTTTTACGCCCTATCTTCGAATTTAAAATTTTATATGGCCCACCCGTTATGGATACATATATGAACGTAAACTTACAAGTATACACATGTCTGTATTATATGCTCACTGTTAATTTAAATTCGCTTACACTGGCCTACAAAAATTTTTTTTGTTTGGAGCAGTTCTGTCCGTATCTGTAGTCGGTAAAGTAGGTAGTATTAACTGTATTGCTGCTACTAGATGTCAGCTGACAGCTCTGGTTTACCTACAAGTCTTATTTTAATTTTTTTCCGGTTCTATTCAAAGTCTGTCAATCTGACTATCACTTTTATAAGATTAATAGTACAAATTTATTATGGAAAGTAAGTCGAGTAGTTACATAATGATCCTGATAAGTTTTGTTATATATGCGGCGAGCATATAATGAAAAATCAACGGAAACCGATTAATGGCATTGTAATCCGCTTGTATTCTGCTTTCTGCTGGTATTGAAATTGGCAATCAAGATAAAGCGGGACCGAGAACTGATATGAAAAATGTGACCGATATTTTCGTATTAGCTCACAAAATATACCTAAAATCAGGTATAGAATCTTAGGCACCAAAATGAGTAGGCCAGTGTTATTTACATATTGTACACACAAATATTTTAATATAGACGTATGTATCTGCTGACTTACATTATGTACTTATGTAGGAAAAGGGCGTTTATTCGAAATGGTTGAATAATATGTGCTATCCATTTTCTCCTGATGTGAAAAATTTATACAAAAAGAAAAGAGTCTAACTGTAATGGCATTAACGAACTCGTATTTCTCCTTTAAGTCAAAAAAAGAGAAATAAGGAATTATGTAAAGAGATGAGCTTAGCTTTTAAATAGAACAAAAGCTTTTACCCATTGCTTTCTGAGTCCGAACGCATGTACATTAACGCTTTAATACGCATTTTAAATCTTATTACACTTCAGATCTGTCAAGACTCGCATTTTATATGCGACATACACGAACATATGTAAATATGCATGCGCATAAATATGTGGGTTTATAATAATACGATTGCCAGCTGTCGCAGAACGAAACATTTTAAATAGCCAATATTTTTATACACTTGCAACATGCTGCTATAGAATATAATAGTTTTGTTCACCTAACGGATGTTTGTATTATCTAAAACAACGAAGAGTATTTGTGGCTTGAAATTTTTTAAAAAGTTGGCATGGCCCCGCCACCCTATAAGTTTATAGGGTCATACCATGTGCTGTCCGGAATTTTTTAAGATTTCTAAGACTAGTACATTGGTAAAAGTTTTATTAATATTTTTTACATAGAGTTCGGCGGTGCTAGCTAAAAATATTGTATAAAAAATGAGTTACAACGTTCTGAACACCTCCGCTTTGGAAAAATGGGCTTGCACTTCTTTCACGATTCCGGAGGCTTATCCAACTTAAAAAAATTAAGGGCTGTTTATTCTGTAAGTCAAAATGAACAAAATCAAATGTATATACCTAAAATTGGAATTTCGGCAGACATTTGAAAAAAAAATGAGAATTTGTGTTTTGTTTTATTGATATAAAAAATCGAAATTTGGGAATCTTTGAGCATATATGTGCTGAATGTCCCTACAAATTTGAAGCTCTAAAACTACTTTGAATTAAAAAAAAAAGCAAAAATTGTTTTACTACCGTATGCTGTGTATGCACAATCAAATCAATTCAGTTCAGCATAGACAACATTGTTAATCAATTCGTGTATCTGCCAGCGTCAACTGACCTGATGTAACACGAACAATCTGTTCTTCGGCAATCAAGATCGTGTAAACGTATGGCTGGCTTCGGTTCCAATCGTATCATGTCAGTTCATAGCGTTGCGAGGATTGTTTGAATTGATGTGAAACTTTGGGTAAACTATAAGTAAATCTACGAGTAAATCTATGGGTAAATCTATAAGTACAGCAAACAATAACAATTTTCTGCTGGACTGATTTGAATCATGTGTGGCAAAAAATGTATGGTATTGAGTGAGAAATCGGACTGCAATCAAGCCTACTTCTCGCAGCTTTCAATTCCATCTGATTTTTTCACTTTTCATTGTACATATCAAATACCAATTATTCTATCGGGATACAAATTTGTACCAGTATTGTTTTTAAGGTGTCATTTCAGGTATAAATATTGGTAAAATTGGGCTGTAACTGTTCAAGCTTTCAGATACCCGCCTATTGCTGACTTTCTACCGAAAATATTGGTCAATGTGTAGGATATATTGGG
Source organism: Bactrocera zonata (assembly GCA_037783105.1). Classification (NCBI taxonomy): domain Eukaryota; kingdom Metazoa; phylum Arthropoda; class Insecta; order Diptera; family Tephritidae; genus Bactrocera; species Bactrocera zonata. The sequence continues at coordinate 611,296 of JBAWJQ010002576.1, read as the reverse complement.
TAGTCGAAAAAGTCTTTTCGTATTTTTTCAATAGCAGTCGTATATCTCCAGTGCTACCAATGACATTGTGCCATACCATATAGTATTGAAAAGGTAAGATTTTAAGCTTCATTTAACTAAAAAATTCGAAAAAAGTTGAAAAAAGTTACAGCTGTTCAAAAATGAGTGTAAATAATGACGAATATAGAGAATATTTTGAAATTTTTAACATTCACCATCAAACAGTTTTGAACTATTTAAAAAAAAAACTAGCAACAAAAAGAAGCTCAATGTCTGGGTATCACATTAATTGTCTGTGAAAAATTTAATTGACCGAATTAACATCTGCGATTATTGGCTGAAATCTAAATATTTCTGAAGCAAATGGTAACAGGAGACGAAAAGTGGACTAAAATTGACAATTATGTGCAATAATGTGGTCCAAGGTGACTCGGCAAAGACAGAGAGAGCTTGGCTGGGAAGTTGTGGTGAATCAAAGTTGATTATAAATATAAAAAAGTAGAAGTTTGATTAGAAATACGAAACGACTTTTTCGATTACCCGATAATATAGAAATTAGTAGAGAAGTCTTTCCTGATAATAACATGTCTCATTGTCCACCCCGGATTGAATCAATCTTAAATAAATTGACTGTGTATGTTTTTTAAATAACACTGTATCCATATTATAACTGATATCTGTATAATATGAAGTAATACCAATGATAGATAAAACTGGGACAATAGTATACCTATTTCCCATATACCTAATTCAAGATTTTCAAAATTCCGGTCGGCCTTGTACCGTATATATCGGTTTATTTGTAAGATGTCTTGGCAAAATTAACGTATAATATACATATGTATGATGTAGTTTAGTTTAATATTGTAAATATGAGAAATTATATTTTACTACACATTATAATTTTCATTTTTCTAACAAAGCTTATAATATTAATGGTTAAGCGCTGAACATGAGTTGGCTTAGGCCTCGTCTTAATTTCATATCCTTAATGTCATCAAATGTGATCATATGGTTGACGATTGCATATCAACTCAATATTCTAAATTTATCCTTTTCTGTTAAGTATATGTTAGATATACATCATTTTATGCTGATTTTAAGAAATTTTTTCTGAGGGGATATAATTATAAAATAATTGAGTTTATGACCAATAACATAACTTAATAAAATACAAATTTGGTCGTATTTCGTTCACGATTCCGTAGAATAATGATCAACATTTTTATACTCTTGCAACCAGTTGCTACGGAGTTATAGTTTTATTCACCTAACGGTTATACGTATCACCGAAAACTAAGCGAGAGGGTTATTCATATATAACTGATCAGGATGACGGGAAAAGTTGAAACCCGGTTGACTGTCTGTCTGTCCGTCCGTGCAAGCTGTAACTTGAGTAAAAATTGAAATATCTCAAGTTTCATCGAGTATGTGGTATGTGGGTTCCTTAGTATAAAAAAAAAACAAAACAAACAAAAACACATAAAATGTCACAACTAAGCACTAAATTAAGACATACAGCTGTAATTTGGTACAGAGGATCGCAGTAGCAAGGAGCACCTGTGGATAAAATAGTTGAAAAAGTATATCTCCTAAACCTACTGAGTACAAATCTTATAAGAACTTATATCGAGAATGCGAAAATCTGTGACCTGACCAACCGACTAGATTCTTTCACCTTCTAATACATAAATAAAGAAAAAATTAATAAAACGGGATAAAGCTTATCGCGAATAATGTCTTTAGACATTGTGTGACCAAAAATTGTTCAAATACAACGAAAATTGTTCAAGCCCATAGGTGCCGAATATTTGGACCCCGGTATCTACAGTTCATTTTTGATCGAAAATATGGATTAATGTGTAAGATATATAATTGAAATTCAAGGTTAAACCTTTTCTGATAATGGTCTTTTTCTCAAAATTGGTTGAACGGGACCAATACTTCCATGAGCCTTCATATACCTAACATAAAGATTTTTAAATTTCCGGGTGACTTTGTACCGCATACATAGGCCAATATGTGAGTTATCTCAATGAAAAAATGAGAACTTGTTTCACTGATACCAGCCCCTATATAACTAATATCAGAATTTTCGAATATCCGGCTGACTTTTCTCTAGATGATTGGTTTTTTAGTACGTGGCATGTTATTGCGAAAAATAACTAATACATATAACGATTTTCGCTCTTCTAATAAAGGTTATGTGTCTCTCAATATAGAAGTTATACATAAAATTACTTGGATCCCTTGTTTGACGTTTTGCATCTTAAAATATTTCCCTGGGTTTCATTCTTGTGAGTTGCAAGAGTACAAAATGTTCTGTTGCACCAAAACTTAGCCCTTCATTACTTGTTTAATATGAAGTTTTGTCAACACATGACGGTATGTCTCCGCCTGTGACCTTTACAAGTTCCCAGAGTATGCAATGTTAGGTTACAACCGAACTTAGCCCCTCCTTATTTGTTCATTGTCAATTTAATCTAATAAACTTTGAGATACTTACTTAACGATCATTGAATTACAGCAACATATACATACGTATCGAATAAAATTTGTTGGCAAAAGAAATGGTTTACTCGTTTGTAAAAGTATGTAAATAAACTGCACTGAATATCTGTCTTTATGTTAATATGGTTCTACCAGTATCTGTTGTAATACAAGCACAATAAAGTGAAAAGATAATCCAGCATTCGTATGTACGAATGTGTCATTTAAACAGAATACCACAGATTTCGTTTGGGATGGTGCAAGAGTTTGAGTACGTAAATAGGACAGTATGAAAACAAGACAACCAAGTAATTACCAATGCCAATTAGAACATTTTTTGCGCTCGCTTTATGTGACCATAAATGCTCACTAGAGTGGAGATAGATATAGAGTTATATATAGGGTGATTTTTTAAGAGCTTGATAACTTTTTAAAAAAAAAAAACGCATAAAATTTGCAAAATCTCATCGGTTCTTTATTTGAAACGTTAGATTGGTTCATGACATTTACTTTTTGAAGATAATTTCATTTAAATGTTGACCGCGGCTGCGTCTTAGGTGGTCCATTCGGAAAGTCCAATTTTGGGCAACTTTTTCGAGCATTTCGGCCGGAATAGCCCGAATTTCTTCGGAAATGTTGTCTTCCAAAGCTGGAATAGTTGCTGGCTTATTTCTGTAGACTTTAGACTTGACGTAGCCCCACAAAAAATAGTCTAAAGGCGTTAAATCGCATGATCTTGGTGGCCAACTTACGGGTCCATTTCTTGAGATGAATTGTTGTCCGAAGTTTTCCCTCAAAATGGCCATAGAATCGCGAGCTGTGTGGCATGTAGCGCCATCTTGTTGAAACCACATGTCAACCAAGTTCAGTTCTTCCATTTTTGGCAACAAAAAGTTTGTTAGCATCGAACGATAGCGATCGCCATTCACCGTAACGTTGCGTCCAACAGCATCTTTGAAAAAATACGGTCCAATGATTCCACCAGCGTACAAACCACACCAAACAGTGCATTTTTCGGGATGCATGGGCAGTTCTTGAACGGCTTCTGGTTGCTCTTCACCCCAAATGCGGCAATTTTGCTTATTTACGTAGCCATTCAACCAGAAATGAGCCTCATCGCTCATCGGACACGGACGCGAAACACATTTCGAACCGAACACTGATTTTGGTAATAAAATTCAATGATTTGCAAGCGTTGCTCGTTAGTAAGTCTATTCATGATGAAATGTCAAAGCATACTGAGCATCTTTCTCTTTGACACCATGTCTGACATCCCACGTGATCTGTCAAATACTACTGCATGAAAATCCTAACCTCAAAAAAATCACCCGTTATAAGTAATATTTTTATAACATAGAACAGGATTTATTGAACAATATTTTTGTAACAAACAGTTTTTTATTAAATAATATTTTGGAACACAATCAACTAGAACCTACGAGTAGGATGATGAAATCTGAGTGAGTGGTGACAAACGCGATTTAACAAACGGTGCCGCTTAATGTGCGGGACCGCTTTCAATGGCGAAAATGCTGAATTGAAGCACGTTGGCAATGTTGCATTCGAAGCTTTTGCTAGCAAAAGTCTCCAATGCAACATTAGGATATGTAACTCCTCCCACCTTAAAGTAATGCAATGTCCTCATTGCAATTTTTCTTTGTTTACAAGTTAAAGTTTTTAAATAGAATTCTTACAATATTCAAAGGATTAAGTAATAATGAATAAGAAAAAAGGAATGATAAGATTGATAAGATACAATTTTCATTTCTTAGATTTAGTTTTAGTTGATTTTCTTTTTTCTTTTAAATTGGTTTTTATTTTTTCCTACATTTTGACTTTTAAACTTTACAATATGATGCTCGCCATCTTCTTCAGTTTTAATAAGACGAACTTTTGTGTATGGATTACTAAGTTTGTCTAATCTCTTCCTCAAAACTTCTGCGTTTACAAAGCTCCTGCCAATATCTTTTTCTTGACGGTTTTTATTTAGATTATTTATTCTTTGTTCTTCAATAATTTGATGATCTTGTTTTTAAAAAATATTGTATATGGAACTTCATTGGTAGTAAAGTGAGCAATTATATGGTTATAAGTGAAAAGTGTTTGTTCAATTTCTAAATATTTTAATTCCCTATCACTTGATGTATTGATTATTCTAAGTTTTTCATTTAAAGTTTTATGTAGTCTTTCAATGTCACCTATACCAGTTTTACCGGTGGTTACTTCTACTTTTATATTTAATGATTTATACCATTGTTTAATGTTTATATTATTTAAACCTTGATCTTGGTCGATTTTTAAAGTTTTTGGAGGACCCATACAATTAAAAACTTTTAGCAATTCTTTTTTGGATTCCAGCCAGTTCAATGCTTTAACTTTTTCTACCATAGCAAACTTAGAGTATAAATCGATACATGTTTAATAATATTCATTATTCCATTTCCAAAAATTTACAACATATTTTTCTCTTATTCTGTAAATTGGCGGTGTAATTTTGAACATTTTGTTAGAAATATGATCGTTCTTACAATGATTACACATTCATTTATTAATTTGGTGATTTCTTTAAGATAATTGGGGTAATAATACTGTAATTTAAAACATTTTGCAACCTTCTCTATACCTTGATGAAGTCCACTTAAATGGATTTCAAGTACTTTACTTTTAAAATTTTCAAAATCTGAAATGTTTTCTAATTCTTTTGTATACCGATAAATCTTGTTGCGACTTGTTATTAGTGTCTTATAAACGTTTTGAAATTGTATAAAATCAGTATCATTGGGCATAAAAATTGTTGTATTATTTTTTAATAAATGGGTTTCAATTATATCTTTAATATAATCTGTAGTTAATTCTTTGTATGTAATTACAATTAGGTTATTAAAAAAAACTTTCGTTACTGTAGTTAAGTCTTTATCATCTCTTATTAATTTAATTTGATTTTTGAATACATTTAATGGTCGCTCGGTTATCTTAATAAAACTTTCGGAATCTTCATCGGCTGAATGCACAGTGTCTACGTTAGATTCAGATTCTTCATTAAAAAAGCATTCCGTAATTTTAATACGAAAAAGAGTGTCTGCCACACGTTTTTCTTTACTTGATATGTATTTTACGTCAAAATCATACTCATTAAGTCGAATCCTTCATCTTTGTAACTTGAAGTTTGGTTCCCTTAAGTGGTGGAGCCATTGCAATGATCTATGATCACTACTCGTATTTATTAAAAATTTCCTACCGTATAAATATGGTCTAAAATATTTGGTGGCCCAAACCATGGCTAAAAGTTCGTTCTCAGTAGTTGAGTAGTGCAGCTCATGTTCATAGAGTGTGCGACTAGCAAAACAAATTGGTGTCCCTGTTGACTTAGCACTGCCCCTAATGCCACATTTGACGTATCAGTCGTCAATGTAAATATTTTCTCATAATTTGGATATGCCAGAATTGGATCATTAGTAATTAAATTTTTTATAGTGTTTATAGCTTCCACGAATTTCTCATCTGAGCTATTTATTTTATCGACTTTTTTAAGACAGTTAGTCAAAGGCTTAGTTATTTCAGAAAAGTTTTGAATAAATTTACGATAAAATCCCGCCAAACTAAGAAATTGTTTTATTTCTCTTTCCGTTTTAGGAATGAGATAATTTAAAATTGCTTTGATTTTATTAGAGTTAGGGTTAAGACCTTCTGGCGTTATGATATGACAAAGAAATTTGGTTTCTCTTTTGAAAAACTCGCTTTTACCCATCTGAATTTTCAGATTTGCTTCGTTTAATTTACGAAAAACTCTGTCTAAAGATTCTACGTGTTCTTGTGATGCCGTACTGAATACTACAATGTCGTCGAAGTAAACCATACAATCTCTCCCTATTAAACCATGTAGAACCGTATTCATCATTCTCTGGAAGGTGGCTAGTGTATTTTTAAGCTCAAATGGCATTCTTAAAAATTCAAATTGTCCGCTCTGAGTAGAGAAAGCTGTTTTTTCCTATCTGCCGGATCCATTTCTATTTGATGGTCTATTGTTGAAAAATACATTCACCTACCTAGTTTTTCGAGAATTCATGTTAAAAATGGGGATACCTATGTTCGATAGTAATACTATTGAGCTTACGAAAATCGACAACAATCCTCCACTTCTTTTTACCTGAAGCATCTGACTTCTTTGGTACCACCCAAATTGGTGCTGAATATAGGGAATCATTATGAGAAATAATTTGATTTTCAATCATTTCTTTTATTTGTTTGTGTACTTCTGATTTATGGATTTCAGGATATCTATACGACTTTACATATATAGGATCTTCATGAACCGTTTTAATTCTATGTTTTATTTTATGAGTAAAGGTGAGTTTGTCCCCTTCTTTATAAAATATATTTTCAAATTTATTTAAACATTTTTTTAATTGATTTAACTCTTCTGAATTTAAATGTTCAAGTCTAAATTTACTATCTTTAGTGTCATGATTTTTGTTCTTATTTAATTCTTGAAGGCAATTATCAAAATTTTCAGAATTTGATTTATTCTTGAAAAAGTTATACCGAACATCATTCATATGTCTCATATTTTTTTCCAGATCAATTTTAGCTTTAAGTAGCTTAAGTATACTACAACCAAGTAAACCGTCGTAGTTATTCGAAAAATTATAAACGAAAAATTTCAGTTTTTTCATATGTTCATCGCTAAACAATTCTTGGGTTTCATTTAGACAAACTTTTCCTATCGCTGTTGTTAATGTTATTGGCTGAACATAAATAATCTTTTCGTTGGATATTCCAGACTTTATTAAACTAACCGATGAACCTGTGTCGACTAAAAATTTATAATATTTTTTATTAAATTTCAATTCAATTGTGGGGAGTTTTCCGAGGATGTTAAGTGAAAATTTACCTCATCTTCTTCCATTGGTTCAGGATAGCCAAAGCGTCTTAATTGTTTTGTTGATTGCTATGTTCATTGAAAAATGGTTTAATTTTATAATAATTATTTTGATTGGACAATGGATAATTTTTTGAAAAAGTGTTGTTATTGGAACGAACTGGAAATTGACTCGTATTGGTTGCAAAATATTCTATATTACTATTATTATTGTTATTCATATATTTAGGTAGTTTCGAATTTGCGTTAGTTCTTTGAATTGTTTTTTGCTCAGAGAATTGTTTATTATTTTCATAAACATCGTTTTCTTTTAATATTTGGTTGTCAAAAAAGTCTTGCGGTATTTTTATTGAATCAATTCATGTGGCACCCATACATCGAGCTTCTTAGTGACTCCAAGCTTCTTCAAATGGTTTATAACGGTTTGATGACTACTATGCCGGTTTCTTTCAACCAATTCAGCGATTTTATCGCAATTTTCGACGACAGGCCTTCCGGAGCGTGGCGCATCTTCGACCACCTCTACACCAGAACGAAAACGTTGAAACCATCGTTGTGCGGTGAAAATGGAAACAGTATCGGGTCCATAAACTGCACAAATTTTATTGGCGACTTGAGATGCATTTTTGCCTTTATCGTAATAGCACTGTAAAATATGCCGTTTTTCTCTTTATTTTGCTCCATGTTTGCGATGCTATAACTCACGAACGACTTAAAAGAAACGACAATCAATCAAACACGTGTTAGCGCGTGAAATGAGCTTTCCAAAAAGGTATAGCATGACCCGATGCGATGAATAAAACTAGAACTACGCGCTTTTAGCGCCAACTAGCGAAAATACTGCAAGACTTTTAATATTTAAGTTTTTCGAATACGTATGAATGTATTCACCCGTCACACTTAACACACTACGAGTTGCTATTTATTTATAAAACGAAATTTGCTTAAACGCAGCACAAATATATATATATCAATATCTTCACTTTCAACTACATTTGACTTATTTAGCTCCAATGTTCATTCGCGGTTGAGCCCCCAAAATTTGTAGGAAATAATAAGTATTGGTGATTTATTATACAGTTGTGTATATAGTTGTGTCTTAATTAACATTCAAAAAGCAACTGTCCCGTTTGTCCGTTGTCGGGTACTTCTTCTTCTTTACTGGCGTAGACACCGCTTATGCGATTAAAGCCGAGTCAACAACAGCGCGCCAGTCGTTTCTTCTCTTCGCTACGTGACGCCAATTGGATATTCCAAGCGAAGCCAGGTCCTTCTCCACTTGGTCCTTCCAACGGAGTGGAGGTCTTCCTCTTCCTCTGCTTAACGCGGCAGGTACTGCGTCGAATACTTTCAGAGCTGGAGTGTTTTCATCCATCCGGACAACATGACCTAGCCAGCGTAGCCACTGTCTTTTAATTCGCTGAACTATGTCAATGTTGTCGTATATCTCGTACAGCTCATCGTTCCATCGAATGCGATATTCGCCATGACTAATGCGCAAAGGACCGTAAATTTTTCGCAGAACCTTTCTCTCGAAAACTCTTAAGGCCGACTCTTCTGTTGTTGTGATCGTCCAAGCCTCTGCACCGTATAGCAGGACGGGAATTATGAGCGACTTGTAGAGTTTGGTTTTTGTTCGTCGAGAGCAGGACTTTACTTTTCAATTGCCTACTCAGTCCGAAGTAGCACCTGTTGGCAAGAGTTATCCTGCGTTGGATTTCCAGGCTGACATTGTTGGTGGTGTTAATGCTGGTTCCTAAACAGACGAAATTATCTACAACTTCAAAGTTATGACTGTCAACAGTGACGACTGTTTGTTTGATGACAGGAGATATTTCGTCTCGCTCTCGTTCACTGCCAGACCCATTTGCGTTGCTTCCTTGTTCAGTCTGGAGAAAGCAGAACTAACGGCGCGGGTGTTGAGGCCGATGATATCAATATCATCGGCATACGCCAGCAGCTGTGCACTCTTATAAAAGATGTTACCTGCTCGATTAAGTTCTGCAGGTCGAATAATTTTCTCCAGCAGCAGATTAAAGAAGTCGCACGATAGGAAGTCGCCTTGTCTGAAACCTCGTTTGGTATCGAACGGTTCGGAGAGGTCCTTCCCGATCCTGATGGAGCTTTTGGTGCTGCTCAACGTCAGTTTACACAGCCGTATTAGTTTTGCGGGGATACCAAATTCAGACATCGCGGCATAGAGGCAGCTCCTTTTCGTGCTGTCGAAAGCAGCTTTGGAATCGACGAATAGGTGGTGCGTGTCGATTCTCCTTTCACGGGTCTTTTCCAAGATTTGGCGCATAGTGAATATCTGGTCGGTTGTTGATTTGCCAGGTCTAAAGCCACACTGATAAGGTCCAATGAGTTTGTTGACGGTAGGCTTTAATCTTTCACACAATACGCTTGATAGAACCTTGCACGCGATGTTGAGGAGGCTTATCCCACGGTAGTTGGCGCATGGGGGCATGCTTTTGTCCGACCATATTTTGCAAAGAAGCTGATGCATGCTCCTTATCAGTTCTTCGCCGCCGTGTCTGAATAGCTCGGCCGGCATTCCGTCGGCTCCTGCCGCTTTGTTGTTCTTCAGGCGGGTAATTGCTATTCGAACCTCTTCATGGTCGGGCAATGGAACGTGTGCTCCATCGCCATCGATTGGAGAATCGGGTTCGCCTTCTCCTGGCGTTGTACATTCACTGCCATTCAGCAGGCTGGAGAAGTTTTCCCTCCATAATTTAAGTATGCTTTGGGCAACGGTGACTAGATCACCTTTGGGGGTTCTACAAGAGTATGCTCCGGTCTTGAAACCTTCTGTAAGCCGCCGCATTTTTTCGTAGAAATTTCGAGCATTACCCCTGTCGGCCAACTTATCAAGCTCTTCATACCCACGCATTTCGGCCTCTTTCTTTTTCTTTCTGCAAATGCGTTTGGCTTCCCTCTTCAACTCTCGGTATCTATCCCATCCCGTACGTGTTGTGGTCGATCGTAACGTTGCGAGGTAGGCAGCCTGTTTTCTCTCCGCTGCGACACGGCACTCCTCGTCGTACCAGCTGTTCTTTTGCACTTTCCGAAAACCAATGGTTTCGGTTGCAGCTATACGTAAGAAGTTTGAAATGCCGTCCCACAGTTCCCTTATACCGAGTTGTTGACGAGTGCTCTCAGAGAGCAGGAGTGCACGCCGAGTAGAAAATTGTTCTGCTGTCTGTTGTGATTGCAGCTGACGTGCGTTTTTTGCTGCACAGAGGCGGGTGCGAATTTTGGCTGCAAAAAGATAGTGGTCCGAGTCGATGTTAGGACCTCGGAGCGTACGCACGCCTAGAACACTGGAGACGTGTCTATCACAACATGATCGGTCTGGTTGGTGGCTTTTCGATCCGTAGACAGCCAGGTAGCTTGATGTATTTTCTTGTGCTGGAATCTAGTATCACAGATAACCATATTTCGGGCCCCGGGGAGGCTGAATTTACCGACCGTAGTGCCAAAGATACCTTCTTTGCCCACCCTGGCGTTAAAGTCGCCAAGCACGATTTTGACATCGTGGCGGGGGCAGCGCTCATAGGTGTGCTCCAAGCGGTCATAGAAGGCATCTTTTGTCACATCGTCCTTCTCTTCCGTCGGAGCGTGAGCGCAAATCAGCGATATGTTGAAGAACCTCGCTTTGATGCGGATTGTGGCTAGGCGTTCATTCACCGGAGTGAATGATAGTACTCGGCGACGGAGTCTCTCTCCCACCACGAATCCAACACCAAACTTGCACTCCTTTATATGGCCACTGTAGTAAATGCCACAAGGACCTACTTGTCTCTGTCCTTGTACCGTCCATCGCATTTCTTGGTCGGCGGTGATGTCAGCCTTTATTTTCACGAGGACATCAACCAGCTGGGTAGCGGCACCTTCCCAATTAAGGGACCGGACATTCCAGGTGCATGC